>CM076674.1:91928341-92518341 GCA_038501925.1 Xenopus petersii | reverse complement strand
TGGACAAATTTACACCTGGGTAGTAACCCTATGTCAACTACGTTTGCTTTCATTATTCTACCTGTAGCTGCCTGAGAAAAGCCAACCTTTGATTGGTTGTCCCAGTGTTTTTAAAGGAAAACTAACCCCCGAATAGGAAAAACCCCTACCTACTACCCTAGATAGTCTCCATCCCTGCTTCCCCCTGCATATTTGATTACCCTTGAAAGTGTCCCTAACACAGTACTCAAGTATCAGTGCAAAGTAACCACAGCTGAGCTCATGGGTGCCATTTCTGACTCTTCAGTATTCTTCCTTAGGTGAACACCATATTGGCACATGCACAGTCGGAGCAGTCATCCACTTCGAAGCAACTGTGCATGCACCAAAAGTGACGAAAATTGCTGAAAGGAAGAAAGAAGACCCGAAGACTACAGAAGAGCTGGAAGATGGTGCCCATGAGCTTTGGTGCGCTTACTCTGCACCAATACGGAAGTACTGTATTAGGGGCACTTTCAGGGTTAATCAACTATGCGGGGGGAAGCAGGGACTCTAAGGTAGTAAGTAGGGGCTTTTCTTATTGGGGGGTTTAGTTCTCCTTTAATCCAAACATGCAAAACAGTCTAAGACCGATATAACTTCTTTTTAAATTCATAACATGCAAAACAGTCTAAGACCGATATAACTTATTTTTAAATTCATAATCACCATTATGCATTCAGGCTGGAAGCATACTCCTGGGTTATCTCACACCGTGTCCATCAGACTACCAGATGATGAGATGTAATTTAAAGTACTTCAACTGCTCCATAGTTATGTGTTACGATCAGCGCCGATTCTGGGGCTGCTGCCGCCCCCCTCCTCTCCCGCTCCGCGCTTAAAAATTAGCGTCGGAGCGGGTTTCAGGGGGCAGTATCGCTAGTGCATTGAGCACAATAGCGCTCTTTGCACTAGCGGAGCCGAATTTCCGGGTTAAAACCCGGAAGTTCGGCTCTTAAAGTTACAAGAGGCGGCTTTTTGCCGCCCCTTGTAACTGGCCGCACGCTGCCGCCTGAGGCAAGGGTTTCACCTTGCCTCATGGCAGAAGCGGCCCTGGTTACGATTTTTTACAACAACATTGCAACTCCAACAACAGCTTTCCCTTGCAGATGGTGATCTGTGTGCAACAGATACCCCAGTAATCTTCTGCTGATGTTTATTTTAGAAACAGTTTGGAAAAAGAGACAGTTTGGGTTTACAGAGGACACCCTTTCCCCACATGTGCTGCTGTTCCAGGTACTTCCAGAGAGAGGCAGAACTCTTTATGTGTTATTCTGGGGTTATACTTAGAAATATATAACAAGGCAACATACAGTATGACAAATATTGCATAGTAGCTGTATAATAATATACTGTTTATTTGGATATGAAAAGGCCTAACCAATTTTGCGCTTAAACGGGCACTTTGTTAAAAGCCATTTACTGTTTCTGCCCAATTATACACCAAGCACAAAGTAAGGTCCATATAGAATGAATGTGCTGAGATGGGACTGAATCAACTTGACTGACATGCAAAGAGCCAAGACTTCAACTGAATGCCTGTGGGCTGAATACAAACGTGCCAGGGTCCAACCAAACATCAGTTAGGATTCAGTGCCCAACATCAATAATGTTTTTGCTGCTGAATTGCAGCATATCCCAACAAAAATTATCTATAAATCTAGTGGAAAGTCCTCTCAAAAAATAAAATGTGTCATAGGGACACCCAACTTAATATTAACACCCTTAGTTTGTGTAATGGATTTTGGATAATCAAATGCTTCATTTTTATTTGTCGGGGTGAAGGTGTATCAGTATTAGTAACACCATTGTGTCACGGCCGGCACCCGCTGCCAGAACAAATGCCAAGCACCCTGGTCTCGGCTTGGCTTCACCAGTAGTGTGACCACCGTTGGGCTTCGGGAGGAGCCCTCAGCTTACTTGGGTGCCACCTGGACTTAACGAGGGGTGCAAGGCGAGATGTTCTGGCTGGCGAAGGGGCACGGCTGTTAGCAAAGTCTTTTTGGGCCGAAGGTCACGGTACAAAAGGATCAGGCAGAAGACTCGCCAGACAGGCAGAGTCGAGGCAGGCGGATATCAGAATTGTCAGGCAGGCAAGGGTCAAACCGAGTTGTCAATCAAGGGGTTAAGCAGGATGAGTTGTTGTAGGCAGGCAAGGGTCAGGATACAGAGTTCAGAATAGTCAGGATACAGGCAGGGTCAAACACGGATAATCAGACAAACGAGATTCAGATCAGATGCACAAGACTCAGGAAACCACTAGAAACAAGTTCTATCACGGGCACTGGCTGGGAGACAGAATGGGCCTTATATAGGTTCAAATTTCGCGCCAAACGGGCGTCAAAAACGTGCTGGTGCAAATGCGCATCGTGTCTGAGCCTTTAAGAGGGGCGCAGGCGCGCCGCGCGCACCCTAGAATCCAAGATGGCACCGGCGACAGCGCCGACTCATGGACCATGCGGCGGGCGTCCCCGCCGCCGACGTGGTGGACGACCCTGCCGCACAGGTACCGTTACACATTGTATACGTTGCATTTATTTGTCTGCCCCCATCCCAATCTGTAATCTGCACTTACAAATTAGCTGCTCAAATACAGATAATGTTTTACTTTATGTATTGTATCTCTTGTATATTGGATGTAAATTGGCAACATGGACATATATATCTGTCTAAATTATGTTTTAATCATGTTAGAAGTTTATGAAATTATTACAAAAAGCTTTATCTTTTCTTGTTTGTGTTTGGATTTTACATAAAACACACAAGATGTATTCACTGAAGGTGATGGCGAATCTGTCCCGTTTCGCTTTGCCAAATAATTTGCGAGACAGTGAAAAGTCAATGGGCGTCCGAATAATTTTGACAACAATTTTTATGCGTGCCCAAATTTTGACACACGACAATAATTTTTTTTGCCACGTCAGATTTTTTGCAGCGAATAAATGCCTGGCGAATGTATTCGCCATCACTATTCACTGAGAACATTTTGATTTTGTAAGTATTTTGTCTACTATTTCCAGAAAAGACTCCAAAATAAGACATATTTTGAAGTTTTATTTTAACTGTATTTTGCCTTTTGTATTTTTGTATACTCTTGAAACAAGGACAACATTTTTTAGAAGATTAAATAAAATCAGTTTCAATTACATGTTATGCCAAACTGTAGCACTGAACAAACAGTTCTTGTAGCACTTGATTTATTATAGGCATTACATGTTACATTTAAAATGAGTTACTTTATATGCCTTGCATCTTGATAATCTAAAGGCTTTGCCAAAAGTTTGTATTATTTGGGATATTTATATTTATATGTATTATTTATATTTATATTCTTTTCCTCTCCTACAGTATGACACTTTACTAACAGTAGGAATAATGCGGCTTATAGGACACAGTAGGCGTTATTGCCAAAAATAGTAGGAAGAAGGGACTGACCTCAGCTATGGGTCTCTGGTTACCATGTGCTTTCCTTGTTATTATCTTAAAGATATCTTTAAGCATATCTTTTAGGGGTGCTCCCATTCGGTCAAGTCTCCATCCCTTGCTAAGCATTCTAAGCAATTCCTGTTTTTATAATACCTGCATTGCAGATGTCTAAGTCTTTCTTTCAGTGTCATTATAAAGGTTTTTTTTTCATATATTCAATGTGCAATTTTTTTCCTATAAATCTCTGGCCAACACATAAACCTTATTTGATATCTTATTAGTTGTGGCATTACAAATATTGGTGTTTTACCTGATTTTTGTCTGTTTTGGAGACAGTATTAAGACAAAAATACTATTTGATAATATACCCAGAAAAAAATGATTTCCTTGTGCTGGAGGATTTGCTCTTCTGTAAAAATCAGAAGGACAATCTACAGTCACTGGTTTCTGATTTGATTGAATTTATACAGTGCTGCATTCCATTCGCATAGAAGCTAATTATTAGTAGAAGGTCAAAATAATAAAAAGTGGCATTAATAAAGTGGCCCAATTTAATGGTATTTAACTTGATATATATGTTTTCCCTCTAGCCCTGAGCAACATTGAATCAATGTATAAATCAGAGTTCCTGAACCATGTTCCTACAATATCTATTAATGGTTTCGTTTACAGGATGTCTTGAGCTACCATTACATATATTGCACTTTCTATTGGGATGCACCCAATATAAATTTTTACATTCGGTTTTATACTGAATCCTCCACAAAAGATGTGGCCAAATGCTGAAAAACATTTAAACAAATACATATTTGAATTGCAATAAAATTGAAAAATATCATCATGTATAATAAAATGTTTTTTTTTGTCCAACGTGGAATCACATGTCTTTATGGTTTCCTACTCAGTGCCGCTGGTCAAATCAGAATCTTGCAAATAGTACTGGCAATTGGGCAAATCTGGACCCAACTCCTGGACT
Organism: Xenopus petersii; assembly: GCA_038501925.1. NCBI lineage: Eukaryota > Metazoa > Chordata > Amphibia > Anura > Pipidae > Xenopus > Xenopus petersii. The sequence goes on along the minus strand of CM076674.1, from coordinate 92,513,921 downwards.
TGGTGCATTCCTAATGTATTGAGCCTAAGTAATCAGAGGAATCCAATTTATTTGTCCTTAATCTCTCTACAATGACATCATTTTGTTATACGTGAAATTTAGTATCTTGTCTTTCCTTCCTATAATAACATACCTTTTTGAAATTTTTTGCCAATTAAGATCCAGTCAAGATGAGCATACTTGTTCTCAATTTAGTTGTAACAAAAGCCATATTTCAATAATCCAGTGATCCAAACTGATCCTATGTGGAAGTAGAGTCCGAACCAGTTTTATGTTGGCTGCTGCATATACAGTACAGATGGGAGCCATTTCACTCAGCACTTTTGGCTGATCAACTATCCAAAATATTTTGGCAGGCACCCAGACTTATTTTTTTAAATAGTACCACAGATTTACAATTGGATTTAGATCTAGGACTTCACTAGGCCATGCAAGGACAATGCTGGTATTGTTCTTGAGCCACAGTATTGCTACTTTGACTTGTGATTGGGATCCTTGTCCTATTTAAAGAGAACTTTGCTTCAAGCTCCATTTTTTAGTAGACTGAAATATATTCTCTTGCAGTATTTTCCAACATCCATTCCTCCTCTAATTTACAAGTGCTCCTGTTCAAAAGCAGCACCACAGCATGCAGACTCTGCCTTACTGCCTGTGCATAACACTAACTTGCATGGGAGGGTGGCACAAAAGAAATCATTGATTAAAAACAACCATGTCAAAGAAATCTAGAGTTTGTCAAAAAGCATGGAAATAACCCTGCTGAAATGTGGTAAAAATGTTTCTGAACAGATGAGACCAAGGTAGAACTTTTCTGTCAACTTTCAAACAATGTGTGTGGTGAGAGTATAACATCCCCCACATCAATATTTCCATTTGTAGGGCCTAAATAATCCATGTAGGGTCTGAAATGTGTCAAAACCGGCACCAGGGTCGGACTGGGGGGACCGGGGCCCACCGGGACTGCTGGTCCAGGGCCCCCCGCCCCCCTACTTCGCCGCTCGAACGCCTCCATGCGCATGCGCGAGCGCACTTCTCGGCGCGCAAGCGCCGATGCGCATGCGCAAGCGCCGATGCGATGCGCATCGCCGAAAACTTTTTAACATTTTTTATACTATTAGAGGGGGTCTGGCCCGGCGGGGGCCCACGAGGGTCGGGGCCCACCGGGTTTTTTCCCGGTGTCCCGCCGGGCCAGTCCGACACTGACCGGCACAGTATTTGCCCCAATCTGTCACCCTGTTTATGAAAAAAAAAATGCCAATCCATGTAGATTTATGTAACATTGGAAGAAGCTATTGGGAACAATCTGTGATGACTTTACAATACAACATTCATATACATATAATATACAGTATATAATGAATGTAAGATTGTAATGCTGCCCTCACCAAATCACAATTTGTAGCCTATTTTTTTAGGGATTCGGTTGCAAGGAGCAAGAGATGTTGAACTGAATTCAAGCTACTAGGTTGGGTAGGGCATACATGCAACACCTTGTTCACCTAGCCAGTCTTTAGATATTATCTGTTTCATGAAATTGAAGCTTGAAGTTAGGTCTTCCCCCAATGTAAATTTGCAGTGTTTAGAAGCAGGTCTCATGGTTGGGCTACAGGGGAATCTGTTATGGTAATTCAATTCACAAAGAATAGTTAATTTTGCTCCAAGCTTATTTTTTTCTGCTCACTCCAAGAAAAATGTCAGATTATTCCTAAAAATGAAAATTTTTGCATAATAATATCACTTCATTAAAAAACGTCTAACATCTCTATTTCATAGCTTTCCTGTGCTTTGTTGTAATAAATTGTGCAGCTTGCCAGCTTGTTTTAAGTCCTTACCAATCTTAAGAAGCTCTCTTTAATCTTTTCTTACTGATAGGGAATGTTCTTGAAATGCGCTTTATGATAGGCCCCTAAGAAAGTGTTTTAGTGCATGCACATTAAGCAGTATCTTTGCTTACAGAGGCAAGCAACATGTGGAGTCCCATCTGTTGCAGAATTGCAATTTGCAGCTTGCCCACCAGCTTAGAAGGCAGAGGGATGGCAGCTGGAGTTTTTCAACAGCTGGAGCACCTCAAGTTGCAAATCTCTGTTTAGCTGCAAATGGGGAGATTACAAATTAGTAACCAGAAACATAAAGCAATTAATAATGTATAAAATTAACACTTCTTATTTTGTTACCTAAGAATAAACTCCATTGGACATAAGGATTAAACCCACCAGAAAATAGACAATACATATACGGTATTCTAAATTAAAGAACTGGAGAACAAACATGTTTAATTAATAAATAAACTAATGAATATCAATTACAAATTATCTTTTGGTGTTGGCGAGGCCTATTTATCAAAGGTCAGATTTTAGTTTTTGTTGAAACCACAACTAAAATCAAAAAACTCTAAAACTACAATATGAACGGAAAATAATGCGAATAAATACAAATACATCTAAAAATTCGCATTTTTTCCTGACAATTCCTAGATAAAAAAAACACGAAAACTTCTAAAAGTCTGAATTGATTTAAAACAGTCCAATAGGATCAGCACAGCTCCCATTGATTTCTATAGGACCTCAACAACTTTTACCTAGCAACGTTTTGTATTAGAAGTTTTCATGGGTTTAATTTGATTGTTAGTAAAAGGGGCCCCTTAGTCTAAATAATTTTAGAAGTTATCAGAAACATAGGATTGAAAATCTAAGACAATGTGACATGAGAAAATAAATTGACATTTCCATTACTGTTAACTTCTATAATGATTTAGACAATCCCCTGGATTTCAGAAAGCCTTCTCCCTAGTTATGAGATCTATTATCCAAAATGCTCGGGACATGCGGTTTTCTGGATAACATGACTTTCGTCATTTGGATCTCCATACATTTACTCTACAAAAAAATAATTAAAACATGAATGAAACCCAATAAGATTGTTTCGACTTCAATAAGGATTAATTATATATATGGATGCACTGAATCCAGGATTTGGTTCGGAATTTGGCCAGGATTTGGTTTCAGCCGAATCCTTGTGCAGGGCCGAACCGAATTTGAATCCTGCATGTGCAAATTAGGAGCAGGGAGGGAAATCACATTAATTTTCATCAAAAAACATATAAATTAAATTTATATTTTTGCTTTCCTTATCGGATTTGGTTCAGTATTCGGCCAAATCAGAGCAGGGCCAGGGCAGCAGGCGCTCTAGGCAACCTGGCTGGCTGTGGTGCAGAAGGGCAGCTCGCATGGGCGAATAGAAGCTCGCACGGACAGATGCGGATGCACATGTGCGAATTGATGCTGGCACGCATGTGTGAATCACCACTGGCGCATATGCGCCAATCGACGCGGAAGCGCATGCACAAATCAACATGGGCGAACAGTTCAGACAGGAGAGAGGGGACCATACTAGGGGGTAGGAGCCAGAAAAGGTACGTGCCTTGCGCCCCCTCAGATTTGTGCCCTAGGCACGTGCCTACTCTGCCTACCCCTAGTTCCGGCCCTGGGCTGAATCTTTCACAAAGGGTTTGGGGATTTGGCCGAATCCAAAATAGTGGATTTGGTGCATCCCTAATTATATCTTAATTGGGATCAAATATAATATATTATTGTATTATAGAGAAAATAGGAGTCTATGGGGCAAATTCACTAACCTGCGGAGTTGCGCTAGCGCAGGCTTCGTCACACTTTGCCAGGCGAAGTTTCGCCAGGGTGCCGCTAATTCACTAAAATCTGAAGTTGCGCTCAGGGAGGTGAAAGGTAGCGAAGTTGCGCTAGCGTTAATTCGTCAAGGAAAGCGCAGTTACACTAGCGATACCTAATTTGCATACAGCGCCAAGTTAAAGTACAATGGACGTATATGTAGCAGCAAATACATTACACTACACAAGCCTGGGAAACCTTCATAAAATACAATAGAGTTGTTATATTGCCCTACACATGTGGCCACTGTATAGTTTAGGTGCCTTATGCTAGGAAATGTAGGGGGGAAGGAGGGTACCCCAAAAAATGTACAATCTTTTTCATCCTATCACCCTTAAAAAAAGAAAAGACGCCAGTGTTTTTTGGGACTTTTTTTGGGGGGGAATTGTTTGGGAAAAAAATTCAACTTTTTTTGAAGCAATCCCTATCTACTCTATTGCACTTTGCCTGGTCTGAGGTGGCGAAGGCAAGTCTGGCGCAAGAAGTAATGTTCAGTAAAATGCGCAAGTTAGTGAATTACCGTAGTTACGTCCTTTCGTCATAATGCAACTTCGCCTGGCATAAGGGTGCGAAGTAGCGCTAGAGTAGGTACACTCGCTACCGAATTTACGCCAGCACCCGTTAGTAAATCGGCGAAGTAACGAAATGACGTCACGCTGGCGAATTTGCGCTAGAATTAGGCGCTTCGCACTTTAGTGAATTTGCCCCTATGAGAGATGTCCTTCCCATAATTCGGAGTTTTCTGATTAACAGGTTTATGGATAACGAATTCTATACATATATAATGCAGGACATGAGATACAATATGTAATAGCTGCAGCTTAAATATTATTTGTTATACATTTGCAACATAAGATTTGGTAAATTCAATCATGAGACAAATTTGCTAAAAGGTGGTTCAAAAACATATAATATCCATTAAAGCAGTGAAAATGTGTAAAAAGCCTGTCTGCCTGTCAGGGGGTATTTGAAGGGCTGCATAAATTACCAACAGAAAGAGAGATCTATCTCTGAGTGGACATTAAATGGCTTTGCTTTAGTATCAACAGAGGGTATTTGCAAAACTCTGCAATGCGAAAAGAATTTGCAAGGAATAAAATACCACTTTGTTCTAAGTAAACCTGTCAGCTTTGTAACTTAAATATATATCAGGATGCAAAATGAATAATAAAAAATACACCTAATGCTAACGCTGGTCATTCATTATGCTTAGAAATAATAGGTTTTAAATTCATTCTTTCCTATTTACTTCCTGATGCAGCTGATGCACATTTGTGTTTACGGATTTTAAAATTGGCTGAAACATTCAGTTCTCAATGATAAAATATTTATGTTCTTCTGGTCATAATCCCAAGTCATGTATATTAACCAATCCTGCAATTATTTTTCATTGCTTTTTTATCTGGTGTAGCGACAATGTTTCCTCCACCAATACTATATGGCAGACTGGGGAATATTCTAAACTGGGGACAGTGACTTTGCAGACAGATACTCTCCATAGCCTTCTACTTCCATCCATTCCAACAGACCAGTGATTTGTTTATTAGAATAGCATGAAGAAACATAATCTAATGGAAGAGATAGACAGCGCCTGTGTACTAGAGATAGCCTGAAACAGTCTGGGTTATCTGTACAGCCCATTAAAGCCCCAAGGTTCTCTGTATGTGTTTTCTTATAGACCATTAGGCACAGTAGGGCTTTTAACCCCCCCCCAGTTGGAAACATTAAAATCACACATGTTTGTAGCATCTGATGTACAGTAATTTGTTTCCCTGTGACTAATGCAGTTGGCAGAAACCAGAGAGGGCTCTGGCTTAAAAATAATGCTATTCTCTTTGAATTTTTCTGGCCAGACTAACGGCTTAACAATATAAAGATGCAACAAGCATCCCTTCCTCCCCACTGGAATGAGGATAAAAATCAGCATGCCACATGGTAATCCTAGTAAATGCGCTGACAATCTACTAACAAAATGTCCAGTTGCAGTAGAGGCATCTTTGCTAAAGGCATTAGGAATGATGAAATCCCTCTATGGAGTAAGGTGGTACAGAACAGTAATCCTCTCTCTTCTGGAAAACCTGGATACAAAAGAATCCAGAGGCACAAATTAAATGTGATATGATCTTCTTTTGATCCATAGAAAACGTTTGTTTTGCGCGAATATGGTTTTATAGAGACCCATGTTTACCATTTATAATATTGGAGCCTTGAAAATGTGGCCTTCCAGATTAATGACTTACAAGGCACACAAGTGAAATCAGAAAGGGCTGTTTTAATCAATGGCTGCTAATTGCCCCCCCCCCTGTAATCTGGCTCATCCATTTCAGTTTGATAAGACTTTAACATGATGTACAACTTTGTCTGTTGGTCCGTGTATGGACCAGTGAGAATATGTTTAATCTTTTATATCATATTTTTCAGTGATTTTATCCAGCACTGAAAACCATTCTACATGGCGAAAGAAAACAAATATCTTAAAGAACTTGGGATTCTGGTCTGTTAACACATGGTGGGAAAATTTTTTAGAAAATGTTATCCCCAATTCCTCATTATCTTAAGCCTGCCATTTGAGCAAACATACTTTAAAACTGATATAGTGGCGGCTAAATACGCTTAAAAAGGTTAGCCATATGTAATAAAAGGGACAAAGTTTGCCAGGTGCCATAATTCTTTGCAACCAAAAAGTGACCTGCAAATGCCAATTGGAGGCTGTAGGAGACTAGACCTGTAGGAAACCTTGCATCTTTTATTATGTAACCCCAATGGATAAAATAACTTAGGCTAACTTGGGCTCATGTGCCAAACTGTTAATGGTTTTAGAGTGCTCTTCTAGTTCTATGTAATAATGCACCAAAATCTGCTGCTGGAGTAGCACTATTAATGGATGCGTTTTGAAAAAAACATGTTTTCCGATGATAGTATCCCTTTAAAGTGTCTTTTATTTACACCAACATTACCATAGGTTTGACTGCTGTATAGCTATGTCTTTTTTTCCTGCAGCCTCACTCCAATTGAAAGCAACTTTCCAGTTGGCAGAACTCTATTTGGCACATCACAATTTGTTTTTACGGTGGGAAGAATAAGGATATCATTACTAAATGCGAATATATGAGCACGCTTCTCTGAAGAAAGCATTTAATTCTCACTTTAATTTATCCAAGATTTATGAGAACAAGTTCTCATCACAACCAAGCACAAAAAAAAATGGAATTTTCAATTCACATTTTGGCAGACACATTTTAGAGTTTTATTGCAAAGGGGCTCTGGAAATATCCATATTTTTGGACAGGGAACTAGTTTACTGCAAGTTTATTGTTTGTAATAAATAATGCATTTACTATCCCGTCTGCCAACAGTTAGAAAGCGTTGTGAGTGCCAGGCAGGGCCTTGATCTCTCCTCTGATAATAAGAGTTTCATATATTGGAGACACATTTTTAAACAACGTGATCTTTGCTCAACAATTGCACGTCCCACCCATATTTAAAATTAATAGATTTTGGAGCTTAACAGCTGGCAGTACAAAATTTTCCTCTTGGAAGTGCCTTGCTGGCACAATCAGCATGTACATAACCGACTCTCTGGATGCCTTTGCTAAGGAAAGGCCATAAAGAAACTACTTCAACTCCTTAGAAACCTTTTCCAACCTAAATCCATTTTTTAATGCCAATACTTGTTGAAATGGTTTTTATCAATTTGATAAAAATAAAATATACACAGACACACACACATATATATATATATATATATATATATATATATATACTAAAAACTAAAATTTTTAGGATAAAAAAAAACCTTGAATTTATTTATTATGACCCAGAGCTGCTTAAGGCCACTCAAATTAATTTCATTTTTATTAAACCAAGCTCTACCAAACTCCCATTTTAACATATTTATCAATAAAATAACATGAAAAATTCGGTGCAGGAAGAGACTTGATAAAATCGAGCAAAAGCTTGAATCAAAGGAATTTTTTAGATTTGATGCCCGAATTGCTTGATTTTTTGTGGTTATTGCCCGAAAACTCCAAATTTTTTGATTATCAGACGAAACACAGTGCAGATCAAGACATCTTCCAGTTGTAGAAGGCACATATGCAATTGACTTCTACATGACCTTAGCAGGTTTGAGATGGTGGATTTTCAGATTCAGACTTTTAGCAGCTTTGGGGTATAATAAAACTTTGCATGGATGTTTAGTAAGTAACCCCGTAAAACTATGAATGTCATGGAATTTATTAAAAGATCTGAATAAAAAAAGTATGAATGTAAAATAATGCACTAAGAATACTAATACCTCTAAAACCTCTAACAATTAGAATTTTTTTACAATTCCTAGTGAAGAAAAAAATCTGAAAACTTCTAAAAGTCCGAATTTATTTAAAAAGGTCCAATAGGATCACCACAGCTCCCATTGACTTCTATAAGAGCTTGACAACTTTTACCTGGCAACTTTTTGTATTAGTGCTTTTTGTGGTTTTTACTCTTTTAGTATGTTATAGAAATTAGAGTTTTAGTAAATAACCTCCTAAGGGGGTTATTTATCAAAGTCCAAATTTATCTCAATATTTTCTGCTACAAACTCTGATCAAAGCCACTTGGGGTTTTATATGCTTTTTTATTATTACATTTTCCCCAAAATTTGCTTTGCGGGAAAAAATCCGATTTTCATGATTTATTTCAGATTTTTTCACAAATTTCACAATTTTTTCTGAATTTTCACCCAAAAACTCAGAAAACACTAGGGTATTGCACAGAAACCAAGCGCACATCAAAAAATCATTGGGACTTCTCCCATTGATTTATATGCAACCTCAACAGGTCTGAGATGTCAGATTTTCAGATTCAGACCTTTCCATCCTCGGAGTTTAATAAATTCAGAAAAATGTGTAATTTTTCAAAAATCCTATTTTAATCACAATTTTTTCTTGATTTTTGCATTCGGAGTTTAGTAAATAACCCCCTAAATGTTTGAATGCTTGATGGTAAAAAAAAAAAATCCCTTTGAAATCGATGATTACATAGTTACATAGTTAAATTGGGTTGTAAAAAGTCCATCAAGTTCAACCCCTCCAAATGAACCCAGCATCCATACACACACCCCTCCCTACTTTCACATACCTATATATATACCCATAGCTATACTAACTATAGAGTTTAGTATCACAATAGCCTTTGATATTCTGTCTGTCCAAAAAATCATCCAAGCCATTCACTAACAACACTGGTCCAATTAGAAAATGTTCCATTTACTACCACTCTTTGTAGTCTATATTTTAGCCAGTTCTCTATCCAGGTACAAATACTATGTTCCAGGCCAACATTCCTTAATTTAACCAGTAACCTCATTTTTCCCACTTGGAAATGCACTGGGCACAGAGACATGCAACACATCATCATCATCATTTATCATCATCATTTATTTATATAGCGCTGTCAAGATACGCAACACATCACAAATTGTGTCTGCATGGCTCATACTGCACCAATCACCATCTTGTTTTGCTTCCCAAGTGCTAAAAGGAGGATGAATAAAAAAAAAACAGAAAAAGAAATACCAAGAAAACAGGTAACAGTGTAAACATGTTGCAGACCAAAGAGTAGTTCTGCTGACACACAATATATTTTGCATGAATTCTGTATACCAATGTAATCATTTAATACTTTAATTTACTGCATCCAAAGTACAAAGGTCAATCTTATAAAATATCAAATGCCTTAAAGGAAAACAATTCCCAGTGGACATTAATAAATGGTGCTTTTGCTTTTTGTGTAAAATGCTTCAGCCAGGGCCATAAATATGACAGTACTTACAAATAGGAGAAGTTAAAAATTGACTGAGCAGAAATATGCTATGCATATAATAACCCATGTCACCATAGTTTGCAATCAATTTAAGCAAAAGAAAATAGGAGATAAACAATACTTATAAATAAGGTACCATTTCTGCCAATCTATGTACTTTCTGCATACTTTATATTTATGAATGCTGCAAAATATATTTTTAAAGACTCTGCTAGGGTTTTAGCCACCGTTCTTTTGGACAATATGATGTCAGATATATTTATTTATATTCACTGACATGCATATGAATGTTTTGTCCCTGGGTTAGGAGAATGAGGTAAGAGAAGAGTCTCGTTATATTAAGTCTCTGCGCTTTTAATATGATGCATACGTGATAAAATGATACCTTCGATAAATCAGTGAGAAGAATCAATGGGATTTGAGTTCAAATTGTTACAGTCACGGGCTAATTAAAGCGCTCATTATTTTAAAAATGATTTTCACTTATTTTTAAGTTATCTTTGGAATTTGAATAAATCTTTATTTATAGGATAAAATAAAACATTTACCAGTACTGCCTGATTTCTTATTTAAATCACTGAGGCCTATGTACGAACTTTGTTCATTGAATGGAATAATGCAGCATTCGCTTTAATTAAGGATGTTATTTTCCCATGGGTGCAAAATGAGTTTCATACACTATTGTAGATTATGGGGGCATTTTGTTCTTAACACTTAACTATGTGTAATGGACTGTTAGCTGACATACAGTAAATGAAGAGAAAAACTCTACTTTACGAACATGGGATCCATTATCCAGAAAATTCCTAATTAAGGGAAAGCTATCTCCCATAGACTCTATTTTAAGCAAATATTTTTTTTCTTTTTTCTCTGTAATATATGTAATAACAGTTCAGATATAGTATCCGTTATCTGGTTCTGTATTACAGACAGGCCATCTCCCATAGATTCCATTTTATCCAAATAATCCAAGTTTTTAAAATAATTTCTCTGTAATAATAAAACAGTACCTTGTACTTGATCCAAACTAAGATTTAATTATTCCTTATTGGAAACAAAACCAGCCTAATAGGGTTAATTAATGTTTACATGATTTTCTAGTAGCCTTAAGGTATGAAGATCCAAATTACGGAAAGAACCTTTATCCGGAAAACCCCAGGTCCCAAGCATTCTGGATAACAGGTCCCATACCTGTAACCTGTACTTTATCCCAACTAAGATATAATAAAATTGTATTGGAGGCAAAACCTATCTATTGGGTTTATTTAGGGGACTATTTAGCAAAGGTCGAGTTTGTGAGGTTTTATGAGGTTTTTTTATACCTCGAACAAACTCATCAAAAGTTTTCTTATTTATGAAAAAACTTGATCAGTGTAATTCGGGTGAAAAACTCAAATACTTGAATTTATCGAGTTTTTGAGGGAAAAAAACTTGGATCCCTTGAATTTATCGAGTTTTAGAGCACAAACCCCAGAAAAAAACCTGAACATCATGAAGGCTACAAACATCTTCAAATGATTGAAGGGACCTCTGCCATTGACTTCTACATGACCTAAACAGGTTTTAGCTGGAGTATTTTCCCATTCAAGCAACTTTCAGCTTCGGGGGAAAATAAATCTAGAAAAATTTAGTTTTTTTTAACCTGAAAATTCGAGTTTTTCAGGAAACTATCCTCGAAAACTCAAATTTTTCAGTAAAAAAAACCAACTCAACCTTTGATAAATAACCCCTTAAATGTTTCAATGTTTTTTTTGTAGACTTAAGGTATGGAGATCCAAATTATGGAAAGATCTGTTAATCGGAAAACAGGTCCCATGCCTGTATTTAGAATATTGTACATATTCTGTTGGACAGTGCATGTTTTCAGGTGCAAATCTCCTGACAAGTTTGGTGCTTGTGTTTTCAAGCAATTCCCATAGAGGTAAAATGCCCAAAAATGTCCCTGACAGTTTATCTCTTTATATACAGATGATCCCTGAAGGCAAAAAGTAAAATATAGTAATATTTAGTAAAATAGTGAAAACAATAAGACCAAGGCTTCACAATCTGTTTGAGGTGAACTACGTCAGAATCTAGATCAGGGCTTGTAAACAAGTAATGTGGCATTACTCCATTTACGCATTTTGTACACCACATATTATTCATTGCAATAACTTACCACATATAGAACCAGTCCCTGTAATGTATTACAAATGTTACACGTTAACAAACCGATCTATGGCCTTGAATTCTGCTTGTTTTTGTTTGTGGTGTGCGGTGCTATTTACATTGGTACAGCTGCAAGCGTTTAAATATGTAAGTTATTGTTTGTGATGTGGGCATTTCGAATGTTCGCATCTAAGTTGCAGTGCATCTGCAGTTGATTACAGCCCTCTTATTTCATGTTCCCAGCAATCTTTCAGCTCAGTTGGAATTTTTCTCGCATAATTTTTTATCTCATTTTTGTTTTGAATTACAGATAATATGGGATGGTATGGCGTGCTGCACATTGATTTATTGCCTTCTGTTGGGTAGTATATATTCATTGGAATGTACCCAGAGGGAATACCGACACATTAAAACATAAGTGAAAAGTTGTTAGTATATAATGGTGATCATAATGCTCTATGAAATATAAATAAATAAATATATATCTAAATATAATGGGGGTCATTTACCAAAACCAAGCAAAGAAGTGCAAAAGTGTGCCTCTTGGACTTGCTGCACTCTGTCCCTCCTGCCAGCTAAACATGCCAGCTAAACATGCCAGCTAAACATGCCAGCTAAACAATCCAGGATGTGGTGCAAAACGTAGTATTGGCAGGTGCAGGCCAGCCCTGTCCGTATCTCCTGCCATAGGACAAGAGCTAAATGCCTCATTGTGGCCTAGGTCCACCACAGCTCCCTAACTTGTGTGTCTAAAGGGACGGAGAGGAAGTTAAAGGAAGGGAGTTAAGTGACAAGGTTAGGGACATTTAAATACCTTCCTCCACCTGCCACTCATGAATGCAGGAGCACTGTACTCATGGAAGCAGCCGCAGGTCTCTGTTCTCTGGAATAAAGCAAAAAGACCTATGGTAATTCATCAAGGGCGGGAGGCAGAATGCAGAGTATAAAATAAATGGCAGGTTGCACCCCTGATGATCCTGTATTTGAGAAACCCTGTAGTTGAGAAACAGATCAGTGATAGATCAGAAGATATATATTTATATTTCATAGAGCATTATGATACATCGGGCCATATTCGATGAGAAAAACTTGCCTTATTTATGTCCAAATTTCCCCATTGACTTCTGTTGAGTTTTCATGAGATAACCTATAATATAAGCATTCCTCAGTGAATTGAACCTGGCCCTCACTTTATGATACTCAGTTAAGTTTACCAATTTACCTGTTGCGTCTTCCCTAAAAAATTTTTCTATTTCCAGGTTGTAGAGAAATGAGCTTCACACACAACATTTCAATGAGTGGCATTTTATCCCCCACACTGGCTGACCAACTACCTATATTTTGGGAGACACAAAGGTTGGTTTATCTCCCCCAAAACACTACTCCTTGGTCACACTTTGTGGCTGTTACTAAATGGATTTTAATTCAAAAGCATAGATGCACTAGATCAATTCCTTTTTTCCCCTGAACCTTTTATTTAACAAAAAGTGTACCTCAGACAGCCTTAGTACATAATTCTTCTCTTTTCTCCAAACTTAAATGCATTGTTTTCTCAAATTTTTACCTTTAATATTTTTTCTTATTCTGTTGTAGGCGGACTATAAGCCACCATTTTACATGCATTGTACATACACTTATTTTGAAATAGCTGTAAACTCAGTGGGGGTCATCAACACTGGGCGAATTTGCCCATGGGCAGTAACCCATGGCAACCAATCAGATTGCTGAATACATTGTTCTACTTGCAGCTTGCTTTAAAAAGCTAATCACTGATTGGTTGCTATAGGTAACTGCCCATGGGCAAATTTGCCCAGTGCTGATAAATGAGCCCCAGTGTCTCCCTAAAAAATAAATAAGAACATATTTTTTTATTACCTCTAAAAATACTTCACTTTATACATTACAGGCCTAAACATACAGCTCACACTCTGCTAAAAAAAAGTGCCTGCTATCAACTCTGTTCATGCCATGTGCTTTTGTTTACATTCCCTTTCCTCATTTGCCCTCACGTCTCTGGAATAGATTACCACAATCTGTTTGCCAAGCTTCTTGTATTCCCAACCTCCTGTTCAGCAAAGACTTTAATTACCCCTTCACAGATGCAGTTTGTCTTTAAAAACATAGACCTCAGAAATCCTTATGCCAGCTTTCATTATCACAAATTCAGTTTAAGCTCTCTGGGACAGGACACAGAATTTCACTACTTATAGTATAGTAACTTTTCATTGTTAACAATGTCATACATGGCAATTCGCCATGGGGTATGCTAGAGGATTGTATTTTTTCATTATATAGGTTCGTCTATAGCTGCAAGCATTGCGGGTGAATTTAAACTTCAACACTATTCTTGAAATGCCTCAAAGCTATGGAATTTACTAGGTAGGTTATATGTTTTGAAGCTTCACTTCTGTCCTACTATTATCATAACAGCTTTATTTCTTCATAAAGTACAGGTATGGGACCTGTTATCCAGAATGCTTGGGACCTGGGGTTTTCCAGATAATGGATCTTTCCGTAATTTGGGACTTCATGCCTTAAGTCTACTAGAAATTAATTTAAACATTAAATAAACCCAATAGGCTGGTTTTGCTTACAATAAAGATTAATTATATCTTAGTTGGGATCAAGTACAAGCTAATGTCTTATTATTACAGAGAAAAAGGAAAAAATTTAAAATTTGGATTATTTGGATAAAATGGAGTCAATGGGGCAAATTCGCTAAGATCCGAAGTTGCGCTAGCGACAACTTCGCCACACTTCACCAGGTGTAGTTTCGCCAGCGCTACACAAATTCACTAAAATGCGAAGTTGCGCTCAGGGAGACGAACGGTAGCGAAGTTGCGCCAGCGTTAATTCATCAAGCAAAGCGAAGTTATGCTAGCGATGCCTAATTTGCATACGGCGCCAAGTTAAAGTACAATGGACATATATGTAGCATTACAAGAGGTAACGTTCAGTAAAATGCGCAAGTTAATGAATTAGCGTATTTACGTCCCTTCGCCATATCGCAACTTCGCCTGGTGTAAGGGTGCAAAGTAGCGCTAGAGTAGGTCCACTTCGCTAGCGAAGCGGCAAAGTAACGAAATGACGTCACGCTGGCGAATTTACGCTAGCTTTAGTCGCTTCACACTTTAGTGAATTTGCCCCTATGGGAGACAACCATTCCGTAATTCTGAGCTTTCTGGATATTGGGTTTCCGGATAAGGGATCCTTTACCTGTGTAAGGAAAATATGAAGATATGGAAGTATGATGGAAGAGTGGGAATAAGAAATCAATAATATTTATTAGAATGAGAGTAAGCATGGAATAACAAGTTGTAAAAGACGTGAATCAGAAGCCACTAGGAGGAAGAGATAAAGGCAGACATAGCAGAAGAAAACAGACAAAGAGAGGGCACTACAAATGAAGGAAGGGTGTGGAGAATGAGAAGAAATGGTTGACGAAAAATATACAATGGAAATTTTCACAGCTCTCTATTCATTTTATGGAATTTCTACATGTATGTTTATCAAAGGGTGTATTTTTACTTTCACCCATTTATAAATATATCAGTAAACATTCTATAAAAGTGAATAAAGAGTGGTGGACTGTGGTGAGCTCTTTTATAAATGTGCCCCATGTTATTATTTTTTTCAACAATTTCTCCTCTTCCTCACATTCGTTTTTGCCCCTATCCATTCTTTGTCCAGTCCTATTTTCTTCAACTATTTCTGCTTTTTTCTCCATATTGCATGCATTTCATTAAACCTTTTCTCTTTAGCATCTTTGAGAGAATAGACTAAAAGGGGCAAATGAAGAAAAGATGATTAGCAAGACAAAAGTAAGAAAACAAAAGGAGAAAGAGAGCATTAGTAAAAAAATAAGAGAGGAAATAAGCTGAAAAAATACAGAGAATGTACAGAGAAGCTAAACATTGATAAGAATGCTGCATATAAAATACAGTAAATAAACAAGAAAATAACGGTTGATAGATAAGAGGGCAACAGATAAGACAGAAGATGGAAGAAAGAGAAGAATATTTAGAATATTCAGGCAGTTGTCCTAGGCTCTAGATGATGCTTCTCTGTTAAAATAGTGCAATAATATATAGTATTGAGTAAAAGATACATCAAGCCTTTGAAAGTCACGGAACTACAGATTTGTGATATTTTTCCAGAGGTAATAGTAGACTTTGAAAAATTACCTTTTCTTATTTTCTTGAGAGTAATAGAGAAGTATATTTCAGGTCATATGAAATATAGAAAACAGAAACATTTTGTAGAGACTCGCTACTGCCCATTCCTATCAGGCAACTTCCTAGTTTGCATTGTATGGGATTATAGCTAAACCCACAATAAAAGCACAGTGCTGTGTTTTTCTAATTTCACTTTAAATAAGACAAGTGCTAAGAAATACAAAAATAAAATAAATAAAAATCAGCATCCTCAGCCTCTCCCTCCTGCCAGTTGTGTGCTTGTCTTTAATGAGCAGCTCCAAATGACAGCTTTAATCACTGCCTCTGGCCACTGAGAGAGACCATTAATGATACAAAAGAACAGAGAGCCATTTGCATCAATCAGTTCTAAATCACTTTTTATGATAATGCATCGGAGCCGGAGAACAAAGTCCCTGATGTCTCTTGCATGATGATGTACCACAGCGCTGTCTCCTTGGCTCAGGCCAAAACATAAATCTCTTAAAGATGCACAAACCCTAACCTGTGCTACAGAGAGCGCTGTCCATTATTTTCCTACCAGTTAATGATCTTTCACTGAAGAAGAGTCAAAAGGGGCCAAGCAATCAACCCAATCTTGTGGCTGAAATTCAGAGGAAATCTTGTAATGAGAACTAGTGATATACAGATTATGTACTTATGAAACCAGTCCAACAACACACTTAATTGCTGTGAGAAAAAAACATGGCTTCTTCCTAAACAGGCACAGTTGACCTGATCAAACACTGCAGGCAATTACAGAGCCTACTTTTGTATCTGGCATAACTGGTGGTTTCACCGAGGACATAGTCTTGATATGACATTTTATCCAATCATACAGTAGCTTGTGTTGTGTGCTGAGGAGTTCATATATAGTGTTAAAATAAAAGTTTTCTTATTTACCATTTCTTACCATGTTACCCTTGGAGCTAAAGGTGGGGATCGGTGGACCACATCAACAACTGGCTAGGTCACACTTACTGGACTTATTTCCCAGTGACAGCCTAAATCAACAAATATGCCCGGTAATATTTTCCAATACCCTGCTGACTCAAGACTGGTTAAAACTATACTTGTACTGCCAAAATATACAGTGGTACTCTAATTAGTATTAGTAACTGCCATGAGCTTGTGCTGCAGATCAACAGCAGTGTTGAAGAGAGTCAAGGAGAAACCTTATTCAAATTAAAATGAATTGTTTATAAGTATGGGAATAACAAACAAGGAAAAGTTGTGCTCACCACTATTTTTTAAAACCATTAGGCGGGGGTGCAATGAGGCTGTGACCACAAAATACATATAGTCAAATACAAGAGTCCTCTGCACTCAACCCATTACCAATATATTTAAGACAGCGACATTTTGTGCATACTGCTACTAAAAAATGCATTTTTTACTAGCAGTATGCACAAAATGTCGCTGTCTTAAATATATTGATAATGGGTTGAGTGCAGAGGACTCTTGTATTTGCCTATAAGTATGGGAATAGTGATGGACGAATCTGTGGAGAATTTCCAGCAAAACGGCAAAAAATTTGCGAAACGCATTGAAGTTATTGATGAAAAAATTTGCAATTTTCCGCCAAATATACAAAAAGGTGAAAAATTTGCGAAACACATTGAAGTTATTGGGCATCAAAATTATTTTAACGTGTGGCAATTTCGACGCCCGAGACAATTGTTAATCACATGCTTAATTGGGGCAAAAGCATCAAAGTCAATGGTCGTCCGAATAATTTTGACGTGTGACAATGTTTATGCGCAGCAAATTTGCCGCAGATTTGCACCTGTCAAATTTATTTGCACATCACTAATTGCAGTCAATGGGCCGCAAAATAACTGACACAAGTGTCAATTTTTATATGTGTGACTATTTTGTCCAAATGCATTAAAGTCAATGAGTGTCCGTATAATTTTGACGCTCTACCAAATTTTTTTTGCGATGCAGAGGATTTTTTGCCGGCAAATTTTTGCCACAGTTTTGCTAATTAATTTGCTTGCAGCAAAACGGGGAAATTCGCCACAAATTAGTGTATGGGCAATTTATTCGCCCATCACTATATGGGACCTGTAATCCAGAATGCTCAGGACCTGGTGTTTTTTGCGTGTTCTTTCCGTAATTTGAATCTTCAATCCTTAGACTACCAAAAATCATGCAAACATTAAATTAACCCAATAGGCTGGTTTTGCTTCCAATAAGGATTAATTATATCTTAGTTTGGATCAAGTACAAGCTACTGTTTTACTACAGAGAAAAAGAAAGTAATTTTTAAAAATCTGTATTATTTGGAAGCAAAGTGAAGTCTGAAATCAGAAGGTATTTACTTGTCCCATGCCATATACACAGCACTGCCTAGAGAAGTTTTTATTCTCCCATAAGGCATTACGGGCAGAGACATGCCAATCACTCCTTTATGTCCCTTTGGCCAACTATGCATCCAGAACTGCTGGTTTATAGCACAGATACAGCCAAATGGTTCAGACCAATATAACCAAACTTGCAGACAACCTGTTTCAATCTTGTTAGATCTCATCAGTACAAGATATTGGAACATGGCTTCTGAGGGATAGGACTTGGGGAGTAGTGAAATGGGAAACCAACCTGGTTAGGGTGAGAAGGGCTAAAAAGGAGTCAAAAAGACCTTCACTAGCAATTTACATGCAAATACTTGTCTCATGCCATACACACAGCACTGCCTACATACCAAAATAAGAGTTTTAATTCTCCCATAAGGCATCATGGGCGGAGATATGCAAATCACTCCTTTGCGTCCCTTTGGCCAACTATGCATCCAGAACTGCTGGTTTATAGCACAGATACAGAAGGGCTTTTTGACTCCCTAAGCAGGTTCGGTTTCCCATTTCACTACTCCCCAAGTCCTATCCCTCAAAATCCATGTTCCAATATTGTGCACTGATGAGATCTAACAAGGGCAAAACAGGCTGTCTGCAAGTTTGGATATATGGCTCTGAACCATTAGGCTGATGGGAGAATTAAAACTCTTATTTTGGTATCTAGGCAGTGCTGTGTGTATGGCATGAGACAAGTAAATAACTTCTGATTTCAGAAGACTTCACTTTGCATGTAAATTGCAAGTGAAGGGCTTTTTGACTCATTTTAGCCCTTCTCATCCTAACCAGGTTTGGTTTTCCATTTTATTATTTGGATAAAATTAAGTCTATAGGAGACAGCCTTTATGTAATTTGGAGCTTTCTGGTTAATGAGTTTCGGGATAACAGATCCCATACCTGTAATTAAGTAAAAAAAAGCAGACAAGGTGATATGCTTGAGGCTGCATTATACTGTACATAACTTTGCCTTCCCAGACAGTATTTTTAAGTACGATTCTTGTGTGTGATTCTTTGATAAAATGTAAATTCTTTGATGATATTATGACATTAATCTTTAGCATACATTTGAGTAAGCAAATACAGGTGCCTGATGTTACTTAATTAAAACTGCACAAATAAATCAGCACTGTGTAAATGGCAACAAAATGAAGCCAGCTTAGGAATGAACACAAATAATACTGATTAAAGCTAAAGTAATATGAAACTTTAGATCAATAGTAAGCAGAACATATTGGGAAATCTGCCCATTATGACGAGTTTACAGGATAAAGGTACAGTAGTTGAGAATTTATTGAAAACCTGCACTAATAATATTTGATCCTCTTTTTGTTCCAGCTCTAATTCCTTGACAACTGCATGCAGTAAGTGGGTTAAAGTAGTAACAGAGAAACAAAGATGGAAGATGTTGTCCCAATTCATAAGGATTCATAGTGAATCAGGAGAATATTATCAGTAAAATCTAGTTTTAACCCTTGCATTCATAACTGAGCAGCAGCTGAGCTATTCACTGATGTCAGATTCTAAAGATTAACACATTAAAACTGTGGAAAGGTTTGCCCTGACTCTGGAATACAAGTATAGTATAGTATAGTACAGAAAGCACTCTTTAAATGCAAAGCGCTCAAGTACAGGATTCATTTGCACTGAGCATTGCATCCAGGTGCAGATTTTGGAAAGGCCCAAAAGACTGAGCCTAGTGCGGAATACCTCCCATTCCCATCTGCTCCTGGAGCACTGAGGTCTGTTCACTGGATATTTTAACAGCTCCCGTATCCACCACACAACCAAACCCCAGTGGAAGGTAGGAAAAAAAATAATAGATGAGCATGCATGCTCGATATTGGGCAGGGCTCTGGAGTGTTGGGTTGCGCTAGAATGATACCTGCACTTGATGGGTTTTGTGTCATCTGCCAAAGTAACTTTCATTGAGTCTGAAACCAAAGTATTCAAATTTAAATTTTGCCATTTGAGATACAAAGTGATACGGTAAATTATTATAGGTCAGAAGACACAAGCAAGGAACTTCAAACAAATGTCTAACTTGTAGGTTTGTTTCCATGGTCTATTCTAGCATAGTTTGAATAATTAAAACAAACACATTTTTTATTTTGAGATACTAAAAGTTTGCATATGACCACATTTATATTTGATACAATCAAATCTGTATGGCAGGACAGAAATGCTATTGTTATCCTATCCTATCTGAAACAGAGTTTGCACTGGCATTAAAAGATATCTCATTGTAGAAACAAAGAATTTGACAACTGAAAAGCACCAATCACTCCAAATTAGTTTTGTTTTATGTGCTGTAAATGTCTTCATATTTATCCCATGCATGTTGCATTCACCCATTTCTCAAAAATCTAATTTGTGTAGTTTAAAAGGTTTTTTTCCAACCATGACTAAATTCATACTTTAAAGATGCATGAATGTCTACTCAGAATATAAGAAGCATAAAACAAATACAAATGTGGAACAAATCTGTTTAAGAATAAAAGAACCTGAAAATCAAAGTTTTTTTTAATGCATTTACAAGAAAATTTGTTAAAAAAAATTGAAAACCTCGCTGTACATGTCCTCAGCAGCTTTTAGATGGCATATTTTTCATGAGTTTTTCATTATTTTTAAACTTAATTAATATTGAAAATGTCATGTTTTAAAAGCATTCTTCATATGCAAAATATTTAGCTTTAAAAAGTTTGAATCGTAAAAAAAACCCCAAAGTTAATAAATAGGCCCTTAAGTATATTCCCATCACATATGCTGGTAGGATGTATTATTATCCATTCTTTAAAGAAGAGTTTCTTTACATAATCTTTCAGTTTTAACCCTGGTTCTAGTGATCTTCCTATTATGGAAAATACTTTCTAGTCTAAGGTGAAAGAATAATTTATAGAAAAGCTGTGGGAAAAGACAAGATAATGTATATAGGGCACAGATATGCTGTCAGCCACAAAAAAACACAGAATCTTATCAAGTAACCTAAATATAAGCAAGCTATGCATTAAAGGAGAAGGAACGTCTTCTTTCACTTGGGGGTGCCAAATGTTAGGCACCCCAAGTGAATTTATTTACTTACCTGAAATCCCAGGCCCGTGCTCCTATCAGCAGATCCTCTTCCAGCTTCTTCAAATTTCCCAGGGCAGATGCATACGCAGTAGACCGGAATAGCTGACATTTTAGTTAAAGTTCGGCTCTTCTCTCTAATGCGAATGCTCACCTGCGAGAAGAAAGAAGAAGCCGGAAGAGGATGTTCTGAGGTGCTCGCTGGAAGAACTCCGGGCCGGTGCAGTTTTCTGCTGATAGGAGGACCGACCCGGGGTTTTAGATCAGTATATACAATCACCTGGGGGTGCCTAACATTTGGCACCCCCAAGTGGAAGAAGACTTTCCTTCTCCTTTAAAACATTGGCGAAGGTAAATGAATCAATGATGTTTAGGAAAAGGTATAAGTATTAGAAAGAAAGAGATAGGTGGAACCAGTTTATTTTATTCATTATATAGAAACTCTCCTGAGAAGGCAACTATGATGATTAATTATCTAAACAGATCTGTCTCATAGATTCCCTATGCAACTTTTCAGTGGGCAGTATTTTTATAGACCTCTTTGTATGACATTATAATTTTAATATACAGTAAGTTCAGTATCTTGAAGGTATTTAGAGACAGAGAAAGGGAAAAACAGAACATGAGGCCAGTTTATAGAATATTTAGGGGAAATACAAAAGAGACTAGAAAGATAAACAAAGGTCCAGGACCAGATGGTATTTATCCCAGGGAACTAAACAAACTTAGCTCTGTCATTGCTAGGGATGGGCGAATTTGACCCGTTTCATTTCGCCATACATTCGCTGCTGGCGAAATGTCGCCGACGCCCATTAAAGTCTATGGGCGTCAAAAAAAATTTGTTGCGCGTTGAAATTTTTTTGATGCCCATCTTTTTATTTTTTTGATGCACAACGCCATACAAGTCTATGGACATCATATTTTCGGTGAAAAAATTCGCCCATCCCTAGTCATTGCCAAACCTCCTACTTAATTTTTCAGGATTAAGGTCTGGCATGGTGCCGAGAGACTGGAGAATTGCTAATGTGGTACTGCTATTCAAAAATGGATACTGTTCTCAGACTCAAAACTATAGGCCAGTTAGTCTGATGTCAGTGGTAGGAAAGCTTATCGAAGGGATATTAAAGGATAATATACGTGACTTCATTGACTTCATAATGATATGAATTTGTGTCAGCATGGTTTTATGCATAACCGATCTTGCCAAACAAATTGAATTGCCTTTTATGAGGAGGTGAGCAGGAACCTCGACTCTGAAGTGCCAGTGGATGTAATCTACTTGAACTTTCCTAAAGCTTACAGTACCACACTAAAGGTTAATGGTTAAATTAAAGGGGAAATAAAAAATTTATATAAGCTTCATCATACTAAAATAAGAAACTTTCTAAATACAATTAATTATATATTCTGCATTGTTTCTGAAATAATCAAGTTCTTCACTATTCATCTCTCAGCATCTGTTTCTCTTCATTCTGTCTTCTTGCAGCAATTGGCTCTAAGATAGTCATTGACAGTTAGATCCAATATATCTTATAGGGGGGCTTCCTTTCCTCGCAGTTGTATTAGAGCTCACTCAACTAACGGATTACAGTACAAACAAAATCTAACAAAATACAGTAAGTGCCTTTTGTACAAATCCTGCATGTAGAAAGACAGGATTTCTGGTGATTTTAATAGAGTGAGCTCTAATACATCTTACAGGCAAAAGGAGCCCCCCTATAAGATATATTGGATCTGACTGTCATTGAATATCTGACATCCAACTTTTTATGATTGGACCAATGTTGTCCATGGAATACCATGGGGGTCTATACTTGGTCCTTTGCTTTTTAACTTGTTTATTAATGATCTGGAGGTGAGCATTGGAAGTACTGTTTCTATTTTTTGCTGATGATACTTAAATGAGCAAAACTATAAGTTTCATGCAGGATGTTGCCAATCTGCAGAGTGATTTGACTAAATTGGAAAACTGTGCAGCAAACTGGAAAATGCGGTTCAATGTTGATAAATGCAAAGTTATGCACTTTGGCAGAAATTATATAAAAAGTTATACACTAAAGGGCTCACTTTGAATATGTAGTGCAGTATTGGGCTCTGGTCCTTAAAAAGCATATACATAAGCTGGAGAGAGTGCATATACGTGCAACTAAACTGGTTAAGGGGATGGAAACTATGAGGTGGATTGTCAAGGTTGGGGTTGTTTTCTCTGGAGAAAATATGCTTGCAGGGGGCCATGTTTACTTTTTATAATTACATTAGAGGGCATTATAGACAGATAACTAAGCAGTTAGGTGGCTCTTCACAGTGAGGACAGGGAGGTTGTGGAATGCCCTGCCTGATGATGTTGTGAGGACTGAATCTGTTAACACTTTAAAGAGGGGCTTGGATGATTTCTTGAACAAGCACATTATCCAAGGCTTTTTAGAACCGAACTAAATTATGTATTAACTATGTATATGTTACTAACAAGTTGTATGCCTTGATCTCTTTGTGTATGACTAGAGCTAGACTTTAGAGGGCCCTACAACAAGACAATGGTTTGGGTCTTCATTTTTCAGCCAGAAAACACAATAATGCCACAGAACAGGTCACCCAACATTTCTGAGCATCAGTGAAACTGCACTGGCTGTAGAGTGGGATGTCATGCTACTAGTTGGCCTATGTAATATCGGCAATATCAAGTTCTCCAATATCCAGCATAAAAAAGCAGGATGTTATCCCATACTGACATCACTGGCAACTTTCATACAATTCTTCCCTAATAGAAAACTACCACGTTTCCAGGCAAGAAAAATTGCCTGTGTTGACATTTTTACACGGTTTGTACCAACCAGCAATGGAGGTTATTTCGAATATCAAGATACCTGTTTTGATCAGCTTGAATCTGTACTAAATTTCTAAGAGACATTCCCCTTGATAGACTCTGCAATTCACTTTTTTGTTGCCAAATTATTGCCTTGAGTTACATTACCCTTATTGCTCTATTGTCACCTATTACACGGGTTCCCCTTTGAGATGTTTTTATGTTCCTGTGCAAACCTTTCAATCTTTTTCCTCCCTGGTTTAATATATTCCCATATTTCAGAAACTGTATATTTATTTAGCAGTAGGTAATGCTGGCTTTGTTAAAGGAAGGAAAGTATAACCATTCTACTCTAAGACAAGCACAATAGCCCATATATTTATCTCCTAGCAAAATCTGTAAGTTACAGCAGTACTGCAACTGCCAATTATTCTTCTCTTATGATTGAGTCTTTTCTGTTTACGATTTTGGCGGATGTTCGTATGACCCTTACTTTTAGACCACTCTCTTAAGGTCACTTGTGGATGTAGCTTCTAGTGTGTACAAGCTGCTGGCATACTATTTTTTTTAGCTAGGATTATGATGGTTGTTAGTGTTCTAACACATGTAGACAAATTCAAGCCTGAAAGGTCAACTCTTTTTATACTCATACAGATATTTATCACTCTGGTTGCAGTGGAACGTGAAATATAAGATGCTCTTACTTCTGTCCAATATTGGCTTTTCCTTCACTCCATTTGACATACAAAAATGTTGCTTGCATATATTTTCCATCATGGTGGTAGCCATTTTTTGCTTAGAATAATAAAAATAAATTAAACATTGTATCAAAAATACTTTTTTCACAGTGCAGCAAATGCCACAGGCCCTATGTGTGTGAAAATATTTCACTTACAGAGTGCCCTCTTTTAAGTTGCCTCTCCTCCTGCCCCCTAATTTTGTATCATTCAGTAAGAGGCTGCTGGTCTTTCTGCCTGCCAGAATGAGCACTATGAGGTGTGATCTTGCTGTTCCGCCTGGGGGAATCATAAATATCCCCAATAGTTATTTTGTAAGACTCTTCCAGTAGCTTTTTTTATTTACTTAGATGTTCAAACTGTGATGACCCAGCAATTATATTGTTTGGTAATACAAGTTATATTTAATAAGAACAGTGTTATAGAGTTTTTGGGGCACATTTTTACCTCTGTTATCAATATTATACAAACCTATGATTTTTTTTTATCTTTGAACATCCTTATATATATCATTTTTCTTAACTTTGTATGGCTTTCATGAATTTAGATGTAAAACAATTAGCTCATGAATGACGACTATTCACTTTTCCATTTACTTATGCAACTTTGAAACAACTATGTCATGTAAATAGACATGACATATTGTAGCATCTCCTAAAGCTTAGTAGGAGGTGACTGAAAGGTTCTGTTTTCACCAATGTCCTTTAGATCCAGATGCTTTTTAAATGGAATAAAGGTCACAAAGTTTGCCCTAGATCTAGTGACCCATAGCAAATAATATGATGAATATTAGCTACATATATCTACCTATTACTAAACTTTGCGTTTGGCACTAATACCAGTTCTACTGTATATTATATGGTCCGATAGATGGTATGTTAGCCTTATGTGTGGCTACACATAAGCAAAAACAGATGTTGAATGTACTTAGAATGGGAGACACCTATGCTGGCATTGTGTTGTGATATTTCTCTGTACAGCTATGAGAGAGGGTAATTGTTTCTAATATTAATCCCATCATGCACTATGCTCCCAATGACATCAGATCATACTCCCAGGTTGCTAGGCCTCGTCTACTTTTTTTTAAATAGGTATGAAATAAATATTAATGATAAAACAATATGAGAAGGACACAGTCAAGGTCATGGCCAATCTGCCTGAGAAAAATCACAGTTTTGGCAAGGATAGACATTTAAAATAATGAAGTCTTATCAGTCAGTAATACCTTGACTGAGGCTTGGGAGAAATAAAATAAACAAATATAAAGTAACCAGCTTATAGTTCAGTAAGGAAATACAAAGAGAAAGTATAAATAAAGGTGACACTTTAATATAATAACAAAGTTGCATAGGCATTTTTTAACAGTAATGCTTCTGAACAAGAAAATAATTTGTAAAAGAAAGTGCATTATCTAGACTGTATGTATCCAAAGCATTCTCTGTAGGTAATAAGAAAGCTCAGCAACCTCATCTAGTACCAGCGGCCTGCTGTCCATTGTTTCTGTAATATCTTTCTCCAGCTTTCCAATTTTCTGAAGCTTTCCCTTCTGAATTTCCTTTGCCAGAGTTAGAAAAGCAGAAAGCAAGATTCATAAACTATCACAGCAAAACCTTGCTTTTCCGACCAGCTACAGGAACTAAAAATTCAACAGGAGCAGCTCTAGGCTTGTTCCCCTCTGGGTTGACCCACTGTGCAGCACACTTGATTTAACTGACAGATTGCAGATTCAAGGTTGGGATTTTTAGCCTAGACAAGAGTTTGATTTCCATCCAAGTTTTTACTGATTGGCCCAGCAGGTTAGCCTTTCATTTAATGGGCTAGGCCATGTTGAGAACACTGCTGCTCCACTTCACACTGTGTTCTTTCCAAGCTCATCAGATGAGAATGAAACCTGGGGATTATTTGGAAGTAGCTGAAAACTACATACAACACCGATCGCAAAATACAATTACCAATAGGTTTGAGAAAAATAAATTTCTTCAGGCAGCTCTTATAGATTCCAAATTTATATTCTTAGCTATATGACTGATATATAGTGTTTCATTAAACCTGCAACTGTGTTATATATTGAATATAACACAGTCACTATAGTGTGCGTAACTTAAGTATTGTCAGGGAGCCGGGAGCCCCCTCTGGGGAGTAGTCCGGATCTAGGAGGAAGCCCCTCAGGAGGGATCAGGGTCGTGGCATCCAGGGGTAAGGCAGAGAATAATCAAAGTCCAGACAAAGGTCAAAAGGCAGGCGGAATACAAACAAAGTCCAGGGCCAGGCAGGGGGTCTATGGCAGGCAGAGAATCAGCGAAGTCCAGGTCCAGGCAAGGGGTCACACCAAGGAATCAGGCAGAATATAGCAGGGGAAACAGCAAGGGAACCCAGGAATCTCTTAGGGAACAGGATCCTATTTTCGGGCGCCATCTTGGCGCCTCAGGCGTTCTTTTATCTTTGAATTTGGCGCCCTTGCGCCAGCGTCAGCGAGCCTGCGACCGGCGCGCCGTGCTGGCGTCACTGCGCCGGCGTCGGAACCCACGTGGGTCGCCTGGGTGCCGCCATCTTGGATTCTTCACCGCCGGGAGCGGACGCGACTCCTCGCGCTCCCGGCGGTCTTGACAAGTATCCACAGGACAGTTACCATGTTTTCTTCCTTACATGTGAAATATAATAGGCAGAGATACACATATAAAGCTAATATTTGGGAATCTTAGCCAAAGCACCCCCACTTGGGTTTTTGGGCACAAATTATAACATTTATTACTAATGTAGATTTAGGTTCAAAAAATTAAATAAAGACTATGTCCTTTTGACCTTTTCTCCGGTGTAAATGGTCATTGTGGTCCATTTGTTAAAATGTATTATTTTATGGTGTTCAAAACATGGAAGTAATATAGTGACTAGTCATAAAGATCCAAAATGTTTTAATACAGATAATTAACTAACTGTGAAAGAATACATATATGTATAGATTTTGTTGTACATCCCATTTCCATGATGCCATAATAATAATTCAACTGACAATAATTCAACTGACCTATTATACCTAAATGATGGCAATATTTGTACTTCTGTTGTTACATATTTTGTGGCTCCTATGAGGCTTATAAATTTGTGATGTACAATAACACCACTGTTTAATGCAGCCCCATCGCCTTTATGTGTTACAGACAAGGGCAGGTCTGTAACAATGACACATGATCAACTGGCAGCTGCTACTTGACTGCCCATACATTCATGCCAGAACAAAATACTGAATCTTACTGAACCCATAAGAATTAGTATTAACATCCTCAGTAGATTAATAGTAATGCCAAATGTTCTACAGAAGGTCCTAAAAGTGCAAAACTTTAAAGGTTCCTGTGAAGCATGATTACTATGAAATATTCTGGGCTCTATATAATCACTGCAATCCTCTTACCAAAAGTACACCATGATCTACAAATAAAGTTAAAAATAATGCGATTGTATTCAGTTTGACAAGATAAGATAGGAGACGTCAAGCAACAACTTTTTGCACTTTTATGGATTCACACAAAATATCTTTCAATGTATAAAAGCTGCAAACAAAACTAGCATGCATGATTTTCTAACAATAAATAGAGGAAATACAAATGATTTTGCTTTTAAAGCTTCTGGATAACCCATGTATCACCTTGACTGCTTTTGGCTCAATTACTTTGGGTTGTCCCCTGAGGCATTAAACATATCATGCCCGATACGCTTTGCTAGCATCGTAATATGCCTTTTGCCTTGGTGCGTCTTCCTTTCATTGAAATGAATGAGAGCTGAATGCCATTCATTTTAAATTGCTTCTAGCATTATCTGCATTCTAAAGTATTCATCTGATGAAATAGCCATACTCATAACTGTCAGACCAGAGCTACGGTGTAATGTTTGGTGTTCCTCATTCTGTAGAACTTGTCCACAGGGAAAATAGCTAAAGGTGAATCTGGCCTTAAAAGAAGGTCACACTTTTGTGAGAAATAGAACCTAATTTCCTTTTGTATCGTATGTATATTGATGAAAAATGAAAAGAACAAAAGAGTATTCACAAGGTCGGTAATTTTTAGTGAAATAAAAGACGAAAGTCAAGATATAGAAGTTGAGTTTTTTTCACTTAACTAGCCAATAAAGTCTCAAATTGTATATATGCTAGGATTAATATCTCTAATTGTTACTGCCAAATTCTATTCTTTGTACCATTAATAAAACTGCAATAGTTAGTGCTGTATATCATAAATACATCTAGCAACCTGGCATCTCCATCTCAAATTGGTCATTTATAGCAACCTTCTATTTAATACGATCCATGTAAAATCTAAACTAAAGCCACATAAATATAATTGTCTCATAGAGGGCATCCATCCAGAATCTATTTTTTCCATTGGGGCCCAGTACACGTGTAGCATTTAGGAATCTCTGTTTCATACTAATTATTGTTTTCCACCTTTTCCAGCAAAGAGTGGACCCCCTACATCTGCATCGCACTGATTCTAAAGAGATTAAAGAAATTAAAGAGTGAATTCCCATACATGGTGGTGATGCTCATAATAAGGAAAACATTATAGGGACATTATCTGGGGTAATGAAGGTGATAGTAAGCACATTTATACCTATGGTATATATCTAGAAAAACTAACCTGCAGAACTGAGTTTGCCAAATTAGCAATTTTAACTGTGTGCAATAAGAAACTGATGGAGTAACAAATAATATTCCCTATATGTAGTAAAAGGTGCTAAGTTTGCCCAGTAACACTAACCCACAGCAACCAATAGGAAAGTTGCTTTTTAAACAGGCAACCAGTAAATTCCACCTGCTGATTGGTTGCTGGAAGTTTTATTGCTTTTATTATATAATCCATTAAGGCCACTGATAAAAAAAATATTTACTCAATCCACCAAGTAATCTTATTTTATAAGTCTGGTGACTGAATATTGAAATTAAATGAGTGTCTTTGATTTATGTATTGAATGACGCATTTAAACAGCAAATTAACTCTACTGTTACTAGCTGTAATGTGACATATTGGATTTGTAGTTGTTTGTTCAACATATTAAGCAAAAGATGCATTGTTTAGCTGAAAGGTATAGAAATTGTTGAACCACAGCCATTGTTATTATTCATATAGCTATTAAATGCCTTTAATCACTAAAAACTAGTGTTGCATAGCTTTCCTGATGTATTCTTTTAAACTGAAAAGCCACTCAAAATATGAATACTGAAACAATTCTTGACACAACCCTGTAGTTTATTTTTAATATACCAACATCTGGGGTTTTCATTTATAGTGTAAACAATGGGTCTCAAAAATGTAGGGCTACCCAAAGGGTTTAATAGATCAGTGGTTATGCTACATGAGGTGCCTGCAGAGACCTAGTAAAACAGCTTCAATTATAGATGAATTTGTGATTGATCATGGCTGAAGGTTCATTATTAGACAAAACTGATGGTGGTTATTCTGATTTGGAAATGTTGCACACACTTGAGAATGCATCTTCATGTTGATACTATTTTATGAGATAATATAAAAAGCTTAAAAGGTAAAATCATTATCAGTAAGGACAAAGGCACAAGGCACAGACACATTCTGGTAAATGCAGCAAATTGGGAATTTACAACAAATAGTATCATGGTGGACAATTTTCTGACCAGATCAACCAATGTAGCAACTGTCCCATGCTTGGCTCAGTTCAACTTCCCCTTCAATCAATTTGGTTGATAAACTTACTGCCAATAATAATTGTCTTGGGCTAAGTAAGAAAATATCATTAAAATATGCAATTTTCAAGCAAAAATCCAATTATCTGTAAGATCAATATTGTTTCTGTTTCTACATTACATTATTTAATCTTGTTTTGAAAAACGTACAAAAAAGTATTTCTATTTATTTTGAAAAATTATCCTTTGGTTGTATATTATACAATAGCAAAGCATAATGTGTATCCACAGTTAAAAAGGGAAAAAAACTTGAGTTAATGAGCTGCAGGATAGAGGGAACAATAAATAAACCTCCCTCTGAATGCCAAACAAAATGATTGTAAAAAATAATGTAAACCATTAATATGGCAATAGACTGAATTAAATTACAAGACTTCTGACATTCATAGTGCTATGTATTGTTTCACTAGATTTGAAAACTACAAGTTTGCTATTCTTTACAGAGAGGAAAGTTGTTTTGCTTTTGATAGGCTTGTTTATTAACAAACTGGATTGATGCCATGCTCTTTCCACCAATCACAAAAGGTTGAAAAGATTTTCTATGGCCAAATAGAATGGCATGGGTCATATTTAACTCTTTATCTCTGGTTTAGTTGTAAAAGTATCACTGAGAAACTTGCCATGTATTGTTCCCAGGAAGTAGATTTTTACCTTGTGTAAAGCTGGTCATACATATGCAGATCCGCTCTTTTGGAGAGATTGTCAAACGAGCAGATCTTGACCTGATATGCCCATTTTTGAGTGGGAGATATTGGGCTTATCCGATCATGTGCCCTAGGGCCCAACAATACGATCACAGTGCCAGGCGGTCAGTGTGAGGACCTCATCAACGAACCAATGTGGCCCTCAACCTGATTTTTAAACCTGCCAGATCGACATATGGCTGATTTTTGGAGGGCCACACTGACACTGGTCAATAAGCTTCCGACTTGGTCTGTTAGCAGCTTTTATCAGCCTGTTTATGGTCACCTTCAGTCATGTGTATTCATTTTTATCTCATAGTCTCAAAATATGTAAGGGATATTAAACCTGCATTTATCATTACCTGAGATTTGCCAGACTCATTTGACTCATTTCAGTTTTTATAACTGTGTAACAATTTTTCACTACATAATTTTTTATGGCCCACACATTTGGAACCTTAGTTTTGGGAAATACTATGGAAATTTCAGATCACATTTTTCCTTTGAACATTTTGTGAACAATTTTATCTGAAGATCTTACATATTAGAAGAAAATGCACATAAATACTGGTGGATTTTGCTCTTAGCTGTGCTTACTTGCTTACAGTATATTTAAAATCTATATCTCCATTAAAATGATGTGCCTTAAAAGACAAGTCCAGTTTATCTTTCCCAATGAGTATCAGAACCTCTGGCCTTGAGTAAATGAGAAATCGCTGTAGATCAAAGCATATGAGTGCTTCATATTTTACTATTATCTCTAGTTTGACTTTAAAATACCCATACTTTTTCACTAATATTCAACCAATTTATAGTTAAAAGAAATACAAGCATAAAATATTAAACAGATGTCTCACAAAACCTAATGAACTTCGAAAGTGCATATGTATCAGAGAATAAACCAACGTCTCCATTGCTTAACAAGCACCTTGTACAGAAGTGAGCTAGACAGTTCTATTACTTTACACACAATGCCTCTGAAGTATAATGCAATACAAAACTAAGGTGTTAAAAAAATCGGAATGCAGGAAATCATCACACTGGAGGACAAAAAAACTGTAAAAATAGGATGCATTCTCTCCATAGTCATAAGTTCAGAAATTCCTTTCCAAGCTCTGTATTTGCCATTAGACAATAATGTGACAGAGGAAGGGACTGCCTAAGTACCGGTAGATAGGAAGAGGCAAATTCACTAAGATGCGAAGTTGCGGCAGGCGCAACTTCGCCGCACTTCGCCAGGCGTATTTTCGCCAGCGCTCCGCAAATTCACTAAAATCCAAAGTTGCGCACAGGGGTAGCGTTAGTTTGCGAAGTTGCGCTAGCGTTAATTCGCCAAGTGAAGCGAAGTTTCGCTAGCGATGGTTAATTTGCATACGGCGCAAAATTCAAATTTCAATGGAGGAATACGTATCTGCACTACAAATGCCTAGAAAACCTTCAAATCAGCAAATATAAATTTTATTTTGCCCTACACATGTGCCCACTGTCTAGGTTAGTTGCCATGAGTCAGGAAATGTAGGGGGGAAGGAGGGGAGCCCCAAAAAATTTTTCGATCTTTTTCAGCCTATCACCCATCATGTAGAAAACACGCCAGTGTTTTTTGGGACTTAGAAAAAATTTTTACTTTTTTGGAAACAATCCCTATCTACTCTATTACGCTTCGCCAGGTCTGAGGTGGCGAAGGAAGTCTAGCGTAAAAGGTAGCGTTCAGTACACTGCGCAAGTTAGTGAATTTGCGTAGTTACATCGCTAGCGAAAATTCGCCTGGCGTAAGTGTGCGAAGTAACACTAGCGAATTTACGCCAGCATTCGTTAGTGAATTTGCGAAGTACCGAAAATGCCAAACGCTAGCGAATTGACGCCACTGAGAGAAGTTTAGAATGGGAACATGGGACAATAAAGGGTTAAAAATATATAAAATTTTGCTTATCTAAAGTATAAATATCCAAGCACGCTTCAAAGGGAATGCGGGAGCAATTATTTGCGGTGGTCATGTTGTTTTTTCATTTACAAGACAAAAAGACATACACACAACCGTTTTGTCTTCATTTACAAGACAAAAAGACATACACACAACCGTATGGAAATGTATGTGCTACACTATGCAGTTATTTTAATACTGAGTTATGCTACATAATGTCATACATTATAAAAAATGTGCTGTATACCACCATGTTGGGTTCAGTGCTAAGGCAGTTTACTTAGCATTTTCTGGAACTTACCAACAATTAGCAGCCCTTTTATCACTTAAGGTTTGCAATTATAATTTCCTCTGGCAGATGCTAACTATTTCTTAAACTCCACTTTATTGTTTTCACAAGGTAGATACAGTCATTCAGTAATTTTACCTAGGCTTCACAATTATCATCTCACTCACTATCATCTCACTAGGACTGTCCTGGTTACTAAGTAACTTTCAGCACAATTTTCTTGAATCGTCTCAAATCCCATTTTGAATTATTTTGAGACTCGTAGCAGAATGGGAAAATGTACAAGAAGGATAGGAAATATTAAGCATCTAAATGATTGTACGACCAAAAGAATTACACAAGTAAATTGCCTCCATATGTTCACAATATGGGTTTATGCATGGCAAGCTGGTTTATTTATATTTCTATATGTATATATTCTGTAAGAGCTGGACAAGATCATTTTTACATGGGCGTTTCACCAGTGTTAAACTGGTAAACAGTTAACTCCAGGGGCAATGTTTGTTGTTGCAGCAAGTACAGCTGTATTATTTTGCCAGTTAAGGAAAAGCCGGACACATAGGTCCCTGGAGTGAATGGAGGAGAGCAAGGTGTGCCCTCCATGCCATGCTCCATAGAGTGTTTGCAGCTGCACAGCTGCAGATAGTTTTTAGTGATGTGCAAATAAATTTGCGAGGCACGAATTTTCTGCGGATTTCCATGTTTCACTGGCAGCGAATAAATTAGCGAAACTGCAGCTGAATTTTTTTTTGGGTAAATTTGTGAATTTTTCGGCAAATCAAAACGCCACAGATTCCCCCATCACTAGTAGTTGTCTGATTAGGCTGCTGGTGAGCAGCAAATAAAATGCATGAGATTACACCTCAGAGCTCTCCAGACACCTCCTTATGTTGGAGGATGTGTGTGGTGCTGCCAGAAGGTGAGCCAGGCCAGAAGCCATGCACTGGAATCCCTGGAGGGGAGAGTAAGCAGGGTTTAGTGAGATGCCCAGAATATTCCAGAGTGTGGAAGCCACCCTGAATGGTGGGGAATGAATGGAGTTCAGAGTGGGGAAGTGAGTGAGTGCTATAGAAATGCCAATGAACTGTGTTCCTGTAACCTTTATGTTGTTAAGGGTTTGCTAAAATAAACCTTTTGCCTGAAGAAGCTGTGTCCCTGTCTTTATGCTCCTGATCCTACCCTTATGTATATGTACTAGAATATATAACTTTTCATATATAAACTGAAAAATGTTACCCAGACCAGCTAAACTTCAGATTTAAAAAATGGGGTGCAACACATGATGTGTCACAAAACATTGATTCTTCTCTTTGTACTGTAGTGACCCATAGTGTTAAAAGTCCCTATGGATTGAAATCTCCTACAAGTGCCATTCCCCGAGTTGCTAGGCAAAAGCCTTTTTTCATCTTTTATCTATGTTATTGGATCTTAGAGATAGTGACCAATTCCTGTCACATTTTAATATATAGAAATTGGATAGAAGTGATTCTTCCTCTTTGGCCTCCATATTCTAACCTAAGTGGGTATGTCTGGTGAGAATAGCATCAACAAGGACATGTAAAGAGTTCTGCCCTAGAGGGACAAGCCTTCTAGACAAAGTCTAAAGAGAACAGGGACCCATGAACTAGACTTAGTCAGATTACAGGTTCATTTTGTCAGTATAAATAATTTTGTATAATATATTATAGGAACATAAGATAGTAAGGAAAGGTAGAAAGAGCAGCCTTGTGCTGGATGTAGCTGGGTATAACTAGCTATAAGTGAATAAACCCCAGTGCTGAAGGGATTCAGGCTTAGCATATTGCTCCCTGAACAGATTCCAGTGGAGGGGGTCTGGGCCACTAGATGGTAGCCTTAAAGGGGTGTTCCTAATGTTGCTCCTGACTCCCTCGAGGACAGTAGCATCCAGGACAACAATTACCTACCAAGTTTCTGCACTGTGGTGTCACGGATCCCTGTTCTACTTATTACTGGACCTATAATACTACCACAGTGATCTGAGAATATTAACTGTGGAGTGGTTCAAATAACAAACATTTTTATTTTGTTTGCAAGAACCTCTGGTGTTCTATTTTATTTTCTACACTGCAGCATAAAGGTGTAGTTGCACAACACCTTCTCCCTACCTATCTACTTAGGAAGGGCACATTTTAAGAAGAGAGTGTGACCAATATTCTATCTTCATAAGCTGGAAAGGCACTTTTCTGCCAATAAAAGTTTCAGTACCTTTCAATGTAAACGTGCATTGTGTTGTTCCTGCTCACCTTGCATCCAAGAAGCAACATAATATATTTTGATGAAGATGCAGCTCTGTCTTGCATTTCAGTGATTCTAAGTGCTGTCATTTGTCCACTTTTGAATTACAACTTGCAGGAGTTTAGCTCTATAAATTCCTTCTGAATTACTTTTCTTCCCTTCTTCTCCAGTTTAGGTTCACTGTGCGAGGGGAAAACGTTCCCTCCTCCCTATGCCTCGGGCGCTGAGATCAGGAAATTCATTGCTAATGACTTTGGTTGTGATTTCTGATTTCAACTGGCAGCAGAGAGAATTGAACTCTGGTCCCTTGGGTGAAACTTGTTTCACAAGGTAGGCCTCAAGCTTGTTAAGTTAGAGACCTGCCACGCGCTTATCAATTTTAAATTAATCTCCAGCTTCCACAGTGCTTGCTAAAAATACAGTCTTACTTTCACATTATCTAAAACACAAGCCAGGAGACATCCACTCCACCTTAAATCAAGAATAATACGTATAATTACATTTACAGTGTATGGGAAACATTTATTACATTATATTTATGCAGCCTTTTTACAAACTAAAATATACTGTATATTCTTTAATTTTGTATAGCATAAATATGACTATTACCATTGCCATGTGTGTGATTCTGAATAGATATACTGTGACAAAGGCTGGCATGAGGTATGTCAAACCCCCCCCACCCCACACGCATTTCAATCCTCAGAATTTCAGACATACACATACTCTTTATTGAATAAAAGGCTTTTGAAGTATTTTAAGCTTTCCAGCAGCAACAAACTGTAGTCAAGACACAATGCTTTCTTGTTAACTTACATGTACAATTCACAAATTCTACAGAGGTTTGTCTGTACTGATATTTTAATGTGTTCTGACAGTAAGTCAAGGGGCTTAGCTGTGAATTGTAATACAAATTCTCAGCTTGCTATATCTTTCATAAAAAAAGGACAGTGAATGAAAAAAGAAAAAAAAGGTCTAGACAGACTTCTCTTAAAATCACCAGGGAAAGCTTTTTTAAACCCAGTTTATGAGAAAATAATTCAGGTTTGCACAATGCGCTTCCTCCCCTTGTTTTTATATTTCTGCTTTTGACGACAAATTAAAAAACCCAGGGAAATGTTGTTTATACACATGCAGCCATGTTAAATAATGCGCATTTCTCTCACAGCAGGCTTATTTTACATACTGTAGCTGTTTCTTATTTATAAAGCTTTTTTTTTTTTTTGAAGGTCATATGAGATGTACTGTACAGAAAGAGGTAATTAAATCATTGATTTTCACAATCATAAAACTGTTAAAATGTAATTCATTCATCTCATTCCAAAAATGGAAAAAATAAGTCTTCATATATGATTTAATTAAGGAAGGAATAATGCCACATTATATGATATATTTCAGAGTAGACAAATGAAATGCCAGATGACTGAAATGTACATGGACCTCTTAAACCTTATAATGGCAGTGTTTCTGTTTAAGGATTTAGCACTAGCTTTACTAGTGTCCTGCCTCCTCTTCTGTATAATGTGCACTGCACCTTTTGATGCAGGGGAACCTTGGAGCTACCACTACCCTTGACTAGTCCCATAGTGGCCTGCATCAATGGATGCAGTGAATTTGCACCAAAAGAATGAGATGCAGATGCTATTATACCACATGACCACAATCACAGCATGCAAACACCAACAAGTTTTAGTGCAAGGGCACATGCAACTGTCCAAGTTATAACACATTTGCCACAATTGCTTCAGGAGCATCTCCACATCAAGGTCCCAATAATGCTAAAATAATGGAAAAACGCTGTATTGTTTGTATAAAAAAACATGACCTGGTGATTTGCATTCAAAACTGCACTTTGCACACTGCACATCTGTTCAATGGCCTTGTAAATGAGCACTAAGTTGTTATTGCAGGTGTATTATATACAGGAGTTTGGGGATTCGGGTGCATTCCTTCTATGTGAGCAGCCACAAAGGTAGAACAGCCCTAGTTAGCTAATGTAGCAAACTCACTTTACTTTTGGGTTATGGATCTACAGACTAAAAAATCACACAAGCAATTGGCCAGTTGCATTGCAGTTTGAAAGCAGCAAATCAATACACCATTAAGAAATTTAGGGGGCAATGTATTAAAAAATGATCCTGGTTGGTCAAGTATCCCCAACCAATCAGTCAGAAAGTATTATTTACTGGTCAGGTGAAACTTAATAGTTGCAATAGGTTATTAGTCCTAAGCAAACTAAATGCATTTAATTACATAAAGCTTTCTTCCTTTAGAAAAAAGTTCAGTATATTTAACATGTTATAGGGACTTATGAATTAAATAATACTTACTCCATAAAAATAAATCCCAAAATGTGGGGAGAATATCTTTCTATTGTATACAAGTCTTTTCTTTGCTTTGTTTCCTTGTTTCATATTATTTTCTAAAAATGAGTTACTTAAGGTGGCCATACACTTTAAGTTCTGCTTGTTTGTCGAGGTCACCAGACAAGCGGATCTTAACCTGATATGCTCACCAGACAGGATGATAACGGCCCTAGGGCCAAACAATCGGAATACAATGAAGGGTATAGGCGACCCACGGGACAAGGACCACATCAACTAGCCAATGTGGTCCTTGATCACAAAAAAAATCAAACTTGCCTGATCAATATCTTAGCCAAATATTGATGGGGGAGGCCCATTGGAATGACCCCGACATGGGCAGATAAGCTGACGAATAAGTCTAAAGGACCACGTATGGCCACCTTTAGTGTCCCTGCATAAACATAAGGGACTGTAAATGTAGACATGAAGTTTTTTTCTAATAAGGTAGACTAATTGTATGAAAAACAGCATTAATTTGTTGGCACTTTGGTTAGATGGATGATAAACTCTTTAGCCTACCCCATGCTGCCCCAATACTGCTAAACAAAGCTTGCGCCGTTTTATAGTGTCCCACTGTTCACCATTATTAACTATTATAGCAGACCTAGTGGTGGTTGGTGTATTTGTGATCTTGTACAACCCCAAGGTCACAAATTCACCCCTGAAGCCAAACTCTGGCTGTGTGTGGATATTAGTAAGTTTAACATGCAGTTGCATGTTAATTGATTGATCTGTTTCAGTCTATATTGTCTAAAGCTGGCTATACATGTAAAGATACTCTCGTCTGAAGAAGTCTTCAGATGAGTGGATCTTTTACCGGCAGTATGGCAGTATCTGGCTGATCCGATCGTTTGGTCCTCGGACCTCTGACAGCAAAATAAAATCTGCCTGATTGACATCAGTCTGATTTTTGATCAGATATGGGCAGGCTCATCAGCTGCAGGAGGAATGAATTGGCAGCTTTCATTAGCCTGTGTATGTATGGCAACATTACAACATTAAGTCCTGTAAACCACAGCACCCAATAAGATCTTTGTGTTAAATATTTTTCCCGTTTTAGACCACTAAAAGCCAACAACTGATGGGCTGATATCAACTAGAACATGAAGATATCACATGTTTATGATAGTCAGTACTTCATCCATTATTATTTTGCAATAATAAACATTTCCACCTTGCCCAAACAGAACACATTGCAACGACATCAATTAAAATGGAATATTTTGCCACTTAATACTTATGTTTACAGCATATAATATTTCATTACCATTCATTTAAGTTTTGCAGTAACTTAATGTCGTCCATGTTTGTCATAAAGATTGTGATCAGGTATCTGAATAATTTTTATGATGTTCTTTCTCTGACAAGGTACAACATCTTTCTTATCCAAAATAAACACACAGACCAGGTCACAGCTGCAAAACGGTTGTTCACCCGAGCACTGCAATGCTTATTTTAGTGTACTTCAAGCTCATTCTCATTGCCGGAAGATTTTGGCAGGAAAGTGGTATCACTTTTTTTACAAGAACAAGTGTATATATAGTGCCTTTATGAATGGAATAAATCACCTCAACATATTTATCTTGAGAAACATATGGCATTTGTCACTATGGTGAAAAATCTTTAGAGGTTGGAAGAATTATAATCGTGTTATTTTTGCTTCATGCTCCTACTACAGAGTCTTCTTGGTTTAAGAATGGATAATGTTGATGTAGCACCAGCACTGTCAGGGATGCAGGATCTATTAATAAGGTTACAAGCTCAATGGTAATTTGTATACACAATTTAGAACAAAGATATCCAATAAGCAGCCTTTCAGTGGTTGTAAAGTAGTTACCATAACCAGTGAACTAACAAATGGGATTTGTAGTGCTGGCTAGATAAATCTCTTTTTGTTTAATATATGTAATGATTTTCTTAAAGCAATCACCAGATATAAATAATTAAGTCACAAGCAGGGTAAAGCATGACCATATACAATAAAAATAATTCTGGTGTGGCAGAAATATATCAATTAAACATTTGGCAAAAAGAAATGTGCAGCCCACTGGTAACATAGCTTTAATTGGTTGTCCATATCAGTAAAATTATCAAGGACATTTTAAAATGGACTTAATCTTCGCTGTCAAAAAAAATGCGGATGATGGATTTTGCCATTAGTCCTGTATTCTGTCACTAAACTGACATTGAGCAAATTAAATAACTGAAGCTGGCATGATTTCGACGGCAAAGGCTAAAATAAGACACTGAAATTCTTGATAATGCTCGTGTTATGAAGATATTCATTTTATTCCAAATCAATAAATCATTCTGCACATATTATTTATATGTTGCTACTGCTCACCTCATTTTGGCTGAGGAATACAAATGGAATGAATCATGAGTCTCATAGTAAGTCATAGCGATGTATGAATAAGATGATGATATCAAAGGATCAAGTCCAGTGTCTCTTTGCTGAAGTTCTGCGGTTATGATTTTATTGATTGAAACCATTGTCTCCTATGCTTTATACCTCATGTGTTGTTTACTGTGGGCCTAATGTCCAAAGAGAGCAGTATATTATGCAACAGAAGATGTAGCAAGGCTGCATAGTAATTGCTATTTAGCCACTTAGGATGTGGATTTCATGCATGACTGCTTTTCAAATGGTAAGGTAGCAACTATAAACAAGAGGCTTGTGAAGTCCTTGACAGTTCCAGATAAGATGATATCATTGAACACTGATTAGAGTTTTAGTTGTCATGGTTTTTATGGCAATTTGGTGCGGCAAACCCTATCTCTGGAAGCCCTGAAATATTGCTACAAGAAATGGCAGCTGAGGGTAAAAACCAACATATTGTGCAGTATTACAGAGTGACATATATGTATTTAAATTCATCAAGCAAGATACATGACTTCGGTGTTGGATTGTCTGATGGTGTTCAAACAGGTAAGAAGGGACACTTATAAAGAGCAAACATAAAAAGAGAAAATATAACTATATGATGGGGATATTCAAGATTTTAGAGTGGAAATAGCTTACTCCCACCTCTGAGGTTCAATGTTTTGCCACCTACCCTCTCTTAGCTCATTCCAAGGTTTAGATATATGAAAACACTACAACATCATTCATTCAGCCATAGTTTCAAGTATATGTAGGGTAGAAAATAAGTGGACACCCCAAACCTTATCTTAATTGGCCTTCAACTTTCATCCAAGAGTATCTATATGAACAAATAAGCATTCCCAATTCTAACCCTTACTGGAAAGTGTGGAGCTTTACTTTCTGCAAAAACATGTATAGCATGTATGTGTGTCCAGTGTTTGTTTGTGTGCACAGTGAATCTATGGTCTCAGGGGGCGGCCCTTAGTACTTAAAATGCCAATTTTCTATTTAAGATTAGCCAATGGTACAATCTAGTAAAAAAGTATATTTTTATGAAATTAGCTTGTTTAGATGAAGCAGGGTTTTAAATATGAGCTGTTGTGATATTGGTCGATGATATATTTTTCATTTAACACCTACCATAGGCTGGCAGTAAGTGCAAGGATCTTACAGCCACTGGAACTCCCTAACTTGCGCATTTGAAAGATGTTAGGGGACTGGAGTAGGCTGGAGAGGAGAAGCTTATCCATTTCTTCCCAACTGCCCCTCATAAATAATGTGCTGTTGAATGTAGGCAGCCCATTTATGACATGGGCTGCAAATAATTTGGGCACATTTTATATAGCTTTTGCAAAGCCAGAAACTGTATAACGACATCATCTGCCACTGGAGTAAAGACTGTGACTTTTATAGTTTGCCCCAGTGCACTGTGTATGTAATAAAACTTCTTACTGAAAAGTTATTTATGGTGCCAAAAGAGTATGCTACCTTCAAAGTGCAGTATGTGCAATTAAAATTTGCAATGCATTAACTGTCTAAAAAGAAATATTACATTGTAAAATGCTTAATTTTGTTATCATGTATGCAGATTATTTTGTGTTTTATTTTTATTACATTTCCCCTATTATCTTAATTTACATGAATTTGACAGACAATATTATTGGTGGTTGATAGAACCCAGTCTAGTTGTATCAATGTTAGATGAGGGTAACAGACCTAATAAATATTAAGATATGGTTGTCCAGGTGGTATTTACACAGGCATAGCAACCAGTCACAAAATTATTTAATTTACTTCAAATTGTGACTGCTATACCTAAGACTTTAATATACTGAAATATGTATTCCTCTGTATCAAGCAACATTTGAAGAAAATTGTTGGTATATAAAAAGGCTACTGTTTGTGAAAGAAACAGTCATTCTATAGATGTGTAAGTTAGTATTGTGTGTGTGGGTAGGATTGTTTGTAATCTCATAACTCATAAGCTAATGATGGGATTCAGATTTATGATGGCAACATGTGTGGTTAGCCATGTTTCACCAACTAGATATTCTAGCTATTTGAACAGTTGATGCCTTTGACATTGCTAGCCAGCAAGCCCAATTTTAGTTCCTGCAGTGTAAGGAAGAAGTAAGATAATTATATGAACATTATTTTAAATAAAAAAGTATACTGCTTCAAAATGTTTAACAGACATGCGCTACTGTTTAATACAGAATGCTTGGAACCTGGGGTTTTCAGATAAGGGACTGCTCCATAGTTTGGAAAACTGTGCCTTAAGCATACGAAAACATATTATAACAAACACAAGCATTGTGTTGCCATCAACTTGAAATCATGCTGGCCAGACACTAGTTTACTATTACAGAGAAAAATTAAATACAAAGTAAAGACATTGAATAGGACACTATGGGAAATGGAATTATTCTTTTTTGGAGCATTATGGATAATTTGCTTCCAGATAAATGGTAATCCTTAAACAACATTCTAAACTAGGGGAATCGCTGGCCACCCTTTCCCTGTCCTATTAAGATCTCCATTCCCCATGAGCAATGTAACCAGCTAGTAAATATCAGGAGATGACCTTGCAAATTATGCATAACTGTCACCTGACTGCAGAACGTAGATTCAAAATGGGCACACTTTCTTTTGATAAATGAAGCAAAACTTCTACATACTCTTTGGACTTGTTTCAAAATTTTACTTTTTTGAAATAACGTAACCACATATTGGGCACAGGTTGTCAGAAAACCCATCCAACCACATATTACTTTGGTATTATTAAGAGATACAACCCCTTACAGACACCTAACAAAATCGGAAAAACAATTGGCAAAAAGATGCGCAGCAGCGGCTAGGAAAACAATACGGCGTGAATGGCTCACCTGACATCCCATCCAGTAAAACAAAAGCTACATCACATATTTCACATGGACTGTAATGAAGCAACAACAAAAAAAGAACAAAACTCCCCAAAATTCTTTGAAATATGGTCAACATCTTACGGTAAATATGCCACTGTTCACACTTTCCAATGCACAACATGATATGATATGGAAATTTTACACAACAACCCACTTTTCCTGAAAACACAATATTATTATGAAATTACAAATCAAGAACCCAATTTACCAATTTACCAACAAGTACACCCCCCCCCCCCCCCAGGAGTCACTGAACAAATGTTTTGCAGGCATTCCATCACTCGTGAGGTTGAAACCCAAGCCCTGACAAAAACCCATTTGATACAAGTCTAGCAG
Organism: Xenopus petersii; assembly: GCA_038501925.1. NCBI lineage: Eukaryota > Metazoa > Chordata > Amphibia > Anura > Pipidae > Xenopus > Xenopus petersii. The sequence continues at coordinate 92,470,285 of CM076674.1, read as the reverse complement.
CTTAGGTGGTATTTACCCCACTGATTTACTCATTATCCCTGTCCTATAACTTCCTAGTGCAGAGGGTATAGAAGTGGGAACTGACCACCTAAGTCCTGTTTATTTGTATATAGTCCAACAATGCCTTCACTCCTCTCTTCCACACCCATAACAAAGAAATAGTCACTAAAAAAAGAAATTAATAAACCACCCTAAGCTTACTGCTATTAAGGAAGTATTCCAAAGATCTGGTATTCTGACCAACTGTTGAGAGACTGAATTGATGTCTTTAATGCTAAATTTGGTCCTTCACTTGTGATGCCTAATTGGTGGCAGATTGTATCATACAGTAATCCAGCTCAGCAATTGGATCCGTCTGTCTATGGCCACAGTCAGCTTTATACTATCATCCCAAAAGTATTTTCCATTTCATTTTTTATGCATGATTAATTAGGTTTTGGCAGTTTTCAATTTGTCACCAAATTATATATTTCAAAACAATCAAAGAATTATATTGTGTCCTGCTAAGTGTTGGTATCTCAATCACTTCTAATCCTGCAGCCGTGTAAACAAACTGAAGCCTAATCTAAAGCCTCTTGTGTAAATATATATTACAGAATCTTGGCCACAAAACAAGACAGAACTTCTGCTTTCTTACAGAGAGGAAAAAGATGTATTTCATTACACTTATACACTATGCATTGTTTTTATTTCCAAATGTAATTGTTATTTTATTAAGGCTGCAGTGAAGCAAACAATGTATCTCTGATTTTGGATTTGCGACCTGAGTAAAAGGATAATCGGTGATAAAGAAGTTTAGAATCTTCGGCATCAAAATAAACAAAGCAGTCAGCTGTTTGAGCAATAGGAAACAGTGGTATATTCAAGAATAATAATGACTATACCTCATTTTCCATATATTAATTACCGCTTTCTCTCCCTTTTTTACTATGTTACACATATTTTTCAGGCACACACTGAACAATTATATATTGATGGCAGAGGCCCCTAATTACAGTGCTGCTTCCTCTACATTCACCTACCAAATCACTTAAACAAAGTTCACATTCATTATTGGATTGACACTTAGATTGGAAGAGTCTTTGATGGAGTTCAGCAAAATGCATCCTTAACGAGTGCCAAGTATATAGTATCAGCCGGTCTATTAGGTGCTATGTTTAGATGTGAGATACACAATCTCAAAGTACATTACTGCAGGTTATTTGTGAAGTTGTAGTGATATGCTCTTAATGGGTGTAAGGATGTGCTGACATCGGAAGTGAGACTGACAGGCCCAGAGTTAACTGTCATTTCCATCATAACCTTAATAGCTTTGCCAGGCATTCTCCAAGCCCATGAAGAGAGAAAAGATTGCTGTATGACAGCATTGTACAAGAATTCATGTGAATACCATTATGGTATTGAAAGTGTCAGGTGCCAGCAGAACAGTCCTGATCAGATAGACAAGCAAGGCTCTGGATGTTTTAAGGTTATTTGAATCCTGTCATTTCCATCAGCAAGTTATCCGCAAGTGAATCCTTCATTAGTTTGTTTTGCTTAGTAGCTAGGCACAAAAGAGAAAATGACCAACCCCTTTTGGCTTCTATATTATTAACAGCTTATGATAGCTGGTGAGAGCAGAGGGAACACAAACAATCTCATCCCCAAGTGCCTGCTCATTAACACTGGCATAAAAGAACAGGAATTAGTGGACACTGGCAGAAACTGAATATCCAGTTTGCATGAAAGGTCAAAAAGATTCTCTGTAGATTTAATTAAAACCATAGTGAACAGATGGGTGAGATGGAAAGAGATCCAGCTTGAGACCATTCATCTGTCCGGACTTGCTTTAATGAAGCCTTAGTTTTTGCATGCTCCACATTGCGGCTTTCTTCAGATTTGTAGAGCAAGGAAAAGCTTACCACTGCAATCCCCTTGTTAAAACACTGTAGCTTTTTTAGTCCCTCTTGGAACAAACTATACTGTGTCTGACAATCCTAAATCTCCCTTTTCAGGATGCCGCTAAGAAACCCAATCTTCATGTAGCCATGCAAGTGTTTAGCTACAAGGCGATTTCTAAATAGCTTTGCCAGCTGTTGCAGCCCACCCAAAGGTACAACAGCAATCAACTCTAATGATTTGTTATATGACTTGCCGCATGGAAAAATAACTTTGTTGTGCTATTGTTACAGAAATCAATAGGAAGGCTATTTTATGTTTAGGCATTTGAAGTTAACCCTGAACAGTGAGTGGAAAGACATTTTAAGATCTACCTGTCTGTTTATCTATCATCCTACAAAAGAATTAAAGGAACAGTTCAGTGTAAAAATAAAAACTGGATAAATAGGCAGTGCAAAATAAAAAAAATGTTTCTAATATAGTTAGTGACTGGATGTCTAACATAACAGAACCCAACTTCCTGCTTTTCAGCTCTCTAACTCTGAGTTAGACAGCTACTTTATGGGGCCACATGTAGGGTTGCCACCTTTTCTGGAAAAAAATACCAGCCTTTCTATCTATTTATCTTTTTTTCCTATTAATAACATTGGGATCAACCATAATTTTTATCGGCCAGGCCGGTAATATACCGGCCAGTTGGCAACCCTAGCAACATGGGACATAACTGTTCAGTGAGTTTGCAATTGAAGCAGTTGAACAGTTATGTCCCATGTGGCCCCCCCCTCATGTCTCTGACTGCTTGGTAACCAATCAGTGGAAACCAAGACAGCTGCAAAGCAGCCTTTATAGATTATATTTTTGGCTAACTAACTATATTGAAAACATTTTTTATTTTGCACAGCCTATCTATTTACCCAGTTTTTATTTTTATATGGAACAATTCCTTTAAGACCCTGACCAATTATTTTAATTTATTAAACACATGTTTGAAAGCACTAGAACTGGTTTTTAGGACCACCTTTGCAGCAATAACATCTTTCAGTAGTTTGCATTGCCCATTGTTATGGGGGTAAATTTGGCTAGATGATGTTTGTGCACCTTAGTTATCAAATAGTGTCCACGATTCTCAGTTATATTGAGATCAGTGCTTCGGCTAGGCCATTGTGCAACATTAATCTTTTTTTCTTGAACAACTGTAAAGATCATTGTCCTGATGAACTTTGCCTTTTAGCACAATAAACCTATGCCCCTGTATCCTGACCATCTATACTTCATTAGCAAGTTCTGGGCATCTTGGTAAAACATAACAAAGGATGCTAAGTCCCACCCCACTGCAAAATATTTAGGGAAAGTGGGAAACATATTATTCTTTATACACATAGGTGTATACACATACAGTAATTATTATTTTTTATTAAATTAGAGATACACAAAAGACTAGTTAGTTCTCCTTTTAGTTTAATGTTTCGAATGAGATTTTTTCTATTAGAAATGTGATTGTAAATGAGAACTTAAAACATAAGCCCAGAGCTAATGGAAAGAGGGAACTGATTTTATGAGGACAACAAGGTAAACGTAATTCAGATGGCTTTAGCTAATTATGCCATCAACTCAAGCAGGGAAGAAACCCAACAGAGCATGAATATGGGATAGGTAATAATGCACAGTAGTGACGTGGGTATTGGTGCAATAAAGCATTCTATGCATTTGATATATGAACAGTGCCACTATGGTTTAACTTGGGCAACATGTTGCATAGGAACACCATTTCGTAAAAGAAAAATATAGTGTGCCATGTTGTACAATGCTGAGCATGCTACGTCAATAGTTACAATGGCATTTAGAACTAAAACAATAGTGCTAAGAGAAATTTGATGGTTAATGCCTGAATAGTGTGAAAAATATTGTAGTAAAAAATTGACAAATACACTAGATCATGGTAAACATTTTAAAACTTTTCAATACTTATCCAAGTCTAAATACTAGATTAGACGGATTTTGATATTGACAAAACATACAGGAAAGATTATTTCTAGGAATATTGTACTCTTGGATTATGGATTAAAAGGGAAAATCCTACTTATTTTTCTTTTGGGACACCTTTTCAGACTATTTAGCTTTAAGCCCCCCTTTGTGGTCCAATATTTTGCCATTTCCCTTAAACATAAAACATACACATTATAGTGAATAAAGTTCCCCCCTCATGTAAAATATAAGAATATAATAAGTTACCGAGGAGTTCCATGACCATATAAAAGCACAAGGCTGAAGGCCAAATGTTTTTCTACAGGTCATGGAACTCCAAGGTAACTTCTAATATCCTCACATTTTGCAACAGGGGGGACTTTATTTATTATAATACACAAGTGTCAGCGAGTCATGTGACAGAAATGACATCACTAAGCTCCAATTATAACTGATGACATCACTAAGCACCGTTTATAAGGATATCATTTACAGGATATTCATGGCTCTTATGTATTTTATACACATATACAACCAAACAATGTAGCTATTATTCAAGAGGCATCCTGAACAGTGATAACCTCTAACTGACCTTAAGGCTGGATCCCATCCACTACTTGAAGCCCCACTCAGCCTTATATTGATGTGCATGAACCTTTGTTTATTCTTGAATTTGCATTTTAAGCAATCTGGTAGCTATGGTCCAAATTAACCTAGCAACCATGCATTGATTTGAATAAGAGACTGGCATATGAATAGGAGAGGGCCTGAAGAGTGATAAAAAGCAATAACAATAAATCTGTAGCCTTACAGAGCATTTGTTTTTTTAGATGGGGTGAGCAATGCCCAGTTGAAAGCTGCAAAAAGTCTAGAGAAAAAGCCAGGTAACTAAAAAAACTATAAAATATAAATAATTAAAACTAATTGAAAAGTTGCTTAGAATTGACAATTTTATAACATACTAAAGTTACCTTAAAGGTGAACCACCCATTTAAAATCAGTATCTGCCATTGAGTGACATATTGATAAATGTTTTGTAGTTATTTTTTTTATTACACTATTCCATAAAAAATTAGTATTTTTTTGTTCATAAAAACGAATCAGTACACCGGCCATTAATATTTTTCCTAATAGCCCTTCTTCACAGACTAGTTATTTGAATATATAAAAAGAGCACTTTGCTCTGCTAAATTCCCTACTATATTAATCTCATTATCCTTTGAACCGTTTAACTGGCAATGCCAAATGCAATTTGTATTCTGCAGCAAAGCAAATGCTCTAAACTGATTATCCCAATATGAACCATGGCAATCCTCGATATTGTTGGGCCTGAAAGGCTGTCTATCCACTGAATAGAGAACCCATATGCCTTCTGAGTTTCATGACACAATGTTGCGTCTGCTTTGCAAGGGATAAATTAAGCGTGTGAAAGTCTTAGCAAAGCCCTCATTTTCCACTTAATCAAATCTCTCCTAATCAAATTAGCACACATAATTCCTCTGGATGCACGGCACAAAAAAGTGCATTATCCCCTTCTTTGGAGTTGAAAGGGAAAGAACAGCATGATGTCTTTTCTCCTCTGCTTGAGTGGGCCCAAATAGAGGAGTTCTTCAGAAAGGCAGTTTGAGGTAAAGTTTGGCAGCATTAGCTTTCTCAGCTCATTAAATCTACTGCCTCTGTGGCCACCTCCAGGGACCACTGAAGCATTCTATAATGAGATACTTGTTTAATTTTTTTTCAAAGGCCGGACATCTGTGACAAACCTCCCCGTTTCAGCCCCACACAGGCAAGTTTATCAATAGGCCTTAGGCCTCTATCTATTTTGATGGAGTGTTTCCCATTGAATAAACCAGATAATAAATTTTGAAGAGAAAGGAACAATTGCCATTAACTCTGCTCTCTCCGAAAAGTCGAAGTCCATCATGAAAATTCAATAGCCGGCAGAGCTAAATGGATAAATGTTCACAGTCAACCTTTTTAATTGATTTTCCTTCACAAAATGATATAGTCTCTGAAACTGGCTGTCCCCAAGCCCCTCTTTAACCTTTCTTTTCATTCCACATACATTTAGAAACACTGAACAAAAAGGAATAGCTAAAATATTAATCTCCCCAGAGAGCAAAGGCCTGCAACAGACCGTATTCTTAGATCAATTCCCAACAGTGTCAGTGGTCTACAGAAGAATGAAACACACTTTTAGCTCTATTCAGTATGGCACTGCTTCTGACCTTTATTGAAAAGCAACCACCACATCCTGACACTGGCTGCAACGAGAAAGCTTCTGCTAGATAATAGAAATTCACGGCAGATATTGTTATGTCTCTTTTACTCAGTCACTTCTGGTTATTTGATAATGAGGCCTGAGACATGCATAATGAAAGCTGTCTCAACAATATTTGCACTTTAATGCTTTATTATGTCTATGAATATGTTCTAAGTGGTAATATTCTACTTTTTTTTTCCTTCCCTTTTTGCACTTGGTTTTTATGGAGCTTTTCAAAAGCGTAGGATATGATAACAAGCTATTATGATTTCTGAGTTCTCAAACAGCATGAATGCAAACGTTATGGGAGTCTTATGATTTTACTTTGTTTTTAACCCAAATATTTGTATCCCAAATATAGAAAATCATTATCCATTTTATGCAATTTCATGCTGTTTGACGTCATGATCATCTCACATGGTCCCCTCTTTATCTTTCACACATAGTTCCTTTATTTATATGTGTTTGAAGCCTGGGAACATCTGTGCATTTAGAGTGAACTTAATTCATTCAGTTCTAGAGAGTTTTAGGTCTCATAAAGAGATTGCGTTTCTTTTTGTGACCCTAGTGATATTACTTAGTTACCTAGATGTTACTGTTACCTAGTAAGTTAAAGTTTTATTAGAATGTGATTTTAATTTAAATTTCTCCTACCTTCAAGGATATTGGAGTGTCTCTTAATATTCTAAAGCATTGTATATACTAATGGATGACAATGTGCTGAGGAAAGACTCGTCTCTAAAAAATTTTTTTATCACGTTAGTCAACAAAATGAACTTTAATTACACTATATATATTATTTGAATCTTGTTTCCTTTTGTCTGGGAATTCATAATTATAGCAAGCAGGCAGGAGCCATTTTGTGGACACTGTTATTAAGACAAGCTTTGTATCATCTCAGAATCTTTGTTTGTGCACCAGAATGGGGGACCTGAAGTCCATCCACATGCCCTGGTTACACAATTAAATAGAAAAGAGAATGGGGGGAATGTGGGGAGAGCAGTAACAACTAGTGCTGAATGGAAAGTGAAAGTAATTGCCTGCCCCGCCTCTATACCTAAGGCATAGAGGAGGGGCAGGCAATATTTGATTGACAGCTGGGATTTTTAAACAAGTTTACAGCAGCTATGAATGCTTTAATAAAAAAAAGAATTTGGGTTTCATGTTTAATTTGAAATGAACTTGTATTATACACCTTTTTATGTCTGGGTGACAGGTCCCCTTTAACTTGTGTGTCTTTTTGATCAAGATAAAACCTGTTAATGTGGATTGCCTTCAACATATTCCATATTAAGAGATATAGCTGAAAATACAGTATTTATAACCCCCCCTCTACAATGTCTCTTTTTGGTTCAGTTACTAGTCCAGCAGAAAAACAGTTGTGCTATTTATTTTGCCAGCTTTGTTTGCACTATAAATGCAACTAGACCATGGAGGAAGTGATCATTTTAAGGTTCTCATTCTGTGAAGTACATTGAGGTGTTAGATTTGAAACCTTCATTGGAGTAGCTGACCTAGCTAATATTCTATGTAGATTTCTTGCCAGCTAGTCATCGGACTGTAAAGCATGGTTTCAAGCTGTGAGCAATGCTCTGTAAAAGAAATGAATGAGCGGGTTTTAGCAGTCAGGATCTGAAGCCTAGTATCTGTATCTGACAGCTGTCACCCTCTCTACTGAGGCCAAACCTTAGCCCTTCATTTAAAAGCAGCATGGGTGATCAGATTACTGGGACAGTGTGTCAAAACTGTCTGCAATGATCTTAAAGACAGCAAGTATACCTATAAATAAAATACACTGCTGGTCATCTTGGACATCATAAATGGTAAATTGTGCTGGCAGTGATTTGTTTTTTTATTTCAATGGTAAAGTGTGGTATGGCTGTGTGAGACCAACTAGTTTATAGTTTTTCACATGAATATGGATTCACCGCACTCATCAGTCCTTCTGGGATTTACATGAGAAAAAAATGAAACACTTGTTATTTGCATAACTAGATAATCCAACCCCCCTTCTGCTTAAATAAAGACCTTCTCTATTTCATATGTGTTGTATATGTCAGCTGGGTCTTTTCTTGGACAGCTGTGGAAGCACTCAGACAGGAACGTCATTAGAAAGTTATCTATAGGTTAGAATGATAGTGAACTTAGCTACTGGGCACCCATGAGTTATAAATGACCTGTCAGACATTTTGTAACATGTCCCAGATTTTCCAAGAAGTGTTCATCACTCTTCAAAGCCCCCCTGATGAAATAATTGGCATATGAAAACTTGTAAACAGCTTCAAATAACAACTATGTGGCTCAAAGGGATAAGTGCAATACATGATGCACTAAGATATTTCCACAATTATTCTGGTACAGATATGGTTTCATAGATTCACACACACACATACACACATACACTGAACAACTTATTTTGGGATTTTTGTTTTTTGTATTTTATCATATACTGTATTTGCTAATAGTAATACAAAACATTATAACGCAAAATTATAATGCATATAATGCATAACTCAGCTACAATGAATTGCATATCAATTATCCAGTTAGCTTGAACTGTTACTTTCCTGAGGTTTAATAATTAGCAGGGGGTGTTAAAGCTCAGCCCTGCCAGTGAGCACTAACACCCTAACACTAACTCTGAAATCAAGCCAGCAGTTAACTTTCTATTATGAAAGGAATCAGGTGTTCCAGCAACTCCCGGGATAAGTGCTTGAATTGTTCCAACAATACATCAAATAAGTGCAGCAGAATATAGGTTCATTGGATCTTGCAGTATGCCTCCTCTGATGAATTATGTGCAAGTGCAGACATTGATGCAAGGGACACCATTCCCTTTGTGGGTTATTTTAACTTGTGGTAAGTGAATTTTATGCTAATGCCCACACAATGGAAATTATGGTATTCAAATAAAAATGCTGGGGATATAGTGTGCAATGCAAATTGCCCCCAATTTACTAAAAAAACACCCTCATGTCTCATATTGGTTACCTGGGTGCAAGTTGTGCTGGACTCCATTATGCTGGAACTCTGGAAAAAAACACTGCATTGTAGGAAAACAACATGGCGATTTGTGTCCAAAAATTGCACTTGTATACATAAATGAGCCCTTATCGGCACAAGAAAACAGCAAAATGATTGAGATTTAAATTATTTTGAGATGTAAATTATTTGCCATTGCTTGCTGGTGGTTAGAAGCTGAAGACAAAATAGTCCCCAAACATATTGATCTGAACATATATATATCTGTGTACCGCCATCTAATATTGTGCCACTGTATAAATTATAGATGCAGTATGAGATCCATTATCTGGAAACCCTTTATCCCTGTACACACAATGCTTTTTCATTTCATCCAGTAAGGAACGCAAGTAACTGCAGTTGCAATGGAGCATTTGCTTGAATATTTTTAAAGCTGGTTACTGTAAGTAAATGAGCCCCAGTTTATCAACCATGCTTATGTTCCTGAAAATAACAAGGACAAAAAATGACAAAGAAAAATGCTAACTCTTAAGACAGCAACAAGCAAGCCGCTAAAGCACAGCAATGGTACGATTTACATGAGATATGAAATCCTCTTCAAAGAAGAATCCGATTGTGTACCTGATGAGATTTCAGAAACTCCATGGGATATTTGCTTCTGGCATCACCTTCAGCTCCTGCTAAGCAGGTGTAAAAAAGCCTTGAAACTACGGCATAGTTACTACATGGCCCATATATCTTTGAGGATTTGGCTAAGTCTACAAGGGATCTAATGCGTTTCCACCTATTGACATGTACAAAGCTGTTTAAATGATGCATGAGAGGCCTCAGGCACATGCAGTTCTCAAAACATAACTGTGGTCAGCTGGGGATTCAAGCTGACCAACACTCCTTATTAGAACTGACAGTGAAAGACATCTTTTGCTAAAGCTGTACCATAAATATAGTGCAAAGATGGCAGTGCTTATGCTGGAGGTTATTTTATGCAAAATACTAGGCTACAAATCTATTGTTTTAAATGTATGTTTTCTAGGGTGTTTTCCCTTGAGTTCAAAATCCTCTTTCATTGAGAGCGGCTTCCAGTTTTATTCACCTGGAAAAATGCACTTTTTAAATGTTTGCTTTCAAAGAATTACAGCATGTGGGAACTCTCTGAAATAACTGCACCATTAACCTCATTTACAGTTGTGAACCTAACAATTTCAATTTGTAACAACGCTTTACAGGGTTAGGAGAATTTCAGAATTTATTCGATTATGCTTTATTGTGTTGATCATATCAGTATGATCAATTTAGATATTTTTTGTCATTGTATTTTTGAACAACAAGCACCAAACTCCTTTAGGAATGGCAATAGTATTCACATAGACATATGTCGCCAAATGATCGGATCTCTCCCCGATATGCCCACACTGTGGGATATATCGGGCTGATCTGATCGTGGGCCCTAGGGCCCAATGATCGGATCATAATGGGGGGGGTCGGATCGCGGGACCGCATAGACGCACAGATGCTGCTGTGTTCCAACTGGATTTTTTAATCAGCCCGATCGAGATCTGGCTGACTTTCAGCCAAATATCGATCGGGGAAGCACGTCGGATAGCCCCGCACATGGGCCAATAAGCTGCTGACCCGGTCTTTTGGCAGCTTTTATCGACCCGTGTATGGGGGCCTTTACATTTCCATAGTCCTGCGCCCATCATGACATGTCCTGCCCCACTGCATCACAGCCCCACCCCCTTCTACATCATGGCCCCGTCTCCCCCAGGATTTCGTCAGGGGGAAAGGTGGCAACCCTAGCTGCCATGTTGTAATAAATGTACCAAAAGTTCCTGTAGTTATCTGACTGCACACAGCAGAATCATTTAATTCATTGCTAGCCAAGCAGTTTATCACTCATGGCATGTGTTCTCCCCATACCTCATTATTGGGGTTATATAACAAAAGGCACTAAGTTTGTCATGGAGCAGCAACCAACAGGTAGCATTTACTAGTCACCTGTTTAAATGCAAGAATCTTATTGGTTGTCATGGTTTACTGCTCCTGGACAAACTTACCCCCATATGTAATAAAAAGCACTAAGTTTGCCCAGTAGCAGTACCAACCAATAAGATTGACCAGTAAATTGTACCTCCTGATTGTTTGATATAGGTTATTGCACCTGATCAAACTTTATGCCTTTTATTACATAACCTCCTAAGTGCATTATATTACATATGGGGGTTTGTGCAACACTGTCGTTGGGCATCTGAAAATATTTCCATATATCTAGTTCCATACATCTGGTTGCTAGGCTCCAAATGAATCATGCATTGATTTCAATCAGAGACTGGAATACAGTGGTGTGCAAAACTATTTGCCCCCTTCCTGATTTCTTATTCTTTTGCATGTTTGTCACACAAAATGTTTCTGATCATCAAACACATTTAACTATTAGTCAAAGATAACACAAGTAAACACAAAATGCAGTTTTTAAATGAGGGTTTTTATTATTTAGGGAGAAAATAAATCCAAATCTACATTTTCATGTGTGAAAAAGTAATTGCCCCCTGAACCTAATAACTGGTTGGGCCACCCTTAGCAGCAATAACTGCAATCAAGCGTTTGCGATAACTTGCAATGAGTCTTTTACAGCGCTCTGGAGGAATTTTGGCCCACTCATCTTTGCAGAATTGTTGTAATTCAGCTTTATTTGAGGGTTTTCTAGCATGAACCACCTTTTTAAGGTCATGCCACAACATCTCAATAGGATTCAGGTCAGGACTTTGACTAGGCCACTCCAAAGTCTTCATTTTGTTTTTCTTCAGCCATTCAGAGGTGGATTTGCTGGTGTGTTTTGGGTCATTGTCCTGCTGCAGCACCCAAGATCGCTTCAGCTTGAGTTGACAAATAGATGGCCGGACATTCTCCCTCAGGATTTTTTGGTAGACAGTAGAATTCATGGTTCCATCTATCACAGCAAGTCTTCCAGGTTCTGAAGCAGCAAAACAACCCCAGACCATCACACTACCACCACCATATTTTACTGTTGGTATGATGTTCTTTTTCTGAAATGCTGTGTTACTTTTACGCCACATGTAACGGGACGCGCATCTTCCAAAAAGTTCAACTTTTGTCTCGTCGGTCCACAAGGTATTTTCCCAAAAGTCTTGGCAATCATTGAGATGTTTTTTAGCAAAATTGAGACAAGCCTTAATGTTCTTTTTGCTTAAAAGTGGTTTGCGCCTTGGAAATCTGCCATGCAGGCCGTTTTTGCCCAGTCTCTTTCTTATGGTGGAGTCGTGAACACTGACCTTAATTGAGGCAAGTGAGGCCTGCAGTTCTTTAGATGTTGTCCTGGGGTCTTTTGTGGCCTCTCGGATGAGTTGTCTCTGCGCTCTTGGGGTAATTTTGGTCGGCCGGCCACTCCTGGGAAGGTTCACCACTGTTCCATGTTTTTGCCATTTGTGGATAATGGCTCTCACTGTGGTTCGCTGGAGTCCCAAAGCTTTAGAAATGGCTTTATAACCTTTGAAATTGAACTCAGGCGTGATAAACCACAGTTAAGTTATTTTTTAACAAGGGGGGCAATAACTTTTTCACACAGGCCCATGTAGATTTGGAGTTTTTTTTCTCCCTTAATAACGTAAACCTTCATTTAAAAACTGCATTTTGTGTTCAATTATCTTATCTTTGACTAATAGTTAACGGTTTTTGATGAGCAGAAACATTTAAGTGTGACAAACATGCAAAAGAATAAGAAATCAGGAAGGGGGCAAATAGTTTTGCACACCACTGTATGTAGGAACAGTAGAGGGTCTTAATAGAAAGGTGAGTAATAGAATGCAGCAATAATTATATGTTTGTAGCCTTATAGAGCATTTGTTTTTTAGATGGGGTCAGTGACTCCTAAATGAAAGCTGGAAAGAGTCAGAAGAAGAAGGCAAATAATTCAAAAACTATAAAAATAAAAAAAACGAAGGCCAATTGAAAAGTTGCTTAGAATTAGCTATTGTATAACATAGTGAAGGTTAACTTTTTTTTTTTTTTTCAATTTGACAATTTTTATTGTTTTACAGAAAATAATCAAGAGAGAGAGAGAAGAAAGAAAAAGAGGAGTGGTGAGTCTCAGAAGGTGAGTAGTGAACGGGGGGGAAGGAGAGAGGGGGGGAGGAGGGGAGGAAGGAAGGGTACCGTAGATTGTCATCTGTATAGAGGGATACACAACCGCAGAGGAGTATTACTCTATGCTGAATTCGAGTTGTTGTGGAGGATCTTCGTTATCTAAGTTATGTCAGATGTGAGATTTCAGTTTCCATTGTTTCCATAGTTTGTGGGTGAGTTGGTCTGATAATACTTGTTTGGAGTTTGTCGCAGCGAATCTTTCGTATACAAGATTGGAGTCAATAAGATTGATTAGATGTGTCTTGTTTGGAATTTCAGTGGATTTCCAATGTCGCGGTATCAAAAGTCGAGCTGCTGTTAGTATGTGGAAGAATAGTTTTCTGCTTGGTTGTGCTATGTTGTCCAATCCGTAATTCAGCAGTGCCATTTCTGGTTGTAAGGGTATTGTTGCGTCGAAGATGTCCGATAGTAGCTGATTCACTTCATGCCAAAAGGGCTGCAATACGTGACATGACCACCAGATGTGCAGCATATCGCCTTTGGCCGTGTTACAGCGCCAACATCTGTCAGATACATTTGGGAACATTTTGCCGAGTACCGATGGTGTTTTGTACCATCTGTAGATTATTTTCTTGTTGTTCTCTATATGGTTGGTACACTTGGTGTATTTAGAAGCTATAGTCATTAAGCTGGTCCATTGTGTCATTGTGAGTTCGAAATGGAGGTCCCTTTCCCAATGTCGGACGTGCAGTGGTTTAGTTTCACTTAAATCTGGTAGAATTAATTTGTAGACATTGGATAGGGCCTTCTTTTTACCTGCTCTGAAGAAGCATAGTTGCTCAAAGCGCGTTTGTGGTCGCAATAGACTACTTATATATGGACTTAGGTAGTGTCTCAGTTGCAGGTATTTGTAGAAGTCTTGTTTGGGTAAATTGAATTCCAGCTGCAGATCTGAAAATGATTTTAAAATATCATTGGCGAGGAGCTGGGATAGTGTTGTAATTCCTGATGCTACCCAATTTTTTAAGGAGAGATCTTCAATTTCGGTTTCTAAAATCCTGAGGGGAGAGTTTCTTGCTGGAAATGCATGTATATGACTATTGGTTTTAACTTGGTTCCATATCTTCAGGGCTGTCTTTGTTGTATGGTATAGGGTGTTGGATTTCGTGATTTGCGGCATTGTCTTGGCCCATACTAATTGCTGAAGTGTATACGGGGATAGTTGTTGTTGTTCAATTTCTAGCCACTGTTTGTGGTTTGGTGGGAGGTTCCAAAGTGTGAGTTGTTCCAGGATTGACGCCTTATAATAGTATTCTATACTTGGAACTCCGAAACCGCCTTCTTGTTGTCTGAGTTGCATTAGGCATCGTTTAATTCTCGGTCTCTTTCCCCCCCATATAAATGAGTCTAGTGTTCTTTGGGCCTGTTGGAGGAAAGATTTGGGGATTTCTATCGGGAGGGTTCGGAAGAGGTATAGTAGTTTGGGCAGTGACATCATTTTGACTGCGGCTATGCGACCCATCCAAGATAGGAATAGTGGCTTCCACTTGTCCAACTGTACTTGGATTTCTCTCAGGGTTTTAGGAAAGTTGTTGGCGAAGGTTTTTGCTATTGAGCCGCCGAGTTCCGTTCCCAAGTAGGTGATAGTGTCTTTCCGCCATTGGAAAGGGTAAGTTTCCCGTAGTATTGTCTTTACGTGTTTAGGGACATTCAGCGCTAAAGCTTGTGTTTTGGTTATATTCAATTTGTAGTAAGAGACTTGGCTGTAAAGTGATAGGATGTGAGTCAGATGCCGAAGTGATTTTTCCGGGTCTGTGAGCGTTAGCAATATGTCATCTGCAAATAATGCTAGTTTGTATTCCATTTTCCCAATAACAATTCCTGTGATATCTGGTAAGTCTCTAATTGTTTTGGCTAGAGGTTCCAAAATCAGGTTGAAGATCAGTGGGGATAATGGGCAGCCCTGTCTCGTTCCATTGGTAATATAGAAGCGTTGCGATAGAAATCCCATATTGTTGACCTGGGCTGACGGTTTTGAGTACAATGCCAGTATCGCGTGGAGAATATGTCCTTGAAAACCGAATGCTTGAAGTGTTTTTTCCATATACAACCAATGTACCCTGTCAAAGGCTTTTTCTGCGTCTAACGCTAAGAGCAGGGTTGGCGTCTTCTGGTGTGTGACTTGTTCTATGAGGGATAGGATTTTTCTGGTATTGTCTGTACCTTGGCGTCCTGACGTGAAGCCCGACTGATCATTATGTATTATGTGTGGTAATATGACTTTTAGCCGGTTTGCTAACACCTTCGCATATAACTTTGTATCACCGTTGAGTAGTGAGATCGGGCGGAAGTTGGCACATTGAGTTGTAGGCTTGCCTGGTTTGGGAATGGTAGATATAGTAGCTGTCAGCATTTCTTCTGGCAGTGTACCTTGGCTGTGGATATGGTTAAATAGCTGGGTTAGGTGAGGGACCAAGATTGCCTTAAACCGTTTGTAGTAGGCAGTTGTGAGTCCATCTGGTCCTGGTGCTTTTCCTGACGGGGTGGTGTTTATTGCTTCTTGTACTTCTTGTGCAATAATGGGTGAGTTTAATAGATGCAATTGCTCTGGGGTGATTTGTGGAAGCTTTGCGTTCGTTAAGAATGCATTGATATTCTGCTGAGATGGTTGTGGGGTGTCCTTGTCTCGTGCTAAATTGTACAGGGACGCATAGAATTCTGCAAATTGATCTGCTATATCTTTAGGGTTGGTTATTTTATTGTTGTTTCTATCTATTATGTGGTCTATAGTGTGATTCTGTTGTTTCCTTTTTAGGGTGTTAGCTAGTAGCTTGGATGCCTTGTTTCCTTTCGTGTAGTGGGATAGTTTTAGTCGTTGCAGATGATAGTTTAGTTTGATTAGGTCCAGTTCGTGCAGTTTATTCCTGGTTTCTCCGATCATTTTAGTTATTTGCGCAGTAGGGTGTGTGAAGGTTAACTTAAAGGTGAACCACCCATTTAATGATGAGTCATTTGGGCTAATTTAAAGACACAGGTGCTGTGCCCACCTGTAGTATCCAACCTGTAATTAGCTTTGATCTGTATATTGCAGTGAGAATAATGAGGGATAACATCTCATTCGTTATGGATTACTGCTCTGGCAAAAAATCTGGTCTGCTGGTTTTACTTCTTCCATTGTTCTGATCACTATTCTGAAAATTCAGAATATTCAGCCCCTACAACAGTTGTGTCGGCCCAGGTGCAGGTACATGTGACTTTTGGCATGAGAATGCAATTTCTTGCGTTTCTATGACAAAATCAGCCACGTGTGCCTGCACCCGGGTCACCACAATTTTCTGGGTGCAGGCAGGACCGGATGCAAAATGTCAGAATAGGGACTGATTTTCAGCCTGCATATTTCAGAAGGCTTATTTTCAGCCCCGTGGGGCATAAGCTTTAAGGGCAATGACAAATAGGAAATATAATAATAATAAATATAAAAGTGTAATTGCCCAATAATGTAGTAGTGAGCATGCTGCAGAAGTATGTACTTTTATTTATATACTTGCAGTTATTTAAATGCTGTGCCTGCATATTGGCACATGCACATCTGCAAGTTTAGTAAGAAAAATCACTGTTTTTTTCCCATAATGCAGCATTTTTATCCAGAGTTCAGTCCAAAAGGGGCAATGCTTCCGACAAAATGGGCTGCACCTACTGCAATTTCATCCAGTTCACTAAAATGAATGCAACTGCGTGTGTGCACCATTGAAAATCAGCCACAGTTGCAAAGTCTGCCTGACAGCATTTCTGGTGTCCTGTATGATTTGTGCACCCTATTCTTTCTGCACAACTACTGCCACCCTATACCCTGCGTCAATAGGTTTATAGGTGCAACATAGATTAATTCGGTACTGAAGGCAGGAAAGACTGAGAGGTACTGAGTGCAACTATATGGAAGTGCAGTGGCATAACTAGATGTTGCTGGGCCCCACAGCTAATTAATTTTAGGGCCCCCAACATATCCAGTGTTTGTCCTGTTTTACCAATATATGTTCAAATTGCTCATCAATGAGAGTCTCATAGGGCCCCCTGTACCTCCTGGGCCCCCCTGCAGCCGCAGGGTCTGCTTCCTCTGTAGTTACGCCCCTGTGGAAGTGCAAGCAGCACATTTAAATTACCTTTAATGAAAGTGATGTTACATGCAACTGACTGCGGTGCAATTGTGGGGACCGGAACTGCAGTTGCTACAGACGTGCCATCTTAACTCATTTGCCACCATTCAGATTGCATGAGGATTACAAATGCTCATAGAGGGAAAAAGGCGAAATTACCTTTATGTCATGCACTACCATCGTAATTGTGTATTGGTGAAAATTTTATAATCATTTTCCTCTCAAATACAAACATCTTAAATAGAAAGAAAATCAGCCAAGTCCAAATTTTTATAAAGTTTTATGAGCTGAATGTGTTAGGAATTGTTTTTATCTTTGATTAGTACTTTAATATATCTCTTCCATTCTCTAGGGTACAATATGCTAAATTAAATTAACACCAGAGGAAAAGGAAATGGATGATAATGGATTCAAACTTTCATGAATTCATTTATTGTAGTGTGTTAAATGGTGATAAATTATCTATTTTCAGCTCTAAAATCAACTGAGAAATTTACTGTAAAATTGCATTTCTCTATAATATTTCAGGGAGCTTGCTGGGGGGTTGGGTGCAATGGAGAATGAAGATTACAGATATGTTTGCATAATTAAAAATATGTCACTTTCCTTTCTGCCTGTAAAATGAGAAAATCGTCAGCTCAGCTTTGAAATATCCCTGCTGGCACTGACAAGCAAGAACCACTTTTTAAAGAGGAACTGCACTGAACGTAATGTATCTTCAATCGCGTAAATTAGTGATGTGCGGGCCGTCCCGATACCCACGGGACCCGTGGGTTTACCTGCGGGTCGGGCAGGTTCGGGTCGACCTCACACTGCTCCTCGCGGGTGGTGGGTGGGTGCGGGTTGAGGTCTTCTCCTGCTCACCTTCAAATGCCGGCTTCCGGTTTTATAGTCTCACATCTGCTAGCCCCGCCCCTTTTGTGACATCATTGGCGGGGCGGGTCTATAAAAGGACCCCGGAAGCGCATGTGCGGGCGCGGATTATAGCAGGGAAAACCCTGACCCGCACATCACTAATGTAAATTGTTGTTTACCTATTTATTTTCAGCATGATCAACGTTTGTTGGTGGGGGGGGTTTATACCATCCCTTTGTCAGAATATCATCATGGTGCACTAGTGGTAATAAATGGAGTAAGTGTCCCTTTAGCAATTATGAAGTGTTCTTCTCCTATTTCATTTTCTGGACCAGTACAGTGATGTTGCCTTACGGCAAGGGAGATTGAGTGCACCAGTGCTAAGTTTTTTCACAATAGAGAAAAGGAGGTGTATCAACAAGATTTGTGATTCAGCTAAAGGCTCATGACACTTGTTGAGTATTCACTATAGGCATGTTTCAGCCAATAGTTAAGCTGAATGGGAAACACTTGACAGTGCTGGAAATTGGCTTAAGTAAATGGAAAGCTGAAGTGGTGGCATCCAAGGCTTCTCTATTGGTTGAAAAATGCTTACAAAGCACAGACACTGCCTGCCTTCACCCTTATAATTTCCCTTTACTCTGTTTCTCTTTCTTAACCAACTCACTTCACCAGCATCTTCGCAATGTTGTAAACAACAAAATCTTGTTCTTTATCATTTTTTGACATAGCACCGTTGACCTGCCAAGATTCTTTCATAATTAAGGGGCCGATTCACGAAGGATAATTAACCCTCGATATTCGACTGGGAATTAAAATCGTACGACTTCGAATATCGAAGTCGAACGATTTTGCGCAAATCCTGCGATCGATCGATCGAAGGATTTTTCGTTCAATCGAACGATTAAATCCTTCGAATCGAACGATTCGAAGGATTTTAATCCAACGATTGATCGAAAATCCTTCGATCAAAAAATCACAGGCAAGCCTATGGGGACCTTCCCCATAGGCTAACATTGACTTCGGTAGCTTTTAGCTGCCGAAGTAGGGGGTCGAAGTTTTTTTTAAAGGGACAGTACTTCGACTATCGAATGGTCGAATAGTCGAACGATTTTTACTTCTAATCGTTCGAATCGTTCGAATTCGATCGAATTCGATCGAATTTAACCAATTCGATGGTCGAAGTACCCAAAAAATACTTCGAAATCCGATTTTTTTTTTTATTCGAATCCTTCACCCGAAATTCGTGAATCGGCCCCTACGTTGTAAAATGATCTGAACTGGTGTTTATAAAGCATGGCTGAATTGATCATCTTTAACAAGGGCTGGGTAAACAAAGTTAAATAAAGTTGAATACGAAAAAAAATCTTCGTTTTTCGCAGCACAAAGGGCCATTTAAGAAACTACAACAGATAACTATGCTACTTCATACATTGTACAGGGTTTATTGGAACATATAAATACTTTTATGATCATGATAGTGCTCTTTTAAATCAGCATATTATTAGTGATGGGCGAATTTCTCCCATTTCGCGTCGCTGAAAAATTTACGAATTATACGAAAAATTCACATATATGGTGAAACACGGTCCCCTGTCGATCGAAACACGTAGATATGTGGTTGGAGGAATAAAGACTTTTTTCCGTGAGTGGTTTCTGGTACCTGCATATATATTTGCTACAATCACATTTTTGCTTTCATTTTCTACATTTGTATCTTCTTTTTGTAAGCACCCGGCTAATGCTATGAAGGTGAGTGCTGGTATCAAGCATCTTTGTGTGTGTGTGTTGTGTATATATATATATATATATATATATATATATATATATATATATACATTTTTAAATCAGTAATAAAGTGTTTAACTCAGGGATTGGAATTGAAAATGCCAGGCTATGAATAATAACTGCTTAGCCAAATCGCATTATGTTCCACTTTCTAGTTTAATTAAGTGGCATTTTTCTGATATTCAGTTTACATTTTCCTACTGGTGTCTATTTGGCATATATGCGCGAGGCAATGTGTATAGTGAACATCGGTTTTGACTGTTTTTGACAACTCCTATGATACAGTCACCTTGGGGACTCCCAGGCACATCTGTGAGTAGATGTTGTAGTTGCCATCTGCACAAACTGCATTATTTAACTGCAATGGCACTGATTAACATTTTCTGTAACCTATGGTAATGGGCTCTGGGGGCTTCACTTGTCTGCTGCACAGTGGCAGATGATGTCTTCTGTTCCATCCTTAAAACAGGATGCTTAAATATTTAATGGAGCACATGTTCAATTGGCTATACAAACAGGCTAATCTGCAAAGCATGTGCTGAGTAACTTGCAGCCAATGTATGTCAGCAGAATAACAACATGCTCAACCATTCTGGAGGTGTAAATATTGCTAGCAAAAAAAAACTCAGTTGGTCTTTACAGACTTTAATGTATTCAGCTGCATTTGTTTTAACATTCCTTTTTATATGGTTCCACTGTTGCCCCATAATAGTCTCTGTCGAAAGGACTAGAGATACCGTATATACCTAATCTACATGACTCATAATTCATAAACGTATCTATTAACAGTAGAAATTTGGAAGGGATTTGCAGAACATGTGACATTTGCTACTATTTTTATTGCCAGCTTCATCTCCAGATTTGCATATTTTTCTACACTGCTCTAATACACATCTGCAAGAAGGGGAAGTGACGGGGCAGTGTGAGGAAGGGGAGGGACAGACAGAAGAGGAAGGGAAGGATAGACAGACAGAGAACAAAGGGAGGGAGGGATGGAGGGACAGAGGAGTGAGCAACAGAGGGGGTAGGTGAGAGCTGCAAAGGGGAGTGATTCCGGATTAGGGTAGACAACAGAATCTTGAACAGGCACCTGCCCAGTGTCCCCACAGCCCTAGGCAGGTGCCTCTTCTGCCGACCCTGCTCTGGAATGAAAATATAAATAGTTATGATCATTTAAAATGGATCTCAACCTTTATGTATATAGACCATCACTGATATAAAACTAGAATACTCATTACAACTCTATTGACATCAAGCAGCAGATCTTTCTATCTTGATTCTCCTTCTATGTTTACTGAATTTAGTATATTCTCCTAATAGTGTTCCATTTGCCATAATATGCCATAATATGCAACTGACTGTCAGGAGGAGGGTGCATCTCGGTAACTGTGCCCCTTTTTAAAATTGAGGATTAATGTTAGGTGTTCACACAGTGGTAAATACTTATTTATTTTTTTTTATCTTTGTCTAACTTAATAAATCAGGGTTCAGCACATAGACTACATTTCTCATATACAAGTTTTGGTGGCATCAACATTTTGGATACAAACCGTTTTTGTAGTATACAGTAGATGCTTTTGAGACTATTAAATGAGATGCAAACGTATTCCAGTAAATTTAGGGGTTAAAAGTCTTCACAGTAAGAAATACCGTTTTTTCAACCTTTCAAGAGAAATAGATAGGTTTCCAGCTGCTCTGTCTTCCTTGTGCAGCAGACGTGAGTACATAATATACCTGATGTTGATTTGATTTCTGCAGCATCAGAGTTGGGGCTGCCTAATGTGGTCAAAGGCACACGATGCTATAGGGATCCTTTATGATCATTTATGATCAGGATGGCGGGGTGCAAAGTGCAAAAAAGAGCACAATCTGCCTACTATCTGCTTCCCTGTGTAAATGAATTGCTGCATGTCCTTTCACAGCACAGAGACACTTGAATACAGCACAGCCTGCACTCTATTCAAGGTAAAAAAACCACATTGGATGAACCACATACATTTTTACATAGAGGTAGCCAATCCTAAAAGTCATTACACAACTTAATAATTATGCCCCGTGTCAAACTGAGGTTCTGGGGCCCAGCGAGGGTGCCACCTCAGGGCCTCCTATACCCCCCTGGTGGTCCCCTATACCTCCTCATGCCCCCCCCAGTTGTCAGCAGATGTTGCAGCCTGCAGAGGTCTCCCCCTGCCCTTGTGCACCTGATAGTTATCTGCTGTGGCCACAACATCAGTTTTCAGTGGGAGTGGGTCTGGGTCGTGGGGTTGACCATTGTTATGACCTAAATTATAATCATCAAATTACTACCCTAAAGCTGGCCATAGACGCAAAGATCTGATCGCACGAATCGAGGATTCGTACGATTTTCGGACCGTGTGTGGAGAGTCCCGTCATTTTTCGTCCGGCGGAGATGGGTCGTTTGGTCGATCGGACAGGTTAGAAAATTTCTGTCGGCTGCCGATAATATCTCTGCGTGTATTGCCGATCGTACGATTTTCAGTGGTAGACTGTCACTAGCTTTGGTTGGACATAGATATCGTACGATTGCTGTCAGGGGCAGAACATTGCTGATCTGTTCTTTAACTAATCTGACTGGTAAGACTTTGATCTGAATGGGTAGTGGCGGCTCGCGAGATGGGAAAGTCTGATCGTACGATGATTTGTATGATCGGATCTTTGCATCTATGGCCAGCTTAAGTGGGGAGTGGAGTGTTAAAGGCAAAAAGACCAAAAAACACTGAAAACATATTATTGTGGGAAGCGATCAAGCCTGATAAGCCCCATCTGATAATCATGATTTTACCTACTGTATATTATGGTGATCAAAGAGCCCTAAGTGTTACTGTCCTATCCTGAAAAAGAAAATAACACACTTCTATTTTAGAGCAAAACAAACTAGATAAATACAGAGAAATTATAGCACGTGATTTCAACATTCTTTATCCAGCCTTGTTCTTTATTGTAATGTAAATTATTGTTTTACAGGCACATTGAAAGTGTAGATGATAAACCACACTATAGATTGTCAGAAAGTAACATGACTGAAAGTCTCAAATTGTTTCCAATAAGCCAGTACTGTTGAAAATGCACATAAACAGCCCAGCAATTGAAATGTAAGTGGAACTTGAGAAAAGTTACTGACGAGAACAAGACAAAAATTGCTAGGAACTATTCAATGGATTGTCATCATGCTCTGTATGTAGTAGATTCTATTACATCTTCAATCTTCAGGAAGATTCCTTGGTTTAAGATTATTAAAGAGAAAATGCTTTGTATCATACTTAGAAATGGCTTCTAGTTTCCCATAACGTTAAAGAGTAAAATAAGGAATATTAAATGTTTTGTGCATAAAACTGACATTCATTTGTAGCATGCGGATCTCTCTGCTGATCTTTGGCATCCGTTTGACACCTTGAGTTAAGGTGAGTCACCTCTAATTGATTTGGTTTGTATGATTTCTAAAGCTGGCTACATATAGGATGTTCATTTCATTCAGTTCAGTAATTCCCCCCTAAGCTATATTCATCCTACAGTGTAAAGGCCTGCCAACAACCTACTTGGCCTGAAACATTCACACTACAGTATTCATTTGCCAAAATGGAAAACCAAGCAGACAGATGACACTCGGCATTGAGTGTATGGGGTCAATGCCCAACCTTGAACTACCATGCCAAAGCTGCCATGCTGAAGCTGCCAATGCATTTATACTGAAATCTGCCTATCCAGGTATCTATCCAAATAGATACCAAAAGAGTAGACGCTACCATTTTGCTTAATTACAATTATATAAAACTTTATACACAATAACTGCATGGCCTCTCATGATCCTCGACACATGGTCACTCTCAAAATATCACTAAGTGCACACACAGCCCAAATATGCTCCAGTTAAGCTCCCAGAAGATGAATGCCAGTAACCAGTCTTGGAATCAGTAAACAGTTTTTTTTTAACGTTATGTCCAGTTTATCCATCTTGGGTTAAGGGTTTCAGATTATAAATACATCATTATTTTTTTACTTCATATAGCAATTTACCAAGTGACATTTTTGACCTGCCTTACCTTTCGTTTGTTGCTATGAAGGTCAGGCCATTCATTCGTAAACCCAGTAGAATGCATAGTTTTGCCTATTACGTTTAGAACAAAATTCCTTTTTTATCACCTCAATGCTCAGAGTGTTGCTCTATCTGTCTAACTTAATTATTCCTCCTGACCTCACCCATCTGCCAAGTACATTAAACATGTAGTACGGCTTGGCTAAACAATTGATGGAATGCTTTTCAGGTTGGCAGAAACTCCTCTTATGTCTTCACTCATTGCTATAACCAAAACAAATGAAATGTATGAGCATGCTTTAACCTTTCCTGAAGGCCAGCATTTTTTTTAGAGGATTGTAATTTCTTGAACAACAAACCATGACCCTGAAAAAAGGGAATAAAGTCTATTGTGTGCAAGGAGAGTTGCAAAACAGATGGAATTTAGGCTCCATCATATTTCATTATTCTGTATAATAGAATGACATTTAATGAAACTTTGAATACTTTTTTACTTGGAAAATCTGTTATATAGACTATAGTGTATGTAGGAGATATACAAAGTGCATTATTATATCAAACACCCATGTATTGTCTTTACATAGCCCTGAATATATAGCTGATGGTGAAAATTAGCGATGAGCAAATCTGTCCTATTTCAGTGAAAATGTTGACGCATAGAAGTCAGTGACTGGTTTATCAGAGCATTTTGTTTCACACTAAATGCATTTAAGCAAATGGGCATTTTTTTTGCTATGTTTTTTTCTCCAGCAAAATACATCAAACCCAATGGCTTTTTTTTCACTGCATTTCTTTCATGCAGAATCCATTGAAATTTTTCGGTGTTTTTCACAGTTTTTCTCACAGGTCCAATACTTGTATATAAAAATATAAATTTACACACTCCTTACTTGGAATGATATCATGTAAACTTTCCACTTTCTAGCCAAAAAAAGTTATAGTAAATATTCCTTTGGTCTCATTTACATAATGCATTTGTCCCATTGTTACTAAATAGTACATATGGTATGCTTCAGTAAAAGCAAAACATACTTTTATTTTTATTGCTGAAAGCAAACAGTTTTGCACAGATGGCACATTTTGCTTCTGGTGGAAAAAAAACAGAAAAAAGCTCAATTCTTGAAAATATCCTCCTTTTACGAGATTCTGTACCTAGTCATCATGTCCCATAATCCTGACTAGAAAAACAAGTGTTTTTTTTCCAAAAGATATCTATTTAACCGAATATTTACCCATAGATACATTACAGAAAAATGTACATTGCATTTACATAAATATAATAATACATGTTCATGCCTATGGCACATTAGGGTGTTTGGCATAGCTGTGCTCTCAGTGAGAACTCCAGCAACACACCCTCCACACCCACTTTTGGTTCTCTTTGAAATGAATGGAAACTGTGCTGTCTAAAACAGGCTGTAACGGTTGGCACCCTAAACCCAAAACCGATGCCAAGCACCCTGGTGTCACGGTCGGCACCACCCAACACCAGAACAAATGCCTCGCACCCTGGTCTCGGCTTGTGCTTCACCTGTAGTGTGATCACCGTTGGCCTTGGAAGGAGCCCTCAGCTACTTGGATGCCACCAGGACTTAAACGAGAGGTGCAAGGCAAGAGGTTCTGGATATGCATAGGGGCACGACTGTTAGCGAGAGTCTTTGGGCAGAAGGTTGTAGTACAGGGCGTTAGGCAATAGAGTAGTCAGATCAGGCTGGGTTGAGGCAGGCAGAGAATAAGCGAAGTCAGGCAGGCAAGGGTCAAAACAAGAAGTCAATCAGAGGGTTAAGCAGAATTGGAGTCGGTAAACAGGCAAGGGTCAGGATACAGAGAGTAGAATCGTCAAAGCCAGGCAGAGGTCACAACAGGAATCAAAACAGGTTCAAACAGATTTAGCTTAAAGCTCAGAAGCACCAGGAACAAACTCCTATAACAGGCAAAGATTCTAAACCTGAATGTCCCTTTTAAACATTTTAATTTCGCGCCAATTGACATGTGGAGCACGCGCCTTAGGGAGGATACTTCAGAGGAAGAGGATCGCGTGGCGGGCGTCCGCGCCGAGGGGGCGGCAGACAACCCTGTCATCCCCCACTAGACAACCAGGGTGATTAACCCTTACTACACCTGGTCTCGGCTCGTGCTTCTGCCTGTAGCAGCTGCCTTTGGCTTCGGGAGGAGACCTCAGCTACTCAGATGCTGCCAGGTCTTAATGACGAGAGGTGCAAGGCGAGGGGTTCTGGGCAGACAAAGGGGCACAACTGTAAGCGAAAGTCTCTGGGCAGAAGGCCGTGCTACAAGGCCGGGTCGAGGCAGGCAGAAAGCAAACGTAGTCAGGCAGGCAAGGGTCAAACCAGGAAGTCAAACAGAGGGTTAAGCAGAATCAGAGTTGGTAATCAGGCAAGGGTCAGGATACAGGAGTTCAGGATCGTCAAAATTGCAGAAGCGCACCACGCATGCCCTAAGCAACCGGCGCCGGCGGCTTAAGAGTGGCCAGAACATTGCGGCGGGCGTCCCTGCCATCCCCCCACTAGACCACCAGGTACGATTGTTACACAGGCTTTGGCAGTGTTAAATAGGTATAAGCTAGGCAGGCAGAAGGAAGGCTTTAAGGATAATCCCCTCTCCACCCACAAAACCACTTTTTGGGAACCCTATAAAGCAAATATACCCCCCAACAATACTGCACCAATTACATGTCAATAATACTTAAAGGCCTATATACTAATTTTTATAGTCTTCACTAAACTTCAACAAACTTTGTGACTTTTTTTACTCAAAACACTAGTTTAATTAAGAAAAAAAAGTTACAGAATATTACTATGGACGTTTTTTCACAGAAAAAAGTCAATGGATGGATGGCAGGCCCGGACTGACAATCTGTCAGTTCGGGCAATTGCCCGAGAGGCCGCATTATTTTTTGTCAGTGGCCCGCTTCTGATCCTAAATAGAAACTATGCTGCAGCCCCAGCGTCTCTCCCTCACTACTGACTTCCGGCTGTTTCTGGAAGCCTGACACAGTGGGACAAGCAGTCTGAATAGTTAGCTTGGGGGAGGACATTGTATCTGGTTATCCATCTCCCCCTCCTCCCCTCCTGCAGGCAGTGTGCGATCATTTCACTATCGCTCTTGTGACCTAGTGCAGCTCCCGCCTCCCAGCAACACTAACTTCAAGAAGAGATCCGCAGTCGGAAGAACAAGTGCGGGAGGCAGAGGCCTCCAGATTTCTGCAGCTCTGGTGAGCCAAAGAGGGCCGAAGGAAGGGTGGATAACGAGCAATGTCAGGGTGTGGAGGAGGAGGATGACAGACGCAGCTAATGCAGATGGGCCTTGCCTGCTAGATTTGACTACCCCATAATCGACACAAACTGCATGTTCCAGCTGCCTCCTTCTCTGCACCTTTCACAGGCAACTTACACATTCTCCAACAGCCCCCCCCACTACTTCATTGACTGCTGCTGAACTGGCTACTACCTCCAATCAGACACCCCCCAAGAAAGTTTGTTCAATATAGTTTTCTTGGTGTCACCAAGTTACATATAGACTATGTGGGTTATTCTCTTATTTCATTTTACTTTTAAAACCCTAGAGTCTCACAGTCATTTATATTGTCTGTACACTAAATTTTTTGTTGTACTTAGGCTGGGGTGCATATAGTGATTAAATTAAATAAATCAAATGCAGGCTATTGTATTATCAATTAATTAATAAAATTCATAAAATACATGAAATGTTAATATTTATTAACAACAATGAATTGATAAATTAAATGGAGTATTGGTGTTTATAAAATATGTATGTCTGTGTATAAAGTAGAATACCAGTTTTATGTTTTTGAGGAGACCAGAAAAACAAATTTAAATGTGTTAAAGTAACTTTTTCTTCAAGTACTGGTAACTTTTGTGAGTAAAGGAAGGCCCTCAAGCTCAGGTTTTCTGGTGGGCCCCAGGTGCCCCAGTCCGACACTGGTGCAACTAGTCTTCTTGGTGGCCCTACCATTCGTCTACTGCACTGGACTACAAAGAGGGATGTTAGTCCTGGGTACTTGGGCAAACACCTCTGCCTAGACTGGAAGCCGGGCAGACAAGTCACTTCTGAGCCGCCCCCCCCATACTTGACCCTAAGACTAATGTCACACTTAGGTGATTTGTGTTGTTTGAAGTACATATCCAGCACTTCTTGCTCCTGTGTTCTCTGGTTTATGTGCTGTAAACTGTATTATTTTAGTACTATATGTTCAGGATCCAACTAATGACCTGCATGAATTATTTGCAATTTTAGCCCAATATATGAGTGGATGACTACAAGACCAGCGCGTGTTTACATGTGAGCTGCTTTGATTTTTTTGCCCGGGCTGCTTTTTACTCCCAGTCCGGCCCTGATGGATGGTGTGGTGTAGCATCATGCCTATGATTAAGGGATTGTATCCTGAAACGCCTAGGGCATGAGATCCTTGTAGGAGCCTGCAATAAACTTGCTACCTCCTTGAACAGAGTGCCGTCCATTCTTTTGGCTTTAAACAAACCAGATCATACACTCCACAACCCACTTTTGACACTCTCAACATTAGAAAAATAAATATAGTTTTTATATATTTTTTTCTATAAGTGTTTACCAACTACACAAGCCCTCTACCACCATCCTGGGCAGAAAACTTACTCAGAGTCACTCCCCTTTTTTCCAGGTGGTGAATCATTAGATACATCACCTGCACTGGCTCTTCAAGCCCAACTGAACACAGCACCTATTCATTTGGTGTGCCTCACAAAGAAAAAAACAAATTTAAAACGAACTATAGATCTACTACAGCCCTGGCTATTATGCTTATCATCCAACCCCATCTGAAAAGCATTAATGGAATCTGCCCTCATAGACACCCAGCAGGGTATTCTAGTGATACTTATGTCCCTTAAGTCTAAAAAGGTAACCTTTGTGAGAAAAGATCCCCTACTATCTGTAATATCCTCTAATGTAATTGGAAAAAGAGATCATGTCCCCATGCAAGCACCTTTTCTTCAGAGAAATCAACCTCAACTTAGAAAGTTGTGTTGTTGTATTATTTGTGCTGTTAAGTGACCTTTCTCAAGCAGTCATCACATTTCATTACAAGAATAGGACGTACACAGGAAGATTTAGCCTCTTGACAAATCATTCAACTTTTTTTTTGAGGGGGGAGAGAAAAAAATCTTGCGTAAGGGCTGCCTTTTTTCATTGTAATACAAAATGAATTAAAATGTTGAATTGCCATGCTGGTCATATACTTCTTGGTGTATAATCCTTCATCTCTTTTATATTTTAGAGAACTATTGATTTAACCACACAAGCGCCTCATAAATAGAGATGAGAAGATTATTCCGCTCAGATCCAACATATTAATAGCTCAGTACAATTTTGTGCAATTCCATGAATCATTGTATAAGGCTTGAACAATTTCTGTTAAGTCTAGTAATAATATAATATAATGCCTGTTTCATTGTGCCCATGCTCAAGTGACTGTTATGCACCTGCAATATGTTCCGAAGTATTGATGGTCTTATGTAAACTTGAATATTTTATTTCCATACATCATTCCATTCATGTTGGCATGTAATAAACACTTGCCTAAGCACACACCTAGACCAATGCCTTTCAACTCTGGGGACATTAAACAGTTTCCTAAGTTATGGCAAGCTAATATATGCAATATGCTGTTCCAACTGTGGTTTCCTTTGTACAAATTGCAAAGAAGTATAATATGTGTGTGTGAAGTGAGGAAATCGGATGCAAATCATTGATCCCTATATCAAATAGCATTAGTGTCCACTTAATAAAATGCAGATGGCTTAAAATGCACTGGATAGTAAACTAATTGTGTGCGAATTGTATTGCAAAAAATGGTGACATTAGTTTTATAGGGGTTAGGCTCTAACGTATCCTAACTTAACCATGCACATGTTCATAGGTCAAAAAAAACTCTGTCTGTGCCACTGGTGCTTTATCTACTGTATATCATGCCTATAAAGCACGATAAATATGTTCATTTAGGAGTACAAATATTATATATATTAAATATACTGATGCTTTGTAACTGGTTTCACTGCTTATTACTTGACTTTGTACTGGACTTCACCCTCCTCCTATCCCCACCCTCACCAATCACCTTTTAAATCTTAAAATATAATTTAAAAATATTAAATACAATGCTCTCTAGGTGTAGAATGCATATCGGCATGTACAACAACATATCCAACAACATATCCATAATGCCCCAGGTGTCAAAGTTGCATCATCAGACAATGAAAACAATCATAAAATGAACACTCAAAATAAGAATGTACTAAACTGTCATTGTGAGCAAATAAAAGATTTATGCGCTGATGTCTGTACTGATATCCGATGATTTTAGGGTTTCGAAACAAAAAACTTAGTTTTTGCGGAAAACTCATAACAGTTCAGAGTTTTCGAGGAAAGCTCCGGGGTTTTGACTGACCCTATTTCTTCAGGCTTTTGTCTTCATAAATAAGGTCCATTCGGGAATCCGGAGTTGCTTGAAGTTGGATATTAGAAATACTGAGATAAATTCTGACCTTGATAAATAACCCCCTAAGAGTCCTGGAAAGCTATGCTCCTAGCATGACTTTTAATGATCATAAAATGCAGTGACTTACTTTGCCTTTCTCATCTCCCTCACATGCACTTCAGTAGAAATGGATTCTCAGCTGCTGGTTGATGGTAGGCAAAATGCTTTAGGTGTGGTATAATCTGTACTAAATAATTTGAACGGGGCCAAAATAAAAATGAATGATCAAAACTCATAGTAAAAACCACAGAATTAAACAACATTACAAATCCTTCAGTTCTTTTCAGCTACTCAAAAACATTACAGAAGTCGAGATGCCAATAACCAACAAACAATACCCTGCCTCCCATAGCTGGCACCGTTCGCAGTTTACCCTTAGATTATTATAAATGTATGTTTTCAGTCACACTTTTTCAGCAGTTCAGTTAATGATTTTTAAATAATAGGAGGCAAAAAAAGCAAACGGCCTGGTACTGAATGCCACCCCCCCATGTGTTTTGTTTACACCCAGCAGGCACTGAAGTGAAAAGTGACATGCATTGTTACACTTATAAAACTTGCCACTAGTCCCCCACAGACGTCTATTATGTCTCAGAGGTCTATGATTTATAATGTAAAAGCTTAATGAAAAGAAATACTGACTGTGCCCAGTAAGGGATGGGTAGGCCAGTCAATTTAACTTTATGTTAAAATAAGAAAATAATTGGACAAAATGTATTTGAAATAGAAATGTGAAATAGCTTTTTGGCAATTTATTTCCCATAAATACAACACTAAATACACCCTTGAAAGGATTTCCATTGAAAATGACTTGTATTAAAACAAAAACAAACAAAAATATCTTTGTTTCCCTTTTTCTGATTTATAAATGTAAATTTTATATCTTAAAATACATTTTTGTTGGTGGTGTAAGGATGGATTTTATGCATAAATTTGACCATACCTATTTCATACATATAACAATAACTACGTAGATTTTATTCTCAGCTATATTCAAAATGCATGTTCTTGCATAGAAACTGCCAATCATTAATGATGAGCTCTGTCACTTCAGGAAAAATTATAGTTTTTGGAACCATTAAGCTCTCAATTCTCTCAATTTCCCAAGAATATTTCTCAGCGTTTTGTGCTTTCCTCCATCATAGTGTATGTCAGAACTATGGTGCCCTGAAAATTAATATGCCAGTGACTTGTGCAGTTTGGCAGCATGGATGGCAATACTGGCTTATGTACAGATAGAAAAGGAGTAAAGGGTTCATGTCTGGACTACAGAGTTAGGCTAGGCTCAATAGAGGACATTCAGGTAACAGTATTACTTAACAGGGGGGCGTGGGAGTTCTGTACATATCAGAGCATCGGGTATAAGTTACTGCTCTGGCTGCAAGAATAAATATACACTAAGGTGAGAACCTTGCCTCAGGCGGCAGCAAGCAGGCGGTTACAAGGGGCAGCAAAAAGCCGCCTCTTGTAACTTTAAGAGCCGAACCTAGAAACACGGCTTCGCTAGTGCAGAGAGCGCAATTGCGCTCAAAGCACTAGTGATGCTGCCCCCCTTTGACCCGCTCTGCCACTGATTTTTAAGCACGGAACGGGGCGGTGGCAGCAGCCCCAGAATGGCCGCTGTATACACTAAGTAAAAAGAGAGGCAAGAGACTGCACACCAATAGTATAATGTATTAAGCCTACACTAATGTTATATTCTATACTGCAATGGTGTTGTGTGCATTAACACACCATATTTCTATTGAAATGCTATTTACAGTATCTAAATAAGGTGTTTTACCTCAATTTGTTTGCACTTCATTTACAGACACAGTTAAGACATTTTAGTGGGAAAATAATACATATTGAAGCCTTGATTTATTTGAAATCTGTCTCATTAATGTACTAGTATTGGCATAACAAGATAGTATTTGATGTGCAAGGACAACTAACTAGGTCTTTACTTGTGTATCCTGCCCTGGTAAGGGCTAAACATAGTAAAAATGCTTCACGCATCTGCTGCCAACCCATTCACACGTCAGTGATAGCTTATAAAAAGTTCAGAATTTGTAGAGGGCAATTTTAATGTAGCTAAGAGAACTAGAGCGTTTCTCCCCATTTTCAAATGAAACTTTCTATAGACTTTCCCTCCAGAAATTCCCATAAGGGTTCTCCGACTTTTTCCTATTTATTAATCTATGACAAAGTAATTTAGTATTTTTATACTGTGTATAAATAGTATTTAATCAGCACATACTCAGACCTACACACCCAAACCTTCGGAACTAAACATAGATGTCATAACATCAGTTAACTGTTTGTGATGGCAGCAAGCATGAATGTGCTCTTGTCTAATTCAATGTTCTGCTGTACTGTATAAGTAAATATATGCAACATAGACGTTACATATAAATACTTTATATTCTGTTTTCTACAGGGCATTTTTGTTGGAAATCCTTTTTGGTGATTTTGTGATTTCCTCTGCTGTCTATGTTGTAGAGGTCCAGTTTTCACCTATAGTAGCCAAATTAAAATGTTATCAATATATACTCAAGCAGTTCACTTGTTGATATGGGTTACTGCACCTATGCAAGCTTCTTTTTCAACAGGTCACATACATGAGTGTTTTGAAAATGGGTATTTTTGAAAACTCCTACACTTGCCCTTTCACCCCTGAATTCTAACACTTTATTTATGGGAAGGTTTTGCTAATCTTGCCAGTTCATTCCCTTCTCTTTTACATACTACCTTCCAAGTTTTTTTTTTGCTCCCTTCATTTTACAGTAAGCCATGTCCATGTCGGTGGAAAGAATTTAATGATTCTTCTCCAACCTTGCCCATACCTAATAAGTGTTCATCTGAATTTTCTCTATAAATTTGTGGTTTTTAAAAATTTCTTTAAAACTCTAAAAATTCAAGATTACAAAGTGTAAAAACCACAAAAAACTCTGATACAAAACTTTGGCAAAGTAAAAGCAGTTGAGATCCTATAGAAGTCAATGGGAGCTGCACTGATGCTATCGGACCATTTTTTAGCCATTTACGAATATCTGATTATTTAAAGGGATACTGTCATGGGAATTTTTTTCAAAATGAATCAGTTAATAGTGCTGCTCCAGCAGAATTCTGCACTGAAATCCATTTCTCAAAAGAGCAAACAGATTTTTTTATATTCAATTTTGAAATCTGACATGGGGCTAGACATTTTGTCAATTTCCCAGCTGCCCCTGGTCATGTGACCAGTGCCTGCACTTTAGGAGAGAAATGCTTTCTGGCAGGCTGCTGTTTTTCCTTCTCAGTGTAGCTGAATGTGTCTCAGTGGGACATGGGTTTTTAATATTGAGTGCTGTTCTTAGATCTACCAGGCAGCTGTTACCTTGTGTTAGGGAGCTGCTACCTGGTTAGCTTCCCATTGTTCTTTTGTTTGGCTGCTGGGGGGGAAAGGGAGGGGGTGATATCACTTGCAGTACAGCAGTAAAGAGTGATTGAAGTTTATCAGAGCATAAGTCACATGACTTGGGGCAGCTGGGAAATTGACAATATGTCTAGCCCCATGTCAGATTTCAAAACTGAATATAAAAAAATCTGTTTGCTCTTTTTGAGAAATGGATTTCAGTGCAGAATTCTGCTGGAGCAGCATTATTAACTGATTCATTTTTAAAAAAAACATTTTTCCCATGACAGTATCCCTTTAAATAAAAAAAAGTCTGACCAAACTAGAATCCATTATTTGAACTTATTTATTATTAAAAAAGCCAAATTTAATTGCTACAAACCTGCTAAAATCGAGTGAAAAGCCAAGTAATACAATTTTTTTCTGAGATTTTTCCCTAATCACTCAGACATTTTCCTGAAAAACAAGGATTTTTCAGATTTTTGCCTAAAGACCCCTAAAAGGTCGGATTTTTGGGTTAATTCCAGTGCAGACAACAGAAACTTCCAAATAAGATAGTGACCTCTGCCACTGACATATACACAAATTCGGCAGGTCTGTGATGGTGGCTTTTCAGATTCCGATTTTTGCTGCATTGGGCTTTAATAAATCTTTTTTTAAGTTTTAAAAAAAAAAAAATAAGTTTAATTTTGCACCAAAACACCCAACTAGAGATTTTTAAATTTTTTTAGTAATTGTCCAAAAAAAATTATTATTATGCATCGTTTTGGGTGTTTTTTTTTTCATTCTTACTTTTTATATTCGTATCTTTTAGTAAATTACAAGGCATTCATGATTTTTGAGAAATAGAGTTGGCAGTTTAGTTTAAAAAAACCCAAACCACTACATGTTCATAAACTGGCCTCTTAAAAGTCTGATTTTTTTTTTAATTTTAATTGTAGTTATTATTTTCAGCCTCAGGGCATCATTTCTACCAGTGCCCAGTGGGAATATCATTAGTAGTGAAGTTTTTTTATTATACCTACTCACTCTGTGCTTCTTATTTCTGTACACATTTTTTCACTTGAAAGGGAAGGCAAACTACCATCCAAACATAATAAAGAAGCTTTGTATTTTTTGCCAACATGCTTTAAATAACATAAGGAAAAGTCTTAGCAATATACACAAATTGCCCTATGATCTGCGTTCTTGTATAATACATCATACAAAGAAAATATGTGACCAGGTTTAATAATTCTTTCTGCTAATGGACCTGGAGCAGCATTACAGAACATTATGAAAACTCTTTGATTGCTGACATTGACCTTTATGTGGTAAATTCTTTGAAGGATTAGAAAAAGGAAAACTACAATTCCAGATGTATCAATGGAAATACTTAGTCATTTTGAAAACAATAGAGTTTTATTGATACATCTGGTGCAGTTTTGCACGTACATTTATTGTTACTATACCGCATTCTCTAAAGCTGATGAAGGAGTTACAATGTATCAGCTTTACTGTTCTGTCTTTGCCTAATTCCCTTGAAAAATCAAATTCACTTCAGATTTGCAACCCAAATATGACAATGTCCCTAATGGTGGTTATTAATGTTGATCGCATTCGCTTAAGAAAAACTACCCTGCATGCTATGGGTTCATCATTGCAATGACACAGGAAATGAAATGTATGCTTTTCAACAACTAACTGAGGATAACTACAGTGTAACTGCTGTTACTCATCACAATCTAGTATCTCATTCCAAATAGCTACAATCAGGGCCAAATGAGATCTTCAGCTCCAATTCCAGCTCCTGATTATCGGCAGGGAGCTTTCAGTGATCCAGTCTCTGTAGTTGTAGTTACCACTATGAATGCAAAGTGAATAAATAAGTCCCATTTTTTATAATGCTGCAAGCACTATACTTTTTCAAACTATATAATTTGAACATTTATAACAGCTTTATAAAATTAATGAGCATTTAGGTAGTAAAAGACTTTAAGGTTTCTTCTTCTTAACTATTTTAACATTATGGATAACCCAGACTAAATAGGAATACCACAATGGAGTGCCCCATTTTCATTTAACCTGTACCAATGCAGTCCTTATCACTGATAATGACAATAACACTTGCTTTTAAGAGACAACTTTTCTATATTTTTTACATTCATATTATATTATTACTATTATTGATAATAAAATAGGTTTGTAAAGCACCAGCTTAGTTCATAGCACTGTACGATATATGGATTTATACATTGAACATAAAAAATTACATACAAAACAATCAATAATCCTACTGATAATGTTTACATGTTTTTATGGAGGTCCATGGGCCAAATGTTGCTCTCCAAGAAATTTTAATGGACCCCAGCATGGCCAAGATCTTCAACTGCCAATGTATCAGTGTGATCACCAG
This sequence comes from Xenopus petersii, assembly GCA_038501925.1. Classification (NCBI taxonomy): domain Eukaryota; kingdom Metazoa; phylum Chordata; class Amphibia; order Anura; family Pipidae; genus Xenopus; species Xenopus petersii. The sequence continues at coordinate 92,433,918 of CM076674.1, read as the reverse complement.
TGATTACACTGATACAGCGGCAGTTGGAGTGTCAGTAGATAAGAATTCTAGTAATTTATATGTTTACAAGGGAGTTGATGGATCCTACAATACAATACGTTCAAGTTAGAAGTAATGCAGTGGGGTTTTGACAACCAAAGAGGAAGATGAAAGTCTCTTTACTTTATTTAACTTTAATGTAATCTACTTTACGTAATCTCCTTTTTGTAAAAAAAAAAAAAAAAAAAAAAGAATACATTTGTTTATGAACAAGACTCTAAAAACGACTCATTTTCTGGTATGGATTTCCTCTCTTCAACCACAAATGTTTTCAATTTCTCCTTCATCTTCTTAGATTCAGTGTTAAACATCTGTTTATCCTTTTCTTTTACTTCCAAATGTTAGAATATTGTTTTACTTAACATAGCTAAAACCAGGTGCAAAATAAATAAACCTCCAATGGGTACGAGTCCAACAGCTCTCGTGTTTTAATTTGTAGCAGGGATATGCCCTTGAATGATCTGTTTATATGCAACATCTATGGAAAAAGAATTTGTTTTACTTCTTTATCTATTTTTCCAGCCAATACAACTCTAAATTCTATGATTTAGTCTTTTTGCTACATTGTCATAAGTTGTATCATAACAATACAGTGCTAAGTTAAAGGGGACCTGTCACCCTAAGAAATAATTTCAAATTCTTTTCTATCATGCTAGTTGAGCAAAATAAACTTTACTTACACTGTATTTATTATTTAAATTTTGTTTCCTTCTGTTTTGGAATTATACAATCACAGCAAGCAGGCAGCTGTCATTTTGTGGACACGGTTATTAAGGGAAATTGTGTATCACCCCAAAATCTTGTGTATGAACCAGAATGAGGGACCTAATGCCCATGTGCAGTGTCGTACACAATTATAGAGCCTGAGGAGGGAAGGGGGAATGTGAGGAGTGCAGTGACAACAAGGAAGTGCTGAATGGAAAGGGCATAGAGGCGGGCAGGTAATATTTGATTGACAGTTTAGATATTTAAACACCTTTATAACATGTATGGATGTTTTAATGAAAAAAAAAATTGGGGTTCCATATTTAATTTGGAAAGGACTTTCATTATGCAGTTTTTTATGTGCAGGTGACAGGTCCACTTTAAGGACTCATCTAAACCACAGAGTTATGTTCTTAATGCCTGTCTTTCCCCATCATATAATGGTGCTTGATTATTATATAAATGGCAAAATGATCAGCTTTTCTGAATATTTTACTGATAAATGTTTGTGGACATCTCTGTTATGCAGCAAATGAGTGTTTATGTTTGTATAAGACACCCCTCCCATTTAAAGCTTCATGATGAAGGGCAGGAAAAGATTTTTTGGGCTCAAATTAAAGGATTTGTGAGGGTACTCATTTTTTTGAAAGCAGTACTGTGGTATGCTTTAAGATGGACTGCTTGTTTTTTATTGGTCTATGGTTTAAACTATTATGAAAGGAAAGGACATGAAGATTCCAGAAATAATCCCATACATTTTATATCATTCTATTATCCGAACTACGTTTTCTGGTACAAATGCCTTCAGAAGTACCTTAACTGTGGCATGAGATGAGATGAGTGATTTCTCAAAAACTATGTAAAAAAGTGTTTAAGTGTAAAAACTAGTGATGGGTGAATTTGTCCAGAAATCTCGATTTTGACACCGGTGACAATTCGCCGGCGACAAAATGGGCGCCGGCGTCAGTCAGTAGGCTTCAGTTTATCGTTGCTGACATCTAAATTGGTACCGGCGTCAGAACCATCGCCGGCGTCGGAAAAACTTTGACACCGACATCGAAATCGTGACACCGGCAAATTTTCGCCGGTAGCGAAACAGGCAAATTTGCCTCTAGTAAAAAACACATACAACTCGAATACAAAACTTTGGCAAGTAACAGCAATTTAGGTCCTGTAGTAGTCAATGGACGCTGCACTAATCCTACTGGACATTTTTATTTTAGCCATTCAAACTTTTAGAGGTCTATATATTTTTTTCCTAGTAATAGTTCGAAAAAGGTTTTTGTATTTTTAATGCATCGTCCAGATTTTTTTCCCGTTCGTACTTTTTATATTCAGATCTTTTAATAATTTTCAAGGCACTCGTGGCTTTATAAAAAAATTGTTTAATCATAGTTTAAAAAAGCTCTAATGCCACTAAAATTTGACTTCTAATAAATGGTCCTCAATGTATTTAGGGCATACATTTGTTTTCCCCAGTAGGCTAAAAATAGTGGCACTGTGATTTTTGAATGAATTGCAAATGAAATCTATTCTATTATATATTAAGTATATTAGGTTCTTGTTGTTTGACCTTAAAGTGATACTGACACTAAAAAAAATATTAAATATTGTAAATATGTAAATATTAATCTACATTAAAAATTACCTATAGGTCATGTTGATTCCCGTTTTTCCCTGATTGTTCATCTTTTGTAAGTAATTGTCACTTGAAGTTACTAAACCTTACTGTTTTGCCAACCTGACTGTCCCTTCTTAACCTGTTAGTTAGAGTTTCTAATGCTAACGGACTACTGCTGCAGAAATATGGCAACCCCCTCATAGAGGAATACAAGGGTAAGAAAGTTAATGTAAAAGCACCAGGCAAGTACTTTTATGGCAAAATTATAAATAGCATTCAAAGACAATGTTATGCTAGATAATAAAAAAAAAGTTGTTTTGTGATATCAGTATCTCTTTAATATGGAATCCCCTCTTAAGGAAAATCCCAGGTTCAGGCTGACCTACTGGAGGTATGAGAGGGGGAAAGTTCCCCCATCCAAGTGAAGTGTGTCTTGGGTGAAGAGGGGTTTGCTTAGTGGTCCATGGATTTCAGGTGGCTTCCCTAGCCTATGTAATGGATGGGATTGCAGGCTGTGGGCACTTTTGACTCCACTTAATGGAGGAGAAGTGTGGATGGTGACAAAGAGGCTTCAGCAGGAGAAAGACAAGGTAGTGTGGGAATAAGATTCTTTATAAGGTCAGCCTAGGAGTGAGAGTTAGGCTGAGAATAGCTAGTAGAGCAGTCTGCGGTTACCCTTGTGAAAAGCAGAAGGATTAGATCATTAGAGCATCACCTACCACTGAAAGAAGTTCTACCACTGTCTAACAATTGCTCTGTATGTACTGTATCTGTCAAAAGCTTTAAACTGTGTACATATGAAATAAAATCTATTTTTCTTTTAAAAAAAAACATTTTAAGAGATTCAATTTGAAAAAAAACTCACATTTATTTTTATGCTTGCCAACAACTTATGTGTGCGTGGTTGTGGATGTGTGTTAAGATCCAACGCTATAGGGAGAGCCCTGATAGTTGGATGTGATATATAGTATGCTGCGTAGGGTTCTTTTGTTATTCTGCCCAGTGATGACTCTGTAGGATCTGTGGCCAATATAGTCACACATTTGGAAAGTCAATGTCACGAAAGGCACCCAAAATCCAGAACAGATGTTAGGTTCCTCGGCTCTTGCTTTTGCCTTTAACAGCTGCCTGCCCACTGGACCAACAGGGTGAGTGCCCCTTACAGTCAAACTGACCAATGCAGATGTAGGTTTCATTTTAACAGAAGCTGAATAAAGGTGCAGGCAACTGCAGTGCAGTGACAAGTTATTTTTGTCCATGCCAAGTCAAAAAAATGACAAAGACTATTCAACAAACATATCCATCATGTTTCCTGCTCTAATAATTGGAAGAAATGTGCACACTGGTGATTGAGTAGCTTTCCTTATTCTCCATATATAACATATCTAGTAGATGCAGTGTATCCTATCATCCAAGAAAAGCTTAATTCATGCCATGAATGATGTGAAAGAAAAAAACAAGATGGCTACAGTAATGACAGAGTCAAAATTGAAAATATGTGAATATGTGACTTGAAACCACAGTAACTTAGGAAAAAGATAGTTTAAAACAGCTGCTATACCACAAAATGGCAATTGGTGCTCAAAGACAAGCACATCTGATTTTCCCTAATGCATTCATTTCATGGGACATGAATCTATCACTTTGAAGGATCGTAATAAATTATTCCTCTGAAGTAAGGAAAAATAAAGCACAGAACATACGCTTTCTATCTGTACTGTACAGAGACTGATTAAAAATGCTAACAACCCTGATTGTCCAACAAACCAGAAGCTCCCACAAGGCTCATCCACACAGATGGTGATTAGTTTACGATGGTCAGAACAATCGCTGGTACCATGTTGCAGTAACACCCACAGACTATCTGTCACATTCCCTAGAGACTAATAAAAGCTGTCTGCTTTACACACATAACTTCAACCATAAGCTATTTCAACATTTCCAATACATTTTTTAATCACTTTCCTCATAAACTTAAACATTGCCTTTTGCCAATACATGTTTGTGTTTTGCATTTCTCTAGGCCTGTTTAACAATATTTTTTGGTATTGTTGTAAAGTTGGGGAGCAATATTAATGTTTCACAGAAGCCAAGCACAGATGGAGACGTTTGTGTTACTGCATCTGCTCGGGCGCCATCAAACAAGCCTGTGGCTTTAACCTTGCATAATCCATAAGCGTTCCCGTCGGAAATTAAAGATCAATACTTTCACATTGTGCAAAACAGAACACTTGAGTTACAAATTGTTTTTCTGCATTATGGTCTATCACCTAATTTTGGATGTCGTTTTTATTTTACCATTCGTATATTTTAATCCTGCATTGATGGTTATTGAAAAAAGATATATGCCATATTAACCAATTGATTAATGAAATGATCTGCTCATTTTTTTTTCTAGACATTTCCATTGTACATTTGTTGTATTTATGTGGCTTGACTGGGTTATACTAATAAATCCCATTATACTGTTCAATAACACATAGACAAAAATCCATTCTCTACCACTCTACCATACCTGTCAGTATACATCTCTTGTACATCTTGAGACTTTTGACGTAATAAAATGTTTTTTTTCTTTTTTAAGTCCCATGAGTATATCATCAGTTTCTCTCTCTCTCCCCCTCTCTTTCTAAATATATATATATTTTTATATTACATTCAGTATATAAAGTACACACCGCAGAATGTGCTTTATTGATGGTGGATATAGCTTCTGGACAAGGAGTGGCTACAACCACTGGAGAAGGAGTGGATATAGATTCTGGGCAAGGAGTGGATATAGCTTTTGGACAAGGAGTGAATATAGCTTCTGGACAAGGAGTGGATATAGCTTTTGGCCAAGGAGTGAATATAACTTCTGGACAAGAAGCTGATATAGCCTCTGGACAAGGAGTGGATATAGCCTCTGGACAAGGAGTGTATGTAGCCTCTGAACATGGAGTGGAAGTAGCCTCTGGACAAGGAATGGATATAGCCTCTGGACAAGGAGTGGATGTAGCCTCTGGACAAAGAGTAGACGTAGCCTCTGGACAATGAGTAGATGTAGCCTCTGGACAAGGAGTGGAAGTAGCCTCTGGACAAGGAGTGGATATAGCCTCTGGACAAGGAGTGCAGCACAGAAGCATTTATCACTTGTGTACAGATTAAGCAAATTAATGGATTATATATTTGTGTGTGTTTGAATGTGTATCTCATTTGTCTATGGAATCTTCCAGGAATTAACCAGAAAGGTAGCAAATAGGTTAAGCCAAGTATTTAAACTTGATCCAATTCTACATTCTCATTAGGAAACACATAGCAGATGGTATGTACACTGTAAATGATAACTACATTTATGCTTCATTAAAATAAAAAATTGAAAATGATATACAGAGGCATTCTATCTTATTATCGATATCTGTCTGGCTCATGTAAAAATGTCCTTTTGATATAGCAATCTTGTTACATTATGAATACTTCATTTCCTGCTTGGCAGCCATTTCTTGCATTCCCTCAAAAATCAATATCTTGTTACAGTTATCTCCTTAAAACACCTACAGAATAAAAAATAAATTCCTGCTCTACACTCCCTCAACAATCTGTGGCAAAGTAAAAGCAACTCTGTTTGTTAGAAGGGAATTTTCCAATTACTGCTCATTCTCAGACAGTTTGGTACGTTAGAAGAAATGGCATTGTACAAGATCGTTTTCAATCAAAACCAGCAATATAAGTTGAAAACCAGATAATACGGCGAGTTAAGGTGACCCATTGGATGAATAATTTGATTTCTCTTATGGCAAGATTATCACTTTCAGTCTATACTGATCCTACTGAAAGTTTTTATAGAAAAAATTGTGTATGCAGTTTAGTCAAGCTAGCTTGAATAGGACAAAAATATTTCATATATTGCTTCCCCCTGCCTAGGCTCAGTACTTAAAATAAAGGACATTAATTAAAATAAGAGACACTGTCTCCTTGTTCTAAATATTGGTCTGATCCAGTACATGGTAATCCCGGTTGGATGTGTGCTTTGACTTTACAAAGAAGTGCCAATATATATTTTGCACAGAGATGCAGCCTTTATTTTAAATGCTGCTTAATGGAAAAATATACAAAACTTGAAAAATTATTACTTTGTGTTACCAATTTTACCTTTAAATTAATTCAAAATAGCACTGCAAACACAGAAAGCATTTAGTGAAACATTTTACAGTTTGTATAATTTTATAGCCAAGTGAAACAAAATCATAAAGGCCTCACCTCTCAAATATATAAAACATCACTTTTATTTCAAGCATTTTAAAGACATTGGGGTAAATTTATCAAAGAGTGAAGTTCCGCCACTAGAGTGAAATTCCGCAGCTCTCAATTCATTTCTATGGGATTTTGAAAGGCGTATTTATCAATGGGTGAATGTGAAAGTTCACCCTTTGATAAATATGCCTATAAAAATCCCATAGAAATGAATGGGGAGTGGCGGAATTTCACTCTAGTGGCGGAACTTCACTATTAACTTCACACTTTGATAAATATACCCCTATATGAAGATCACAAAAAAATGTTGTGTGGATTGCAATAAAATTGGACTTTCAGAAATAAGTCTGCATTTGTCTTTCAGTTCCTTATAATTTGTTTCCTGTTGGAGTATGCTAAGGATGCAGCATGAGTGGGAATGGCTCAAGGATACATCCTCCCATATCTCTAGTGTATATCCTACTGTGTATGGTATAGGTGAGATCCATAGGTGTTTCAAGAGATAAAGGGAAATACCTGATAGCAGTTTTTATATTTTTATATATTTTAGAGGTGTGGCCTTCTGTGATTTTTTTTTGTCTTAAAATATTATTGGCAAACTTCTGGAGTGAACTTCTGGAGTGAAGCTGACATGTCGTAAGATTATCAGCAAAGTTGGAGCAGTTTGTGTTTTGTATATATAGTTTTATAGTTTGCACAGTATTTTTTATAAAATTTACTTAAAAGTCTTTATTTTTGTGTCCTACTGAGTTACAGTGTAAGTAGATGGTAGCCAAAAAAAAGTGACTTCTGGTTTTGGCAGGCTGGAGATCATGTGTACATTGATAAAATTTGTACATGGAATCTACTTTGTTTTGGATGACGCTGGCAAGGTCTAAAGGCAAGGAGCACATAGAAAGTTGATTGATTCTGTTGGTAAGGGATGTAGAAAGGTACAAAATTTAGGAAATCGTTGCTGTAAAATGGCTTTGTTATTGTTAAATGCATTGGAAGAGTGGCACATCCTCCTACCTCCAGGTGTGATGGTCCCAGGCTTGTCTTCGGTGGTGCGTTCTGACTCAGGCATGCACAATGAAGTTTGTCGGCACTCAGCTCCATATTGTGATGTCAGTGGACATGCTGATGTCACTTTGGTACCAAATTCAAATAAAAATGGTGCTTTCTTGTTTGTTTTGGTTTCCTGCTTGCCTGTTTTTGACATTGAAACTAAGCTGCCTGCCTCTGACCCTTTGCCTGACCCTGGCTTTGTCTCTGCCTGACTCCTATTGTATTTCATTTTTGGATCAACCGTGGCCATGTGTAGGTTCCTTGTCAACATTGCAGCAGAGAGTTCCATGGCCCCAAAAGGGTGTCAGTGAAGACCAGTGTGGGGGCAGGGCTCTTGTGCTACATCTGAAATATTGGTATTAGTAGCCTACAGGCTTCCTTACAGTTATTGTTTGAGAATACTTTAGTAGTCTTGCTTGACTTTCAACAGGGCAGAATTAAGGCATGATGGGAGACATTTATAATCAATAAACTTATGCATGGGATTCCCTTTACATATGCTTTGCAGACTGTTATGTTATGAGTTCAGCTGCTTGTCAGTAGTTATAGCCACTGACAAGTATATCAGGATTAGAGGAATCTGCCTGGACCTGAGTGAGAAAGCTCAGTTAAAGGAACAGTAACACCAAAAAACGAAAGCGTTTTAAAGTAATTAACATCTAATACACTGTTGCTCTGCACTAATTAAGACTGTGTGTTTGCTTCAGAAATACAAAACAAGTTTATATAAACAAGTTGCAGTGTAACCATGGGAGCAGGCATTAAAGGGCATGTAAAGTCTAAAATAGAATAAGGCTAGAAATGCTGTATTTTGTATACTAAATATAAACATGAACTTACTGCACCACAAGCCTAATCAAACAAATAATTTATGCTTTCAAAGTTGGCTACAGGGGGTCACCATCTTGTAACTTTGTTAAACATCTTTGCAAGAATAAGACTGTGCACATGCTCAGTGTGGTCTGGGCTGCTTAGGGATCGTCATAAACAAAGCTGCTTGAGTTCTGCATGGCTGGGAAGTAAGGCGGGGGCTCCCCTGCTGTTCATAAGTATGATTGTTTCCCTGCAGAGCAGTTAGGGACCATCTGACAATTCCTATCCACAGCAGTAAATAAAGGGAGAATTTCACTGCATACAGTCAGATTTCTTATAAAAATGGTACACATTTAATTAAAGTATATTGGATATAGGTTTCTTTTTCATTAAAGAAAGTAAAAATTGGATTTTATTTTTTTGCCTTTACATGCCCTTTAAAGCTGGAAAAAAGGAGAAATGGCACAGGTTATATAGCACATAACAGATAAGCCCTGTCCAATTTAATGGTGTTTTATTTGTTATCTGTTATGAAACCTGTGCATTTTCTCCTTTTTTCCAGTTTGAATGGCTGCACCCATGGCTACACAGCAGCTTGTTAATATAAACTATAGTAGTCGTTCTGAAGCAAACACACCCGTTTTACCAGTGCAGGGCAATACTAAAGTATAGTTTATTACATTGATACACTTTCAGTTTTTGGTGTTACTGTTCCTTTAACAGGTCAATAGAGTGTGTATCACAAATTAGGGCAGTGAAACAACGAGCAGGTGAAGGAGGAGACTGTAAGATAAGAAACGTAACAAGGTGATGATCACAAAGTTTAGATCCAGAAAATGGCCACCTTTATAGGCTGATGTGTCATGGTTGTGATGAGTCATTAATATGGCAGCTGAAATCAGAAAAGATGATTGCAGGGTTATGAGAATAAATGAAGAAAGAAAGTCTGTGTTGAAATTCAGAAAGGAAGGTAGCAGGTGAGGTGACTTAAGAATGTTCATGTAAAAAAAGGATGGAGATTTGAGATGTATTTCAAAACGATTTAAAATGAGAAGCCCAGAGGGATAGGTATGTACATCCCATTCCATGGCCAGTGGCTGTGAGTGAAAGAGAGGCTAATATTAGAGTAAGGCAGTATGATTCTGCAAAAGACAAGTTCTGGTCAGTACAAGGAGATTATTTTAAATATTTATGTAAAGAGTGGACATTTAGAAAGCAACAATTCAAATAAATTAATGACAGAAACATTAACGGGCTGATTTATCAAAGTTTGAACTTCTAGCAAATTTTTGTGTACTTCGACTAGGGATAGTCCAAATTCGATTTGAATTTGAAAAAAATTCAAAATTTCAAATTGCAAAATTTATCATGTACTGTCGCTTTAAAAAATTGACTTTGATTGTTTGACCCGCCGAATTGCTGTTTTAGAATATGGGGGGACCTCCTAGAACCTAATTCGAAATTGAAACTTTGGTTCAATTTCAGTTGGTCTTTTTGAATTCAAATTTTGAAGTTTTTCAAATTCGAAATTCAACCCTTGATAAATTTGCCCCTAAGATTTCTTTGCACATGCATAAAGTAAATGATTCTCTTTAATACTTGTTAATTGCTTACATAAAACGAATAACATGTTGTACAATGTCATATAGTGAGTATTATCTAGAGAAAATCTTTGTGACTATTAACTAATATGTACAATTCTTTCCAACTCATGAACATGGATTTGCAATAATAGGACTGCACACAGAATTAAAATAAAATACAAAATCTGTCATGTGCAATACAAATGAAACAAACTTGTTTTGCTATCGCTAACACATGGGAAATGGGATACTGAAATATTTTATATTAAATCATAGCAAGAACAGACTTTATCACACTGTCAAAGTCGGTAGTAGTTTTAGTGGTGAAACCAACACTTCCTGAGATACATTTTATTATCATCACTGAAGCAGTATGATGAAAAGCCTCTTGTTAAAAATGCAAGGTATGTTATAGGCCATTATCTGCCAAACTCAAAGAGCTGCTATGAATGTCTAGGATATATTGTACCTGTATTATCAAACTATTTGAGAATGGGAGTATACTGAAATTAAATCATAGCAAGCTATTTAAGGCAATCGTCTGTCCCATGCTACTCCCGCCACTACTTGTTCTAACTACATGTACCACTGAATAAATGTGGCAATAGTCAACTCTTATTTAGCCTCCAATTCCTACAGAGCCATAGGTTAATCATAGAACATGCAAAACATTATTGGAATTGGGGGCTGGTGAAATGTGGACCGCTGCTAAATTCTTTCAGTGGTACATATAGTCAGGAAGAGCAGTCCACAGAATAGTAAGTGACAAACATATACAGAATACCAATGTTGAAATAATAATATAAATGTAAATTTCAATTTAAATTTGCTTAGAATTACAGTTTCTTTCTTTATGCAAAATATTGCTTTTATGATTTGGCTGAAGTTCCTCCTTAAATCATATAATATTTTAAAAAAAGTACAATTATAAAGTTTTTCTTGATTATATTACAAATATGTATTTAATGTTGTTAGTGCAATAAAGAGTATAAATGTCTTTTTTAAAGGAATACCATTTTTACAAGCATAATAATAATAAAGTAATTGAGGACTTTCCAAACCGGCTTTACATAGTTGGCCTTTAGCTTTGCGTCTTTATACGGTCAAAAGAGCTCCTTATTTATTTGATTCATCCTTGTAATCCACAGGAGATACCTTATCCCTAGGTATATTTATAAAGCAAAATATTTAAAATTCCCAACAGAGAACTTTGTTTGTCATGGTTGGTAAATCTGAAACTTCACATTTCTGGCAAATGTTCAATGGCAGCTTCCAAAGATGTTACTCAGACAAACTATTAAGATTTAAGTATAACACAACACCCTGAGGCACAAAGGGACTTACATTAACCCACACCATTTATTCAGCAGTCATACATACACTCATCAATCATTTAACTCAGGAAGAGAAACACAATCTAAAAGGCTTAAGGGTATTAATCTAACCATATTGATAACGTTTCAAAAATTAATGAGGTGGAATGACATGGAAGACAAATCAGGAATTTTTAAGCAGCATTGTATGTTGTAGGACCTCTCCACTCCCCACAGAAATAAATATTCAACAATGACTTGAATGACTTATTGTTTGCCTTAGTGAGACTTTGAGTCTTACCAATAAGATAGTCAGCTCTTTAGTGCTTAGATTTCTTTTCTTGTTGTTTATTATATAATAAATCTGGGCATTATGGTCTACTTTTGCTGCTGGTTTGCAAATTCTGGTTTCAGAATTATTACTTAGGTAAGAAAAAATATAGGTGCTTAACTGTATTAATTCTGTTCACACAAGTTCACACAATTACATAAAAGTGCCCACGCATGAAATTATGGTTTTGTGGACTTCTTCTGCCTCCATGACTAACATATGCCAAAGGATCATTTGTAGCACAATGGCCCAGATTCAGTTCCATAAGCAAACCTTATGGTTTATCCCATGAAAACTCAATTGAGGAAACAAATAAGGAAATCTTAGGAGAAGATTATCTCACTGAACTGAACCTGTCCTAATTTGTGCAAACATATGGAACAAGGGGTACAAACCATTGCTTGTATCATGCTGTAATGCTTAATCTGTTCATGGTGTCAGTTATAGTTGGATATTAATGATGTCACTGTGACTTCTAATAGTCTGTTTTATAATAGAGGGTACTATAGTTGACACACACATATATAATATAAATATACATTTACATGTACAGGTATGCCCCATAGTTGCCGAATGTAACTCTGTACCTGGCTTACAAATACAAACTTCTACAGAGCTCCATTGGTTCATTATCAAAATCCAGTTTATTTGTGTCAGGAATGGGGTATCTGAACATGTATACAGCATATATAAGGCATCATTATTGGATCTCTGCATCTAGCCTGGCAATTAAGAGAAGTACACAACAATAAAGAATGCAATACACCAGAGTGATATAAATGTAAAAGTCTAAAACCTTCTTAGAAGTTGCATAATACCAATAGCATGAATTTATAATGCAAAACATCATGTAGCTATTTAATGGGGGATGAAATTGACTTTCTACTGACCACTTTTGGAATTCCAACGTGCTGTTTTCTACACCTTTCTTGCAGCCAACTGATTTCTGATGATGTAGTATACAAAACCTTTTACATCTGTTGCTGATCTAATCAGACACAATTTAGTAACTTACTGGCATAACACAGAGAACATTGCAAGGGGTGCTTTAAAGGGGAAGTGCACCTTTAAATTAACTTTTAATATGATTTGTGGTTTTTGAGTTATTTAGCTTTTAATTCAGGAGCCATCCGGTTTGCAATTTCAGCAACCATGCATTAATTTGAATAATAGACTAGAATTTGAACAGGAAAGGTCCTGAGCAGAAAGATGGGTAACAAAAGTAGCAATAACAATACAATTTTAGCCTTACATAGCATTTAGAACTGGCCATTCTATAACATACTAAAAATGAACTTGAAGGTGAACCACCCATTGAATACCCATATTGTTGTAGCTTTAAGCAGTGCTTAGGGCAATGCACAGTGATTCTTTACCAGCTCCACTGAAGATAAGCTACCACTATTACTTTGCATTCATCACAAAGGCAGGTGCCTGAACTACACTGTGAAATTGTGGGTCAGAAAATCTTAGCTCAAACTTGGCAGTTTTAAGCAATTTCGTGGCCTGCAACTGCGGCTACAGAAGATGAATCAGAAAATATTTTAGGTGTTATATGTTCCACCAACTGAACTACTAAATGCACTCAATTCCGACCCACCCATCTCTGACATCACAAAAGGGGGTGGGGCAAGCATGCACCTAGAAAGGAAGGCTGCTGGAGCCAAAAGCTGTCAGATTAAGGTCAATGGCAGGGAGAGCCTCAATCTGAACCCACACATCACTACTGTATTCCATTCTATGCCAAACTGTATTAGAATTTCTACACAGTAGATATGATGTAATAGAATTTCTGCACAGTAGAACACTTCTATAGTTCATTGCCCCACATAACCATGTTATATTGTGCCGTTTCTCTAGGATTTCGCATATACCAAATGTGAGATAAAATTTATTTTTTTTTCAGTATAGTGGTAGTGTATACAGAAACAGCTTTGCCTTTTCCTTTGTTCTGTTTCCTTACCTCAACAGAGCTGTATATGCAAATAATTCACAATAATTTAATTGACTAGAAAAGCTTCCCAGCACAGAGATGTCAGTTTCTATACATCCGAGGACTAAATTAAATAGTGAGCATCATTAACTGGATGCAGTGTCCTTCGGTCTTCAGACTGCATGCTAATACTTATCCTCTGGCTGTTACAAACTTATGTCAAGAGTCCATCTAAAAATATATGTATGAATATTTTTTTTTTAACGAAAAAACCGAGTTCAGCTTTACTACACTTGTTCTGGGAAAATCATGCAGCTGAATTGAATAATAATAAGGTCAAATAGGATATAGTCAGCAATGAGATTTAATTAACTTGGGATCTAATGAGTGTCATGCTGAATTTATTTACATTATTTGCACAGAGGTTAGAGCTGATCTGGTGAATTACAATTCCACTACAATTTAGACTGTATAAAAAAATGAAATTCCAGCCAATAATGGACCTGTGATATATTTTCGATGCAAGGCTAAAACTTCAGAGGCCTCTCAGATTGTCTCTAAGGTGTTTCAGTGGTATCAAAAGAAAACCATATTATATAACAAAATGATATATATAACATATTATAAAAAATTTAATATATATATATTATATAGCACTGACTGTAGATACAGACATAGTTCTGTATAATACATATTATTATAACAAGTTAATCTAACCAAAGTTTAACTGAAATTGTATATTATTTTCATGAGTAAAAAATAGTAGCTCAAATATTCTCTTTCATATAGACTTCTCTACGCTTGCTTTTTCATTCAATAAACCTTATTTTTATTGCAAGAGTTCTGTATTAGGCCAGTGTGGCAAACCATCCTGCAGGCGATCCATAGTAGCGCAAATTCATTTTCAAGATGTAGACCTTCAACAGATGTATGAGGGTGTTGATATGATTTCTGTCGCAGAACCAAGCTAGATTGTGAGCTAAATTGTGCTGTAAGATTGTAGGGTATTCCTACCTTAATTCAAACAAAGTAAGTATTTGTGTAAGTTGCAATGCCTGCTGGGAGCACCCAATGACGTGTATATAACATTCATTTTAAATAATGTTAATAAATGTACTTTATACTTTTGTATTCGCTCACAAAAAGGGACTGAAATATAAAATCAGACCAAACACACTATGCTAATGAAAGCTCTAGGCAAGGCTTACAAAGTATTAAAAGGAGTTACGATACATGCCTTCTTTGTAACTGTATCGATAACTTTAATGTTAAATCAAAAACGTGATATAAATAGGCTTATATATTGACAATAAAATGTATTGAATTGGTTTAATGTGTAGAATATAACAGGGTTATTTACTAAAACTTGATTTTATCCAATCTTTTTATTAAACCAAGCTCGACTAAACGCCTATCCACAATTTTTACTTATTTAACTTACTTTTATTTACTTAACTTAAAGTGGACCCGTCACCTAAACATCTGGAAAATGAAAGTCCTTTGCAAATTAAACATGAAACATTATTTTTTCATTAAAATATCCATACTTGTTAAAAGCTTTTTAAATATCTGAGCTGTCAATCAAATATTATCTGCTTCAGGCATAGAGGCGGGGCAGTCTTTTACTTTCACTTTTCATTTAGAACTTTCTGCATTTCACTGCACTTCTCACATTGTCCCTTCCCTCCTCAGGCTTATGTAAGGCATTAGGTTCCCCATTCTGGTGCATTCTGATTTTTGGGGGCTCCTGCCTGCTTGCTGTGAAAGTGTAATTCCAAGACTGAAGGAAACAAAATGTAAATAATAAATATAGTGTAATTAAAGTTTATTTTGCTCAATTAACATGATAGAAAAAAATGTGGAATTATTTCTTAGGGTAACAGGTCCCTTTAACAAGCAAAAACTCGAATCGCACAATTTTTTTGTATTATCAGACAAGCGCAGCGCAGATCATGATATCTTCAAATTGGAAAAGGGACATGTCCCATTGACTTCTATATGACCTTGACAGGTTTGAGATGACAGATTTTCGGATTTGGACTTTTAGCAACTTCGGGGTATGATAAATCTCAAAAAATTCAAGATTTTTTCCTCTAAAAACTTTTCCCTTTAAAACCCTGACCCTGACGAGTTTTAGTAAATAACCCCCTAATACAAAGTTTGCACTTTATTTGGGATATGATTGTACCGCCACCACCCTGGAATCCACCATATGTTTGATGTCATTCAAAGGTTATTCAACGTGTCAACATTATTCAAAGGTGCCAATATGCATATGATGTTGTGAATTTCATAGTTTGAATTTCTTATTTTTGTTGCAAAAATTTACACCATCTTTAAAGGACAAGGAAAGTCTAGGGAACATACAGGCTTCTAATAAAGGCTTTACAAAGATAACTTAAGCAGTGTCTAATCCACTCCACACACCATTGTTTCCCTGCATCAGTTCACTGGAAAAAAAAACCCACTGACTTTTCCTTGACAATCCCCCATAATCCACTGACTTTGAGAAAAGAACGTCACTGGTCTGCAAGCTTTTACTTTTCTGCAGCACATATTGGTGAAAGTTGTCTTCTGTTGCTTTCCCAAATGCCTGCACTACAAGCACTAAAGTATAAAGTATGTGTAATTAAATAACAGGGCATCTGGATGCGGGCTGTACTCTGCATTCGTGCGCTGCACTGTTTAAATACATATTGAGATCAGCAATGAAGGGTCAGGGGATAGTTTTAAATGGCTCACGTGCAGACACAACTTATCGGCCATATTGATTAAGTCAGACATGGAAATATGGTTGTGCTGTTGTGATTCGCACAGCTTACTAGAAGTAATCATTGTAAGTTGGATAGGCACTTTTTATAAAAACAAATCTAGCAATTAGGTTCACAGCCACACTGACTAAAGAAGTAAGGCAGACATGTTATATACATTATGTTTTGGGCTTCTGTATCAAAGGCAATTACAGCCCTTTAGCATTAAAGATCTGTGCCTCCGAAAATGACTCAATAGCTCCCAATCTTCTTTCTAATGATTCACTATACAATCTCTGTGCTGCTGTCAGTTACTGAGTTTAGGGGCCAACTCACACGATACTGAATACATATAATATAAATGTCCCAGTATAATACAAATTCGTAAATAATTAAGATAATATGCACATGGCAGTACCAGCACACATTTTATTAGAATCTTTTAGGTGGCTTAGAAAGGGTTAATAAAAGCTAATTGCAGCAGTTTGGACATAACAACTGAACCTGAGAAATCTCAGAAAAAAATATTCAGCACAGGGTGAGACATGGTAGGAATTAGCACATTTTTAAAATGGGTATAGGTTCCTTGCCAATCTAATTAAAAGGTGTTTTGCCACTATACTTTTAAACTAAATTCTGTCACATTACTATCAGTGCCACATTAAAATACACCTTCTTAAGCTCATAACAGAAAATACAGTTTATTTTCTTTTAATAAGAGTGAGTAAACCCACCCCCACATCTGGTAGCATGAAGCTGTGTTGCTAGGCTTGGAGCAAACTGTACTACATACAATACTGTCTCTGTTAAATCTGTGTCCCAGCTCCCAGAATCAGTTACATTCAATCTTCTGAAAGGGCTATTAAAATGCCGATAAAAAATTCATAAAGGAACACACAGTAATGAATCAAGAGAATTCAGTAAAGTGAGATACCCTCGGAGTAGGGCAAAAATGAAGGTGAACGATCATTTGGGCCTAGCGGGCATGAAATACCCTTTTGGAAGATGAATAATTCTGTTTAGGGCTGATAAGCTGAACTAATTTATAATGCTGTTTTAGGTCCACTGCTGAAATATATTTCAAATCCCTTAACTTTAAAATGCATTGCCTGTCAGACGCTGGTCTCTTAGCAGTTTCCTCTTAACATTCTTCAAAATGTAACCAAGGCCAATTTGCATTGATTTACTGCTTATTGTATTTCTCTGTGCAAGGCTTTATAAAAAGGAGGGAATAATAAAAGAGATAAAATAACTGTGGTGTGAAAAGATTTGAGGCTCCTGGATGAGACAAAGAAGGTGGGGAATGTCTCTGCAATTGGGCACAATATATTGAATGTATTAACTTAGAAAGCCAGTGGCTGAAAATAGTCTTTAGCCAAATGTCAAGGACAGGACTTTACAGGGGCACTAGGACACAGATGCTCCCAAGGGCTGGATGCAGAGTTATTTAAAGGATGAATGAAGAATTGTGGCCCAAACTATTGTCTTTTTAATATGATCCAGTCATTCAGCACATTGACCAAACAACAAGATTGCAAAAAATCTTAGGAGAAGCAGAGTTCCACACACAGATCATACATGTTGATGGAGGTTTTCATTCCTTGACTTGCTAGCTGCAGTCCAGAAAGATCTCTTGCCTTAAAGGAAAACTATACCCCCTAACATTAATTAAAACAGTCCATATGCTTCCTCTAAATAAACCATTTTTTATAAAAAAAAAAATACTTTTCTAGCAGTAAGTGTAATTCTAAATATACAACTGCCATTTTAAATGCCAAGGGCTGCCCCCTGTGACTGTACGATTCACAGTGGACACAAATGAACCAAGGTAATACATATTTGTTAGGTCAATGAATGGGATTCAATATGCAGTCCAATTACTGTCGCTTCCGTCCAATGAAGCCAAGTATAATAAGGAAAATGATGGTAATGAACTTCAATTAGGCTGCAAAAGTTGTGCTGTTTATTAACCACTATATGTTTCGAGCATAGCTCTTTGTCAAGTGTAACAAAATACAAAAACCATACAGACATTTAAATCTTTAACTCCACCCCTCATTAGTGAAAGTGGATTCAGGCCACTGCTAATGGGTAATTTTTCAGCCTGGCCCAAACAAGAGAACGTGGTAAAAAGTCAATACTTTAAAGTCCACACAAAAATGAAGCGCTCACCTCCATTTCTTCTCCCTTGGGACCAGGTGCTTAGCAGTCAATTTCCCACTCTGCCATGGGTTAATCAAATCATATGCAATGTCCAACAGACCGAAGCACACTGACACATTGTTTCTGTGAAGTTTTATGGTTTATTGGCTCATTATCAGTAGACAAAAATGCAACGTTTCGAGTCTCACAGGACCCTTTATCACATGAAGTCCCACATGAAAAATCCTCCAAGTGAAATGTTCCCGTGAATAATATATGTTAGGTTAGGTTACGTGAGCCAATTAATGGACAATGTTGTGTCTTTTGCTCCCACACTTCTTCCTGTTTCAGTTAGAGCTGCGATATTTCTGGTCAGGTGATCTCTGAGGCAACACACAGATCATCACAAAATGGTGGCTCAAGGCAAGAGATGTAAAAGGGTAATATTTACTTACATATATATTCCAGTTTGGTAAGATTCTTTAATATGCCACTTAATATGATATAAACTGGTAATAGCTGGCTAAATATTCATTCTGTAGATATAGTTTCCTTTAAGTAGCTCTTATATTGAATTATGAAAATGACAAAACTCAGAAATTATATATCTATGCAAATGGTCAGACTAGAATCACATGACACCAGTAATAGTTTTCCCTTCTTATGAGTTATAAAATAAAAAAGCAGACAGAATTTGACTGAACTGATGCCAGTCATTACACATATCTGCCTTGCAGGGATCATAGCACACAAATGTACCC
Organism: Xenopus petersii; assembly: GCA_038501925.1. Lineage (NCBI taxonomy): Eukaryota > Metazoa > Chordata > Amphibia > Anura > Pipidae > Xenopus > Xenopus petersii. The sequence goes on along the minus strand of CM076674.1, from coordinate 92,414,647 downwards.
CTATAAAATAACTTGTGAAATAAACGTATCTCCACTTTATAGCACCAAATCTGTTCACGCCACATGTTAATGTGTTCATACATTTCTGCAAATGTGTCAATCATCTAAGAATTGTTCTGTTTATTTTATCACAGCTACTCTTCTACATTACACACTAGATTACACTTCTACATTACACACTAGATTAGAATAATCAAAAGCATCACCCAAAGGAACAGCATTTAATATGTTTCTTAAAGCCAACAGACTGGAGATAATTAGACCAGCTTTAAATACCAATAAGTGCTTGGTCTTAACTGTACACAACCATCATGTCAACCATTGACGAAAATAAATATGAATGTTTTCGGTTGTGATCAGTGCCATAGAGAGATACAGAAGGATAATCTTAATTCATATCCTGTTTCTTTGCCATTAAAATAGAGTAAAGAGTAAAAAGAGAGAAAAGTAAAAAGTTGCCATGAAAAAAAAAACGTGCCTATGTGCCCAGTAATGAAGTCTTTCTTTTTAAAAAATCTTTTATTATTCATTCCAATGGAAAAATGTACCAAGGTATACTATTCATTTATGCTCATAAGTAATACACAAATAGACAAAATACTGGGTTTGTAACAACTTGGGTGTTAGGGAGCATATAATCCTTTATTTATACAACTGTCTGGTCTTCCATAAATGTGGGGCTCTAGCATTTGTCTTTCAGCACTCCTGTGTTTGCTATTGAGTGTACCATATTTTATAATTGCTGGCACAAGACACAGCCAAACTATAAAAGTAAAAGAATGTTCCTTTGGCTTATGAGTGATCCTTGTTGATTCCTATCATGCTCAGCTGTCCTTTCTTCTTGTTGTCTCTTTGGCCACCTGACATGGGTCATAAATGAAAGTCAACAAGATAATCTGATGTAAGGAGATCCCTTAAGAACTCCCCCTTTATAAATACATGTGTGTCATTTCACAAGAGCAAGTCTTTGAAGCTTCTTAAAAACACTGTGCACTTATTGGCCTGTGTATTTTTTTGGTTTAAAATATTTCTTTTTCAATATATGTGTATATATATATATGTATATATATATATATATATATATATATATATATATATATAATATATATAGAGAGAGAGAGAGAGAGAGAGAGAGAGAGAGAGAGAGAGAGAGAGAGAGAGAGAGAGAGAGAGAGATTTGCAAAATCTTTTAAATTCTTCAAAGTACATAAAACTCACATGTAAAAGTAAAGAGACACTCTAGGCCAGGGATCCCCAACCTTTTGAACCTGTGAGCAACATTCAGAAGTAAAAGAGTTGGGGAGCAACACTAGCATGAAAAATGTTCTTGGGGTGCCAAATAAGTGCTGTGAGGTGTTATGTGGATTGTCAACATAAATTGAGGCTCTGTTGGCAGTTCACCTGGTTTTTTGAAACCAAAACTTGCCTCCAAGCCAGGAATTCAAAAATAAGCACCTGCTTTGAGGCCACTGGGAGCAACATCCAAGGGGATGGAGAGCAACATGTTGCTCACGAGCTACTGGTTGGGGATCATTGCTCTAGGCTAAAATGAGCTCTGGATTAGCATTAAAGACTGCAAGCTGGGAGCTCTAACCCCTAACCCACATGACATGTTCTTGGGCTTGGTGTGTTGATGTATATGTTATTGCAGAGTTTAAAGGGATACTGTCATGGAAAAACATGTTTTTTCCAGAACACATCAGTTAATAGTGCTGATCCAGCAGAATTCTGCACAGAAATACATTTCTCAAAAGAGGAAACAGATTATTTTATAGTCAATTTTGAAATCTTACATGGGGCTAGCCATTTTGTCAGTTTCCCAGCTGCCCCAGACATGTGACTTGTGCCTGCACTTTAGGATGGAACTACTTTCTCGCAGGACCCTTTATCAAGTCTCTGACAACTCATGACATTATGTTTGAGTCCATATATTTGGGAATGAGTGTAAAGTCAATTGGGTAGTTAAAACACCTTTAGAGGTTGCAGGACTATATAGTAATTTACATGTTGTGTTTAGTGGTGTATGCAATGCCCAGTACCCCAGAAGCTTAGCATTTTCCGAGACACAACAACAGCAAACTCTGGTCACCTTTAGGAACAGAAAAACTCTAGAGCATAGAATATGAATAGCACAGCATAAAATAAACATGCTATGTAACAGGTGTATGGAAAGTCTAGAAATATTTTGTTCAATTGCTGCTAGAATGATTTCTGAGATCCTTGTCTTTAGTGATGGACGGATTTATTCCCCAAGCGCAAATTCGCGGTGAATTTTTTTAAAAAAATGGACGCCGGCGTCCTTTTCTGGACGCCGGTGCATTTTCGACAACGAATTTGCTCCGGCGCAAAAAAAAAACAGACACCGGCGAATTTTTCGACATTTTGTAAGGAGGTGTGTAAAGCTACTCAAAGAAAACACTTATTTTTTCAGAAGTGGAGTTACACCAGATCAGCTATACGTCATTTATTATGAGTATCCTATGGTGGCAGAACTGCACAAATGGCTAATGAGTATTAGCTATTAGAATTGGGCAGATGCCTACCTGGTCTCTAAAATGCTCCTATATCAAAATATAGCTTATACAAGGGCATTGCTGATCTTAATAACACAGGGTACAAACTCCAGATCTTATACACAGGGTCCAAGGCCTTATTAACCATTTTAAACTGACGTTAATAAGGTGTGCTGAATGTTGTATAGCCTTAAACTGTTTTCCCTTTCAGTGGGTAATATAGTTGAATTGACCTACATTGTTCAATATTGAATGCATAGCTTTCACTATGCTCTTGTGCACACAAATGATGGTATCCTGGCAATACAACAGACAATATATGTCTACAATTTACTATATTCTCCCATGACATCTCACCGAGTGGTCATTATTCACAAGCGGTCAAGACTAAAGCTGGTCATTCTAAGATCTGCTTGTTTGGCAAGATCGCCAAATGTGTAGATCATTTGGCCCTTAGACCAAGAATTGGATCATAATGCTGTAATGATGGTGGTCAGATCGAGGCCCTCATTAATGAGTAGATGTGGACCTTAATCCAACAGGAAAATCAAACCTGCCTGATCAACATCTGCCTGATTTTTGTCCAAATATTGGTCGGTGGGCCTGTTAGAGAGATACATAAATGGACAGATAATCTGACAAATCAGTCAGAAGGGCCCAAATCGACAATTTAAATATGTTGATGTATGGCCACCTTAAGCAATGGCATGATATTAGAGTGCAGGAGAAGGAAACCCCGAGTCATTTAATGACCCCAATGTGTTTCAACAGATTTTTCACAATTTTTTTTGGATATTAGGGTACTGTGAAGCAGACAAATTGTGATCTTGTTTTGTTCTGCCCATTGCTGGTTCCACCTGTGAGTTCCTGGGTGCGTTCCTGATACTTTTTTGTTTTGACCTCTGCCTGCCTGACTTTCCTTGACTTCTGTAATCCTGACCTTGGCCTGTTATCCGACTATTCTACACTCCGTAATCCGACTGGTGCCTGTTTGACCTATCTTGATTGATCTCCCGGTTTTGACCCCTGCCTGTCTGACTTGCCCGAATTCTGCCTGCACCGACCCAGCCTGGTTTGACTACGCTTTCTGTCTGCTCCTTGAACTGTGACCTTCTGCCCAAAAAGACTTTGCTAAAGATTGTGTCCCTTTGCTTGTCTAGAACCCTTAGCTTGGCTCTTCTCTTAAATAAGACCTGGCGGCATCCAATTAGCCGAGGGCTCCTCCCGAGGTGAAAGGAGGTTGTTAAAGGCGGAAGCAAGAGCTGAGACCAGGGAGCCTAGCATTGGTTCTGGATGTGGGGTACAGACCATGACAGCCTAACTGTCCATCCAGAGGATGGCCAAAAACCCCATTTGAAGCCTCTTCAATTTGTCTTAGAGGGGATAAATTCCTTCCTGACTCCAAAATTGCAAACGGACCAGTCCCTGGATTAACTTGTTCTATCTTTCATAACCCTTTATTCCCTCCCTTGCTAAAACGCCATCCAACCCCTGCATAAAGCTATCTAATTAATCAGCCAGTACAACTGATTCAGGGAGAGAATTCCACATCTTCACAGCTCTCACTATAAACAAACCCTTCTGAATATTTAGCTAGAACCTCCTTTCTTCTAAAAGGAATGGGTGACCTTGTGTGACCTACTGGTAAATAAAGCATTAGAGGGATTATTATACGATCCTTTATAATATTATATATATATATATATATATATATATATATATATATATATATATATATATATATATTCCATCAAGGTGTCGGCACTCACGAAAAATGATGTTTAGTTCGCCTGGGTGCAGAAACAATAACTTCATCTATAACACTCCCAAAGAATCCGCACTCACAGGTCTTAAATTAAATTAAAAATATTTATTTAGAACAACGACTCGTCGTTGTTCTAAATAAATATTTTTAATTTAATTTAAGACCTGTGAGTGCGGATTCTTTGGGAGTGTTATATATATATATATTGGTTCCAACATAAGATAATTGTACCCATTGGATCCTGCTGAACGTTCTTGAAACCTGTTTACATTAAAAATACAATGGTTTTCCCCTCATCTCAATGGAAAGGCATTGCCTTTGGCTGCACCTGCTGATGCATACACTTTGCTGGATAGTAGCTGGGCCTTAGGGCCTTCAGTCCTCTAGAGACCAGTGCAGTCACAACTGGTAGTCTCAAGAGTCCAGGAAGTATTTCTGAGATAAGTATTTTGATCCCATAGAGCAAATGTTATGTGCTGTACTGCACCTTTTCTATATTACTAAAAGTCAAATTCAGCATTCAGCACACATCAAGTTTCTCTTTTACAAACATTTTTAGTGAAAATCAAATTCACTTATTTACTATATTATAAAGCAAAACATAAATTAATAGAAACATGAGAAAAAAAGTTTAAATTGTGGATTTAATGCCAGAATTGCAGTTTTGTCAGTATAAAATATATATTCTTTTGTTTTCAAAACACAAATCTGAACAAATGATCCATAATACAAACCAAACATAATAAGAATTCACCGCAAAACAATATATCTTGTACGAAGCTACTGCATAATTTAACCAAACTTTATAATAAAATAATTTAGGCTATATTTCTTTTTTTTTTTATTGCCAAAAGGTACTGGTCTTAAATCGAACAAAAAAAAAAAATTGTCAGGAACATCTGGAGAATTATTTCCTCCCACATGCCTGATAGCTTTACAAGAATATACTTTTACTGCAGAAGTTATTAAAACACGCTCTTAAATCTAGCACATTGTCTGCTAGATCCTAATTTATAATGTGCCCTTTCATTGTAAAGGTTATTTTAAAGTAAAATAAAACCACTGGAGATGTTAACTGCTTTAATTCTTCATAATGTTGCAACCCAGTCCAAGAACAAAGTAAAACAGTGTGTCATACTCGATAATGATCTATTAAATTATAGGAAATTCTGAATACATTTAAAAGATAATGTATTTCTTCCATGCTTTTTTATTTAATGGATGGTAAAGTATAAGCCATAGCACTCTGTGTGTACCCAAAATTCCTGTCATGCTACCATTGCACTGCTTGTGGTCATGAATGATGATGTCTATAAATGTTTTTACGTCTCTAGAGGTAAATAATATGGCAGCTTCCATTAATATGTACATATGAAAAGAATGAATATGCTGTTGGTACAATAAATATTATGCTTGTACTATACAGTCTATTAAGATTAATATGATGTAGCATAGTCCTCTATTATTACAACTATGAGTATATAATTATATATCAAGCACTGTTCTGCAGAGCTAAAACACAATGACAAAATTAACCCAATTTTCTTGCATTATTGTATTGCTCAAAACAAAGAGGCCAAATAGCACAGTGAAGGGTTAACACCTCATTAGACATGCAAGATAAAATGTCTGTAGCGGGTGCCCATTTGCAGCCACTGTGAAGTAAGATGAGACTTTGAAGATCAACTGATTTAATAGCTACTTAAATCTAGGCACCTGACAAAGAGTCTTTTCAGTCCAATCTTATCCAGAATGTGCTCTTTTTCTGGTAACAATGCTGCTATTACAAGAGGGGTTCTTATAATCGTGATCAAGTTAACAAGCAGGTTATATTCAGGGGGATTACCTCTGAAACTGTATCAATTGCTCCCAAAGCTGATTTTGTTGATGACAAATTGTAAAATGAGCAGTTCATTGAGTAATCAAGTTCTTAGGTTCCTAGACACTGGGATGAAAAGAACAGATAGTCATGACTCATGCGACCACTCCACAACAAAGGAGTGTAGGATTTTTAATCGGGCAATTCTCAGCAAACATCAACGAGGTTTGATTAAACCAGTTTCCAGATGAGTTTTTTTTCATCCTTAGGTTTATAAACCTGTTCCATATTTTCATTAAGATATGTGTTTTATAAATAGCTACCAAATGTCAATGCTAACAAAAAATATATAGTACAGGTATAGGATCCGTTATCCAGAAACCGTTTTCCAGATTGCTCTGAATTACAGGAAGGCCATCTCCCATAGACTTTTTTATCCAAATAATCCAAATTTTTATAATGATTTCTTTTTTCTCTGTAATAATAAAACAGTACATTGTACTTGACCCAAACTAAAACACAATGAATCGTATTGGAAGCAAAACCAGCCTAATGGGTTTATGTAGGGGCAGATTTATCAATGGTAAAATTTCACTCCATGAACTCCCATTAGGTTCGAGCTTTTTCACAAAAAAAAATTGATTTGCAGGATGTCTCCAAACAACTCTACATTGATTCCATGCTGTCCCCCATAGGCTAAAACAGCAATTCAGCATGTTTAAGGTGGCAAATAGTCAAATTTGAATTCTTAAAGGGCCAGTACAATTTCAAAATTCTAATTACATTTTTTTTAGAAAACTCGATCGAATTTTCACTATTCCCTAGTCAAATTACAAAAAATAATAAACTCGAAAATTCAAATTTTACAATTCATAATTCAAATCTTAACTTCGACCCTTGATAAATCTGCTCCTTAATGCTTAAATTATTTTTTAGCAGACTTAAAGCATGAAGATTACAAATTACAGAAAGACCTATCATCCGGAAAGTTCCAGGTCCCGAGCATTCTGGATAATAGGTCTCATACCTATACCCCCAACGCTCACATTAAAAATGAAATAAATTCAATAAAAATAAAAAAATATATAAATTCAATAAAAAATATCAATGCATTGCTCCAGAACTGAGTGATATGGACTAGCCCAATAACTATATAATGCTCAACCAATACATTGCTGAAGGAAACCAAAAACAATAAATCATTGTTAAGGCACAGATTGATGCTCTGGCTCTGTGGCCAAAAACTGATGCGCCAGACAAAAACCACTGAGCGAAACTGTGACCAATATCTATACAGGGCTTCAGAAATATTTCCCTTATTTCTATAATGGCTAATGATCATAAATTGTATATTTACTGAGTGTCATCAGCAGAACATTCCAATTATATAATTTATTGGGACTTTAGGAGATAGATAGATAGATAGATAGATAGATAGATAGATAGATAGATAGATAGATAGATAGATAGATAGCTATCTGATGGCTAAAATTTAGAATAGCTTGTATTGGGATTAAGAAAGCTATTAGGATGGACTTCAAAATATAATGAAAAATTATATCTCATAAAAATCCATAGGGAATTTGAGCCATTTCCTGTCATCCAGATGGCATATTAAAATTACATATGATTTGTAGGAAAAGCCACCTTGCAAGGTGCCATGTTATACAAATAGCATACAATATTTTGCAATATATTTTGATGTTATTGTATTGATGCATTTGCAATGCATTTATGATGTGATGAAATGAGTTCTAAATTATCTACCCTAATAAAATAATGTGAGCCGATTGCATGACTAATTTATTATGGAGCAACCGATCTCTGCAATAATATGTCACTAATTATGTCTCATAAACTCAAAAGGTAAAAATAGAGCTGAATTTGTTTCAAAGATTAGAGAACCCTCATTAAACTGTAGCCCATTGCTTATATGATCTTAATGAAAACAACCAGGACTCAATAAAAAACTGAAAAATTAGTTCCTGTGGCGCCCCCAGTGTACACTGCAGCTGTCATAGTTTCTGCCTTCCTTCAGTGAATGGATAACTATGCAACATTGCAGTCTTGCTCACTGTATGACTCATTATCATGCCTTATTATATTGTGAATAGGGTCTGCTTCCTCTATAGTTACGCCACTGGCGCAAACCAATTATATGTAAATAAATATACCCTCTGCAAACTTTATAAATGACTCCCATTGGCTCCACGTTTTTGTTCAGTTTTTTAGTATCATGCCCTCTTACCTTTTTATGGCATTAAAGCATAGGGATTTCCTGTGGTTGCACAGATTTAACCATGGATGACAAAACTTACCATGTTGACATTGGGCTGAATGCCCACAGTCATTCTTAATTTTTAATGCTACTGCCCATACTGGACTACTTTTAAGTGCAACATTAAGGGGGTTATGTACAAATATCCAAGTTTATCTCATTGTACCAATAAAAAAAGCTTGCCTAAACTCCCATGCCCGAGTTTGCCTTTTTTCTTAATAATTTAACTCAATATAATTCTAGTGGTAAAAAAAAACCTGATAAAATTGTGCAAAAACTCAAATCATACATTTTTTGTCCTTTTTCGCAAATCATATGATTTTTTTTTTGTTTTTTCCCGAAAACCCAGAAAAAAGTCAAAATTTCGGGCTAAACCCAGAGCAGAGGTGCCTCTCCCTTTGACTTATACAGGACCTCGACAGGTCTGAGAAAAAAAAAATCTAAAAAATCAAGTTTTCTATTGAAAAAAACTAAACTTTTTCAAGATTTCACAATTCAACCATTAATAAATAACACCCATTTTACTTTTACTATTTTCCCAGAATTTCCCACCTGTATATAGCTGTGTATACAAGAAAAACAAATTTGTCTTCTTGCTCTTCTATCTGTTTCATAGAGTTCACAGGTTGGGCTCTTTTATATTTGAATAAACTTCACAGACACTAACACAAAACCTTTCATGCATTACAAATTATTAACAGACCTGTTTACTGTGATGAGAATATTTCTTCAATTAATATACTGTTTAATACCTGGAAGAGAATACTAGTTAATGAGATACTGGCATGGTGGCATATCACGGCTCTATATTTCATGAAGAGCATGTTTACCCTTAACCCTTTTCCATCTTCACAATTTACAGAGCGGATATAATAAATGTATGTTTACAATAATGTGAGGCAATTGCAGAAGCTATGGGATGGGAATTGCACTTAATTGAAAGGATATGTTTTATACGGATTGCTTTCTACTTCCATGGTCACAAACCTGTATCATTAAAGCTGCCAGCTAACAAACATCAACCACAGGACGGTATTAATGAAGCAGATGTATTAATTTTCAGTTTCTCAGGAGCTAAGCAACTAGCTGGCTAGCTGGATGCCTTGTTCTCTCTTTTTCAATCTGACAGCACTATTAATGATCTTTAATGCCCCACAGGCACTAATGGGTCCCACTGGGAGTCCAGAAATACTGCAATTTGTATTGAGGATTTAGACATAACAAAAAAGCTCAGTGCTCCAGGGAGAGGGTGCTTGATCACTAGCTTCCCCCTCTGGAATTGCAAAACAGAATAATAAATGAGAGCTCTGCTATTAATCCAAGCCTTCTGCTTTAAGTGACAAAGACTGTGTGTTTGTCACTCGCAATTTGCTACTCATTAACACCAATGGGGTATGAACAAACAACAGTCAACACTTCCTAAAAGAAATAAAATAGTATACCTTTTCTCTCCAGTGTCTTTTGTATTACTAGAAGGGGGAAAAAACAGTTTGGATGTGGTTCATTGTTTTTTTTTTCTCCAAAATCTGCAAATAAAAGAAGCCATCTGCTGTTGTCCTTATACTGTACAGCCAATTATTGTTATCCTCTTTAGAAATGAAGATGGAGGATTTTTGATGACATCAGCTGCATTTTAAGGCATCTCCCCCCCCCCCCAGGTCTGGCAGATTTAATGAGTCCACAGCAGAAAGAAAACTGCAATATGTAAAACCAGCCAGTGTGTTTGGAAGGGTGTGTATGTAATTGAAGTCGCTACTAATAAAGGGTTGATCTTAAGGTCAGAAGAGAGGTTGTTTCTCCTAGAGGCTACAGTTTTAGACATGCCCCCTTGTCCTTGGTGACAGTACATGTGGCATTATATTATGTAGATTTTTTTTAAAAAAGAAAATGCATTTGCATGTGATGTCCAATTTATGGCCCTCAAGGTGCTTTTGAACTGGATCACCAAGAGCCTTTAACTTCCATTCTTTTATTCTGAAATTGGGGGTTCATCTATCTCCAAAAGGATCATCATAATCCACACTACAACATCCAGCTTATAAAGCAATTAAACAAGCCAATCGAGTAGTCATGAAAATATGTAATTAAAAACACCACATTACTTGGGCAGTCAGAAATAATACTAAGGGTGCCTATGGGATGTTTATGGTCCATAATAATGAGGTACAAACCACTATAACACATGATAACACAAGAGCAATAAAATCAGCAAATGAAACAAAATAAATACCAAATCAGATACAGTAATGTTACAAAAGCGAGTTCTATAGAAACTGCATAAACAACATCTTATATTGATACCGAGGACTAAAACCTCCTTTTAATGCTCGTATCACATGCCAGTTGTACTTTGCATGCCATGGCCATTTGTGTGATCTCCCCCCCCCTTTGTTGTAAGGGAAAGAGTATCACATGAAACATTTCTTCCATCTGTGAAGATCCATTGTAACCAACAACAGCCTACGTATCCAACAGACCAGTAATGACAGATATAGACTAGATTCTTATATAAATATCTCAAGAATAAAAGAGTATTTGCAAAGAAGTGGCACATTTACATTAATAAGTAGTGTTTAAAAGAACTTGTGTTCTAGGCTATTATTGTATCCCATCATTATTTTATATAATTTAAAATCATGCTGTACTGAAAAGATAGTAAATTAAATGATGTATATGTGGAGGTAAATGTTTAATTCTTTTGCAATTAAAAGAAAGCTAGATGCTATGCTTTAGTATCTGTAGGCATGAGGATCAAATATTTTATTTGCAAGAACCCAAAACTTCCCATTCTGTCCAGAGTAAAATCAGTCTCAATGTTTTTGAAGCATTTGCTGGAGAATTAGAGATACAGTTTCTAGAGATTAGTCATTTAGGCCTACAGAGCTGAAGTACTCATTGACCCCAGAATCCTTTAATTTGTGGTTTTAAACATATGCAATAGTTTGATTTCCTTCTAATATCTTATTATAAGAGAATCACCATCACATATTTTCTTATAAGTAATCATGTAATGGGTGAATGTAATATGTTTCATTAGAGTAAAAAAAAGTTCACAAGGACCACTGCAAAAGTTAACGACCACGATTTTCATCCTTTTTGACTGATTTCAAACCACAATGACTTCCTCACCTTCCAGAAACAGTAACCTCAGTGCACAGTGCACATATTCCCTCAGTGTCAGATGCTGAAATGGAAATTACCTTGGCATAATTTAAAGGGGGACTATTGCAAAATATTTTATATAAGCTCCAGCACACTGAAATAAGAAACTTTCTAAATACAATCAATTAAAAAATTCTCTACCATTTCTGAAATAATCAATTTTATCTTCACTTATTCATCTCTCAGCATCTGTTTCTCTTCATTCTCTTTTCATGCAGGAGTTGGGTGCCAGATATTCATTGACAGTCATATCCAATATATCTTATACGGGGGCTCTTTTTCCTTAGAAGATGTATTAGCTCACTCTGTTACAATTACCAGATTTAATGTCTCTCTACATGCAGAATTTGTGCAAAAGGCAGTTATTTTGTTAGATTTTGTTTGTACTGGAATCAGTTATATAAGTGAGCTCTAATACATCTGCTAGGAAAGGAAGCCCCCCCCCCCCTATAAGATATATTGGATCTAACTGCAAATGATTATCTGACACCCAACTCCTGCATGAAGACAGAATGAAGAAAAACAGATGCTGAGAGAGGAATAGTGAATATAAACTTGATTATTTCAGAAACAGTGCATATTTTTTATTGATTGTATTTAGAAAGTTTCTTATTTCAGTGTGATGAAGCTTATATTACATTTTAATTTTCGCTATAGTTCCCCTTTAAATATTTTTTAATAGAATTTGCAGCATGTTTATTAGATCAGAAACCTTGAAGCTAGTGCTTAGACTGCAACAACCCACAGTTACATATCCTTATTTCAACAAACTTTTCTTATTTAAAAAAATATTATTTAGAACTCTGTTTTGCATGAGACATTGGGGCAAATTCACACTGGCGTAGTGTTACTTCGCACCCTTACGCCTGCCGAAGTTTCGCTAGCGGCGTAACTACGCAAATTCACTAACGCGCGCAGTGTACTGAACGCTACCTTTTGCGCTAGACTTCCTTCGCCACCTCAGACCAGGCGAAGCGCAATAGAGTAGATAGGGATTGCTTCAAAAAAAGTCAAAATTTTTTCTAAGTCCCAAAAAACGCTGGCGTGTTTTCTATATTATGGGTGATAGGCTGAAAAAGATCAAAAATTATTTTGGGGCTCCCCTCCTTCCCCCCTACATTTCCTGACTCATGGCAACTTACCTAGACAGTGGGCACATGTGTAGGGCAAAATAAAATTTTTATTTGATGTTTTGAAGCTTTTCTAGCCATTTGTAGTGCTGATACATATTCCTCCATTGAAATTTGAATTTGGCGCAGTATGTTAATTAGCCTTCGCTAGCGTAACTTCGCTTTACTTAGCGAATAAACGCTAGCGCAACTTCGCAACCTTACGCTACCCCTGAGCGCAACTTCGGATTTTAGTGAATTTGCGAAGCACTGGCGAAACTACGCCTGGCGAAGTGTGGCAAAGTGTGGCAAAGTGCGGCGAAGTGCGGCGAAGTTACGCCTGGCGCAACTACGAATCTTACGAATTTGCCCCATTGTGTTCAAATCTGTTTGGAAACTGTATTTAGTGGCATGTGGAAAAGAATCCTTTTCAGTTTTGGCAAGTGTTGTCAGATTTTAATTGAATTGACCCCAATGTTAGTTGGAGTTGTGCGTTAATTAAAAATTAATTGGTTGGTTATAAGGAGGGCAGAATTTTTGTATAATACATTTCAAATGTTATGTAGATGATATACAGCTGTATGTCTTCTAATTATTCGATGTGAATCACTGATGTTCATGGTCTTCTTCAGGTGACAGTATATACATATTATATGGCATTGACTTCACACCAGGCAACTGTGGTGAAGATTCAAATGGAGTGCATTGTTTTCACATCCTTCCGTATTCCCAATTGCATGAATCTGTAATGCAGTGTTAGTTTGTTTATGTATTATTCATTATAGTGCCAACATATTTACACAGTTCTTTACAGACACACACCAGATACACACCAATTATACACCCATCATCATTACACTGTTGGTCCAAGGCCCAGAAATAAACTTTAATTGCATTCATTTTTTTAAGAGTAGGGTCTTCATGGCTTTTCCACCAATCTAGGCCTGGAAAAGGCCTGCCCAACTACTTTTGCTGCTATACTACACTGCTGTATGATAACAGGTATTGAGTTATATTTATGTATGCATAGTAAGAGCCTTTGCTTTGAATATTTAAAGGCAAAAAAATTAAAATCCCATTTTTACTTTCTTTAATGAAAAAGAAATCTATCTCCAATATACTTTAATTAAGAAATGTGTACAGTTTTTATAAGAAACCTGACTGAATGCAGTGAAATTCTCCCTTCATTTACTGCTGTGGATAGGACTTGTCAGACGGTCCCTAACTGCTGAGCAGGGAAACAATAATACTTATGAACAGCAGGGGGAGCCCCCGCCTTACTTACCAGCCATACAGAATTCAAGCAGCTTTGTTTATGACGATCCCTAAGCAGCCCAGACCACACTGAGCATGTGCAGGGTCAGGGTCAGACAAAGATGTTTAACAAAGTTACAAGATGACAACCCCCTGTGGCCAACTTTGAAAGCATAAATCATTTGTTTGATTAGGTTTTGTGGTGCAGAAAGTTCATGCTCATGTTTAGAATACAAAATACAGCATTTCTAGTCTTATTCTATTTTAGACTTTCCTTGTCCTTTAAACTACACTTTTTGCTTTTGTTTTTTCCAATGCATTCATCATTACTTGAGTAGACAGGATTTGGTTGATTACACATTGGGGGGAGTTAATGGACATGGAACAGAAATGTTAATTCTATAAAAGGGACAAGAAGTGCCACACAGGCAGTTTATGTTATCCATATTTATATTTCTCCATACTATTTAATCCTGTACCAGATGTATATATTTATGCAGTGAACTACCCATTTGAGATAGACTGTTCAAATGTGTATATTTTCCTTGTTCCCCTATGCAACATTCATCCTGATGATGGGTGGTACCTGCCAGAGATAACCAACAGGCGGCTGTATAATAATATGCACAATGTGCTGCAGCTACTTTAAAACATTGCTTGAAATATGAAATAGCCACATGGTGTGTATAAATACTGAAAACGAATGTCTAATACACAATGATCTTTAAGTCCCTAGCATTATATATGTGCGTTTTCAGCCTAGTATGCATAGTAATATTTCAAAAGAAATTGTAAATGAATTAATACACTTTTAGAAATCTCTCTCTTTAACAGATTTTGGCTCATCTATGTTTTTCCTTTTTCCTTGTGTCACTTACAGATGTAGACTGCTATTCACACTTCATTCGCTGTTCTCAATGCCGGTATAATTTCAGTTATTTTTCTGTCGACTCCTTATGCCTCATTAGGCTTGTTTGACACCTGCACCTCATACCTTTTCACTTCTACAGCAGCATTTGGGCAGAATTTCCACAGTTCCTTTAAGGGGGAGCCTTTTTAAGTAACAGTTTTCATGTATTTCATAAGGTCAAAGTGACATTCAGTCCTATTCATTTGTACACACATCATATTCTGCTCATTTTTGATGGGCCTCTGTGTTTTGGAAGAATGATGTATTGTACTTGTATTTGTAGAACAAGTCACAAATGAAGATTTCTTTCAATACTGAACAATAGATTGCAGTTCTGGAGAATGTATAATGCTTAACTAAAGGAAGCCTTTTTATTAAAATTGATGTTTAGGAACCCTTTGAGAGGAAACCACCTACATTAGCTTTGAAAAAATGTTCAACATACCCAGAATATTAAATATTTTTATGCCATTTTAAATGTAGCTCTGTGTTTATGGTACATTTGCTAGTTTTGGTTTATAGTACACATCTGCTGTATAATGGAGTAATAAAACATTTACTATATAATTGTGCATTTGTATGTAGTTAAAACAGAGATATAAGAAATGCATTTCTACAATGGTACTTTGGCATTGCATCTGAATAAATGCATTGCTGGTTCTACCTGTGAAATGGATCAGCAGTTATTAGTTGGCCCACCACATATTAGCACTTTTCATAAATACTTCTCCCCTGTTGGCTATGATACTCTGTTGAGTTATGGGAATGTGATCTCTGTGTTAAAATGGTTCGTAGGAATAGGGCAAAACAATTGCAAAGAAAGTGTAGGAAAATAAACTGGAAGAGACAAGGGTATGAAAATACTTATAATATATAACATGGTTAACTGATTTTACCTGTAGAATGAGTTCTTGGCTAATATATACTGTAATATTTTTCTTGTATTTGCCTTGTGCTGTTAGGGTTTTATAATATAGGAAAAATCTAATTTTGTTTTACTTGTTTCTAGGTTCCATTGAGTCTGTTAAGAATTAAAAAGATCTCTCTGCTGGTGGAAGTAAGTTCAAGGTTCACTCAGTGTTGAAATGGATATTTTAAAATATTTTGACAGAATTTTCTTGGGAAACATACGTTTTTAAGGAAGGCTGCATGTGGTCTTCTCATCTCTGCATATTAAAGAGAGGGCATCCAGGCTGCAGAGTGTGTTTAAATAAACATGGTCTCTTTACAGTAGCATGGAGAACAAAGCAGGACAGTATACTGAAACTTAGGGGCACATTTACTAAGGGTCGAATTTCGAAGTGGTAAAACTTCGAAATTCCACCATCGAATTGTAGAAATTCGATAGTCAAAGTTTTTTTGCTGATTAAATTTAGCCTTTTTCGATCGAATTCAAATCGTTCAATCAGACGTAGAAATCGTTCAATGATTTTCGAAAAAAAAAACTTTGACTTCTAAAAACTTAGCCAAATACTGGATATAGGTTCTAGGCAGTCCCCATAGGCTAACATAGCAATTAGGCAGGTTTAAGGTGGAGAAGTGTCCAAGTCGACGTTTTTTAAAGAGACAGTACTTAGATTTTCGAATGGTCAAATATTTGAAGTTTTTTCAATTCAAATCAAATTTTGGCCTATTCGATGCTCGAAGTACCCAAAAATAACTCTCGAAGTTTTTGAATTTGAAAATTCACTTCGAATTCACTTCGACCCTTAGTAAATTGGCCCAGTAGAGTCAATTACAACTGAATAATGCAGAAATCTATTTTTTGCATGAGGAAGATCACAGAAAGGAAATATTCTTTAAAGTACTACCGTATATGTGGATGGTGGATACCATTACCAGAAAGGTGGGAGGTATAGTACTACTACTACCACAGATTACCATTCCAGAATACTGGAAAGTCAGTTGCATTCTACAAAGTAATCATACAACTGTCATGTGAAGAAAGGCATCAAAAACACTTATGGTTATCTCCAACACCACCAGGGTATTACCATACTTCTCAACAGCAGAAACTCCTGTAAAAGCAGAATAGTCACTCATAAGTGAAACAGTTCTGCAGATATTGATAATGTTGCCTCTTAGCAACATTATGTGACTCTGATTTCAGCCTGGTCATCATCTGCAAAGAGTTAGCATGTACTTCCCTACCTCTAAGTACTCTGGTTTAATACCCAAATTCAAAAATATTATAGCTATAGACTCTAACACAACAGAATGTCATATTATAAATCCAATGACAGGTAATTGTATTACGCACTGTATGTTAAAGGGAATGTAAAGGCAACAAAAATTAAATCCGATTTTTACTTTATTTAATGAAAAAGAACCCTATCTCCAATATACTTTAATTAAAAAATGTGTACCGTTTTTATAATAAACCTGACTGAATGCGGGGAAATTTTCTCTTCATTTACTTGCTCTGACTGCTGCAGATAATAAACTTCAGACGGTCCCTAACTACTCTGCAGGGAAATGATCATACTTTCAAATGGCAGGAGGTAACTCCCCCACCTTACTTTCCAGAATCCAAGCAGCCGACGACTGTGTAGAGATTTGTATTCGCAGATATGAATCTGCAAGTGACTTTCAGAGTGCCCTACTCTTTTTATTGCTTCTATTCACATCTGCAGACCCAGTGCAGTTTGCATATCCTGTTTATTAATCAGTCTTGCAGCATCAGGTTCTATGGCAGATATTATTTGACTTGTGCTGTTTTGATCATTTATGATGATCCCCAGACCACACTGAGCATGTGCATAGTCTTGGTCTTGCAAATATTGTTTAACAGGTACAATATGATGACCCCCTGCGGCCAACTTTGAAAACATAAATTTTCTGGTGCAGTAAGTTCATATTTATGTTTAGTATTCAAAATACAGCATTATTCTATTTTAGACTTTAGTTCCCCTTTAATGCTCTTTGAACATAGCATAAAAAACTACTGCAATATGTCCCATATCCTTAAGCTATTCATAAATATTTTACTTAGAACTACCCGGTCAACAAAATTGTTCTGGGTACAAGCAAGACATGAGGCTAATGCAAGCCTCGTGTGGCCTAAGTGTTTGGGTTTAAGAGAGCCATTGTATTTCGATTGTATATTGAGCTGTTTTTCTAAAAATTGATTTTTAACTAATAAGTAATTGGTACATCACATTACGCTAAATCCAAGTTATGTTGTTTTGCCTTCTGGAAAAAACAGTGCATGCTACAGGATAATGATATGTTAAAAAGATTTTAAAAAAAACAAAACACAAACAACGATAAAATGTTTTTTGTATAATTTCAATCACTGTACTAATTGAAGTCATATAACAGGAAGATATAAAAGCATTTTACTACAGCTAATCTTATCTTTAAACTGCATGGCAGGGTAGTGCATAATAATAGAATATAAACACCCTGGAACAGAATTTAGTGTTAATTTGACATAAATTATCTAATTTAATGAATCAGGGCCCATGTGTGCTTCCACTGCAGCAGATGTATTTTAAGGAACTAGTCATCATTCATATTAATACAGTATATATCAAGTTTGCTAAATTAAAGTAATAATGTTAGAAACCACACATTTTTATCACTTTTAGGCTTACATTGAGAAAACAATAATACTGGTGAAAATGCATTATTAATGTGGCTAATGATTAAATGCATTTGGTATATGTTTGCATTTCTACAACTGCATCTGGAGCAAAGGCATACATGGAATTGGTCCAGACTCATAAGGAATCATCACAAGTTCGCTTTTGGTGACATCACTTCCAGTACAGAGGAGGGCGTTACTTACTCGCAGCAGAGCAAAAGCATCATGTTTCAAGAAACATGGGACAAGATACTGAAGAGTTTGCACTCGAAGTAAGGGCTTACACCAGTGATTATTCTGTATGTTTCAATAAACCACTGTCAATGCAATTAAATACAAGGACTATAGGGATACTTTTTTAAATGGAGGCCCAGGAAGCATCCCCACAAGTCCACCTTGAGGACAGAGTTAGAGTGGTGGGGTAACAAACCAGAACACCAGCAAAGAGAATGACTATTGGTATGGAATGGTATGGAGTGGTATGGAATTCTCTGACATTTTAACCCTTTAATGCTAATACAATCAATATCCAATCACAATAGTTTCACTGAACCTATTCAGGTAGGTGCTAGCTGTAACTCATAGCCACTTAGTTGAACCGAAGAAGCAGCTCAGATGAGCGGAGCAATGTTTTTAAAGGAGAATTCAACCCCCTAGGCGCACCCTGCATAGGCCACCCTCCCTCCCCCCCGGCCAACCTCCCCCCCCGGGCAAATGCCCCTAACTTGTTACTTACCCCTCCTCAGTGTCGGACTGGGACACCAGGGGCCCACCCAAAAACCTTTGACAAGGGGCCCACCAATTAATCTTAGACCAAGGGCTCACTCTTACTACTATTATTATTCCTCTCCTCACTCAACCTCTATTCTCCTAGTCTCTTTTCTTTACATACTATAATACTATAATTTATTATTCAATCTCTTTAGCCACTTTGTTCTCATAGAACTAGGGAATGGCCATTAAATAGGCCACATGTCTAGCAGCATAAGGGCCCACTGACAACTTGGCCCACCGGGACTTTTCCAGGTATCCTGGTGGGCCAGTCCGACACTGCCCCTCCTTCTAGGTCCTCTCCAGCGGAGTTCACAGCAGCCATCTTCTCCCGAGCGCTCTTCTTCCTGTATTCCCTGGCAAATTGGTGGCGCATGCGCAGTAGGAGACATTTACCAGTAAGGATCTATTGCGCATGTGCCGAAAGTCAGGACGTTTCCGAAACTTCATGACATTTGGGCGCATGAGCAGTTAGAGGCATTTGCCAGTACAGAGCTACTGCGCATGCGCCCAAAAGTCACGAAGTTTCTGATTTCTTTTTTCAGAAACTTCGTTACTTTCGGGGCATGCACAGTAGATCCTTACCGGTAAATGCCTCCATCTGCGCATGCACCACCAACAGCCGGGGAATACAGGAAGAAGGGTGCTCGAGAAGATGGCTACCGTGAACTCCGCTGGAGAGGACCTAGAAGGAGGGGTAAGTAACAAGTTAGGGGCATTTGCCCAGGGGGGAGGCAGGCCTGGGGGGAGGAGGGAGGGGGGCCTACGCAGAAGAGGGGGGAGGGATTTTGCCCCTAGGGGGTTGAATTCTGCTTTAAGACTACTCAGAAAGTCAAGGTCTCATTTTATGGAAGAGGTATTACGGCAATAAAATGACACTATGCATTATACAATACTTGAAAATGATTCAACATTTATATTTAAGAAAGAGATTGATTGTATGCCCTTGATTTCTACAATAATAGTATAACTGATACGAATACAGCAGAATTTGTAATAATTTATTATCCGGTGTTTCTAGTGCTATATTGTCCTCCAAAGATCCACAAGAACTTGTGTAAACCACAAGTGTGACACATAGGGGGTTATTTATAAAAGTCCGATCTTATCTCATTTTCATTTTCTGCTACAAACAAATCCGCTCGTGTTTTTTACGCTCATTTATTATTAAATTTTCCTGAAAATTTGCAGGAAAAAATCTGATTACAATTTCTTATGCTTTTTTGCCCAAAAACTCCGAAAACTTTGGGGTATTGCACGAAACCCAGCGCACATCAAAAAATCATTGGGACTTCTCCGATTGACTTATATGCAACATAAAACAGGTCTGAGATGCCGGATTTTGTGGTATAATAAATTCCAAAATAATCGTTTCTCTCTTTTTCTTGAAATAGTTGAAATGGTGACAAACAGGGGCTGATCAACTGATTCAAACTATTACTTTCTACCATTTCACCTTGACATTTACTATGTTATATTGAAGAAAAGATCTGCTTCTCACTCAGATGTATTAATTAATAAGCAGGGGAATATATATAGTACTGTTCAATTTTGTAGGGGGACTGACAGAAGTAATCACTTATTAAGCTCCAGTTTCCTAGGTTAGCACATTTATTTATTTATTTTACACAAGAAAGAGGGAAAGAGCAACTTTGTTCTCTCTCTGTTTTCACACTAACATAATTCTGACACAGTATGTGCAGTATCATACAATTAGTATTTTCAGTCATGATGGAACATGCACTTCTGATATGCTCAGCAATGGCAATAATGACATTGCTCTGTAGCTTAGAGGCCTGATATCACAGTTTGTCAAGCCCTGTCATGTCTTTATAACAAGGAAAGTGAAAACTTATTTCTAATCATTCCCAGAAAATAAAATTCTTCAGTTATGTTACTCTTGACAAGGTTCGTGATAATGTGCTCCAAAAATGTGACATGTATATGAAGAAAGGACAACAATGAGTTGATACATATATTGAAACTGTTCCAAGGAGCTCATTCCTATGGACAGTCATAATAATGTTTACTCTATTTTTAAATAACAAAAAGTATTCAAAAGTTTTTGAAATATTAATAAAGAAAAAACACACATAGGGGCAGATTTATCAAAGGTCGAAGTGGAAATTCAAATATTGAGCTAATTTTTGTGTACTTCGACTAACAAATAGTCCAAATTCGATTTAAATTTGAAAAAAATGTGAAAATTTGAATTTCGAAATGTATCATGTACTGTCTCTTTAAAAATTCAACGTCGACCATTCGCCATCTAAAACCTGACAAATTGCGGTTTTAGCCTATGGGAGACCTCCTAAAACCTATCTGGAGTCAATTGGTGGAATTGGAAAAATCAAAGGTTTTTTTGGAAAAACTTCAAATCGAATTCGATCGAATGCGCTATTACTTAGATTCGTACAATTCGACAAAATCAGACCTATTCTGCCAAAAAAAACCTTCAATTCGGTTTGTATTTTTGAATTAGAATTTCAGTTTTTCAAATTCGACCCTTGAAATCTGCCCCTAAGTGCCATGATCTTTGCATCCAAGGCAAAATGAGCTTCCTGCAGCCTTAACAGAGCACGTAGCACTCAAAATTTCTACTGAAACCGTTCGAATGGAAAGAAATAGTATACAGAATTTTGTAAGCATTGTTATTAGCATCAATTCTACCCGAGGAAGCCAAGGGTAGGCGAAACACAGAGTTCTTGCTATTTGTTTTTAGTTCTGTTTGGGCAATACATTTTACAGTATGTCACCTACAAAATGTATGTATAGATAGGTTCTGATAAGAAAAAAGATGGAATACCCATTGCATACTTTGGAACTCACAGCTATTTTGGAGAAAGGAAGAAGAGCAACAGACTGTTGGGGAGACCAGAATTAGAACAGCTAGGAATATGAGTAGCAAAGGGGATCTGCTGGAGAGCTTGTGAGCAGAATTTAAAATGTATATACTGACACTGGACTTATATATTATTTTGCAGAGAGGTAGCCTGTAGGCCACTATTTAAATTAGTTCTTTTAAATAAAATAAATAATATATATATATAAATTATATATACCGGTATTATATAAATAATAATTCTAGTCAGCACTT
The DNA here is from genome assembly GCA_038501925.1 of Xenopus petersii. Classification (NCBI taxonomy): domain Eukaryota; kingdom Metazoa; phylum Chordata; class Amphibia; order Anura; family Pipidae; genus Xenopus; species Xenopus petersii. The sequence continues at coordinate 92,392,383 of CM076674.1, read as the reverse complement.
TCAGCTTTTTTTTTTAATCATATTATTATATGTATCGATATATTGTGGTTTATCCAGAAGAACAGAATTGTACTGAATTGAACTATACTGATGTCTATATATTTTCCACAGTTTCTAAAAATAATTATTTACTGGTATTTATACAGTATCGCCATCAATTACATCAGTCCCTGGCCAGGTGAATTTTATCAAGAGCCAATTAACCTGTCTGTTTGTTTTGGAAGTTTGGGAACACCACACAACACTGGGAGAATGTACAAACTACTTGCTGGTAGTGCCCAAGCTGAATTTGAACTCCAGACCCCAGCTCTGAAATGCAGAGGGGCTAATCACCGAGCAACTATGCTGCCCAGAATAATATAAGTTTCAATATGGAAGAAGATCCATTTACATTTTCTGCTCACACGACCAGCAACAAAAACCTAAGCAGTCCATAGGAAACACTAGCACTAAGCATTTTCAGATGACTTTCCACTGAAGTTTAACAGAAACATGAATGCACCACTGTTATCTGGCACAGATCGTGAGGATTCTAATTATTCTCACTTTTTGGCATGCTTTATGGTGTTCCCCAACCAAGTGCCTAATCCCAGCAGATCTGTTAAAGTAAATGAAATAGCAAATCAAAAGGCACTTAAAAACACAACTGTTTTCCAATTGAGAGTTTGAACAGAGTCCAGGCTACTCTTTGTTGCAGTGTTTAGAATTAAAAACATAATCTTCTTTCAGAACAATTTTTATTCCTTCTTCCAAATTTGGTACAAGGCTTTAATTTGCATTTAAGTACCCCACAGTTTTCGTGTGGTTGGCTGAGATAAGAAACATTACAGCAACCAGCAGTTTTCATTTGTTCCCCTTTAAGTGCTCATCTAAGTAGGACTTGTGCCCAGGGGTCTGCTGTTCTCTGCAGCGAATGCAGGATCAAAAACCCAGCACTCCCTACAGAGTTATGCTCTTTTTCCCCCTGCAACAAATAAGGAAGTTAGCAAACTTCTGGTCTACTCCAGTCCCACAAACTGTTCTCTTGACCCTACAACTTCTTACTATTGCCCAATATACTCACACCACACACTTATCTACCTTTTTAACCTTTTAGTTTTGGTGGCATTTTTCCAGCTTACAAACAAGCACAAATTACTTCCATGCTCATAAACCCTTCCTTGATCCCAGTACTTCTACCATCTATTGTCCAGTCTCCCTAGTTATTTTTACCTCCAGATTGTTTAAAAGGCTTGTTTACAACCACCTAGTCAAGCATTTTACTCTAATTCCATTCTTGATCTCCTGTAATCTGGCTTCTGTCCAACACATTCCACATTAACTGCACTCACCAAAGTTATTAGTGATCTTCAAGCATAGTCTTAAGATCACTATTCAATACTATCCTTCCAGATTCCTCCACAGTCTTTGACATAGCTGACCAGCAACTCCATCTAGACCTTTTGTAGTTTTGGCATTTATGACACTGCTCTTTAAATTTTATCTTTCTGATCATATTGATTTCTCTAGCCCCATCTCTACCTCGTTCCCTCTCTTTCAGTTCCTTAATGTTCTGTCTTTTAGCCCTCTGATGATCTTACTCTATACTACTTCTCTGGAAAATTGGATGTCAATAACACCTTTATGCTGATAATACCTAAATGACCTTTCTCCTTTTGTTCTCTAATGCTTTCCCACCAGAAATAATATAAATTGCTGGTGGAAATACATATGAGATGCTTTCGGCTTTCTAAAGTTGCCCAAAGTTTCATCATGAGGCAATTTTACAAAGCCAAAGTGGCTTTTAGATTTTTCCATTGGTGATTGACATTATTGCTGGTAGGAAAGCATTCAAAGGAGATTAGTCACCCCTGCTAGAGGGGATTAATTGTGGGGGACTAATTTCCACATCTGTCAGGGCCCTAAAGGTTTAATGCACAACAGGACTTTAAACAATACGCAAACACACAGTGCAATCCTATTTCACTATACAAACCTCATTCCAAATAAGAAAAGTTTGTGACTTCCATTTAAGATGTTTGTTACCAAGGAAGATGATGCCTATTATGTTAGTCATGTCTCTTCAAAATAACACTATAAAACAGGAAAGAATACTAAGTACTAGGGCATTTTTTGCAAATTAGTACTTAGGAACCTATCCAACTGTTCTCTTAGCGAAAACTGATAATGCAACCACACCTGTAATGCATCACAACTACATCTCCTACAGAGGCAAAGTGCTTCTCTGAATGAGAAGCAATTTATATTCCCAATTTGTTTATAATATTGTAGATCTGCTTGAGGTTGTGAATGGCTTTGCATGTCTGAGTTTTATCTTGACAGTCTTGATTGCTAAAAAATCCTTCTAAAATGAAAAAAAAAATTGCTCTGGTTCAAAAAAAAACAAAAAGAAAAAAAAGAAATCACATCGGTAAAAAGCTACAATACTTGGACTCCGTTCAAATATTTTTTATTTAAATAGCAAAAAGCAACTGCATGATCATCCTAATTAACATTAGTGATTAATAGAGAGGCATACCATGGCTACAAGTCATAACTACTTTAAGGAAATTAAATAACTATTTTGTAACTTAATTGGAGTTTTATATTTCATTAATAATTATATCATGTATTTTTTTTATTCAATTAGTTTTGTAATATTTTCTAAACGTTCTGAATGAAAAAATACAGCATCAGAGATCAAATGTAACACCAAGAGCTCAAGCTTAATAAATAACTATGACTATAAGTCATCATAGCTTATATCACTATATTTTGGGTTCTAAAGTGTATATTGATAATACTAAGAAATTATTATAGTGTCTGACAAATATCTACCAACAGTTTAGGGTTGTTTACTTATCTCATTCCAACCTTAGCACTTTAATATAACCTAGTTCCAGCCCTGGTGCCATTGGACTGTAGAGCAGTGAAATTGCATCTTCTGGAGTGATAAAACAACAGTTCACCATCTGGAAGTCAGATGGAAAAGACTAGGGATACATTTATCAAAGAGTGAAGTTTCACCACTAGAGTGAAATTCCGCAGCTCTCAATTCATTTCTATAAGATTTTGAAAGGCGTATTTATCAATGGGTGAAAGTGAAAGTTCACCCTTTGATAAATACGCCTATAAAAATCCCATATAAATGAATGGAGAGTGGCGGAATTTCACTCCAGTGGCGGAACTTCACTATTAACATCACTCTTTGATAAATATACCCCTAGGTTTGGTAGCTGCCAGAAGAACACAACTCATCTGAATGACTACTAGGTGGATGAAGAATAATGGTCTAGGGCTGTTTTCCAGGATTTGGGCTGTTGCACAAACAACAGTCCAAATTGAGTTTGCTGGATTGGAGTGTAAGAACTTGACTTGCCTACACAAAGCCCTATCTTCCAATCAACTGAATGTGTTGGATGAACTGGAACACCAATTGTGAACCAGGCCTTATCCCCAACAGTAGTGCCCAACCTCAAAATGCAAATGACTTAAATTGATCAAACTCCACCAACAATGTTCCAAAATGTAGTGAAAAACCTTCTACCAGCTGAAATTAATGGTGCTCTGCATGCTATCTAGTTTATTAAAGAAATGCCATAGCCTAGTTTTGCCAACTCTTTCTTCTTCTAAAATCAAAACCCTTGTGCATGTACAAACAAACATATTTTAAGATAAAGTTACATTAATATATAATAGCATATGATAAATGTGCTGCTCCAACAAATGAGTGGCTTACTTCCAAAATTCCCCTGTGTATTGGTCCAATGAAAATATTTGAGTGCTGAATGTATAAATATTAGCTGTCCCTTTGCCTGATTATATTAAAGTGTTACCAGCCTGCATGCTCAATGCTAACTGTGAAGTTTGGTAGTGGAGGAATAATGTTGTGGGGCCTTTCCTCGTGATTTGGTATAGGGACACTCAGTCTAGTGAAAGCAACAATAAAGTTCAAATTCTTGGCACTGTTCTAGGGCTCCACGTGAAGAGACAGCATGTTTGGGATACAGAGATTTTGACAGAATATTGGGTCCAGGGGATTGCACTTTTGCATTAGCTATAAAGATATTTAGGTGTCAGTATCACTTTAAGAAAATAAAAAGAAAGGACATACTAGAAGGAATAATTAACAACCCTATCACACATTTATCATATGTTTTTATAAAATAATTTCAATGTACTGTATCTAAATGTTTTAATATTTTTTTCTTATAACCATCAGTTTTAGAATATTGGTTCTACATTCTGTGCTTCAGCAGGTTTTAGAGTAAGTCCCTTTCTTTATTAGGCTAGAAAAAATTGGACAAGTTTCTTTCTCAACCACCTATTCATGAGAGAGAAGGCGGCTTTTATGCAGTCGAATTTTTTATTGCCTCCCAGGTGCCCTTTGCAACTATGATTCTTTTGTTAACTGATTCGGCATTAAACCAATGCAAACAGCACCAACACTTGTCTATTTATGTGAAATGCGCCAGTCATTTCTTTGCCCCCATGTTAGGCCTGAGATCAATGGAGCAATCTGTTAATGTTGCACTCACATGAAATAATGATGGAAAGAACCAGCTTTTAAAAATGACTTTTCTTAGTTGTCACCATGGAAACAAGCCAACATAATCTCCCAGCACCTCACTTAGCTGGAATAAGGAACAACAGCTATCAAGGAAAAATAAACAGTGAAATTTCACATGAATTCAAATTTATATGCCATGAAAACGGAAGTTTCCTTTGCTGTATCCTGTGTTGCAAACACATATTCTGTATGCATATTGAAATAGTAACAGTAAGCAAAAGAGTTTGGAAATTAGACAGTTTAAGTCATTAGTATTCTGCTTTGCACAAACTGAAAGAGGTTCTTTGTATTAACGTTATAGATTGTAAGTATTCATTGGAACATCATAAAAATAAAATGTAAAGACTGAAATAATAATCATAATAACGCAGATTAGAGTCTGTTAACTTGCTCCTAAGCAAGCCAAGGACATTTTCTGAGCAATAGCACAGTTGTTAAAAATCGTAGAAAACCTCTGCAATGCTGCCCCTACTCAGCAGGCAGTCGTGCTTGTTAAAGGACAGTTAAACCCAATTATTTTATAACTTTAAGAGTTTATGTCATAGTTTTTGGTATAGTTTTTGGGTTGTATTATTGTTGTGTAGGCAGCCATCTCAGGTGAGTGCAACAGCAAAGAGTGATTGAAGTTTATCATAGCACAAATCACATAACTTTGGGCACCTGGGAAACTGACATGTCTAGCCCCATTTCAGATTTTGAAATTGCCCTTTTGAAAAATGTATTTTAATGCAGGATTCTGCTGGAAGTAATCTATTACCTGATGCATATTGTAAAAAAAAAAACATGTTTTCCCAAGACAGAATCCCTTTAAGAAGTAGCAGGCAAACATGTTTGGTAAAGGACAGTTAATTTAAATTCAGTTAATTTAAAGTAATTTAAAGTCAAGGATGCACAATGTGGCCCTGCCTGATGTAAACTGCCTATGATAAATTATACAAACTACAGCTAGAGCTGTCCATGTAGCATGGGGTATCATAACAAAAAGCATTACAAAATGCTGTTTGCAACAATATGTACTTGCAAGCATCCCTAGTGACGTTGTTTTGTGGTGGAAAGCAACTGGCATAGGAGCCAGATGGGAGTAATGAGTGAGTTTGTTTTAACTGATATATGTTTTAGGCATGTCATCTTGTGGTAGGAGCCTAACCTGTATGTTCCCCTGCAACCATAAATAGGATCTACAGTCTAAATGGGCCCCAAATAATGTCACATATTCTACAGAAGGGTTAAATGGTCCAATTCAGAATCCAGCATGCATGTGTGGCAGTAGATACGTAGATATAAGGTGTAGAACAAAATAGCAGGTGATCACTGAGAACACAGTTCTAAGGAAGTTTTGCAGTGGGGCCATTGGGAATAGAGCTATGGTAATGGAAAGGGATTGTATAGATGTTGGTTGTACACTTCCCTTGCTTCGGTGTTGTGATTTTGCTGTTCCTTTGTTGACCTTTCTAGCCTCCCTGTGACCTGATTAATTCTTATAATGAGTAAAATATGATAGTAATGGCAAAGCAATATCCTAACAACAGAAAATTCCACATTCCTCAAATTTTTAGAGGAAAAGAAAACTCGAATTCTTCAAGATTAATTATACCTCGAAGCTGCAAAAAGTCTAAATCAGTGGAGTGGAACTTGAAGCCCAAACATCTAAAATTATTTAAATTTTCCAGTAAACCTTCTTGTGAGTATTTTATTCATAGTGATTATTCCTGTACATTTGTGGCATTATCTAAACAAGCCTAAAAAATCATATCTGAAGTCTCATAAAGATATGTTGCATACCAATTTATATGTCAAACAGGCAGAAAGATGTTTTGTTTACTTGCATGCAATTCCGAACAATGCTTTTGTCGCTCTATTATTGCTTCAGTCATGACAGGTAAAAAAAAAAAAAAAAAACTTTTATAAATCTCTTTTTAAGAAGATTTCTCTTTCCTATTATCACCTGAAACAATCCATTTTCATTTCAATGTATAGTTTAACTTGAATTGCGGGCAATTTCGTTCTTTCCTGAATAGTCACTTGAATTACAAGGACTTCTGTCAATGATGACAGTATACCCAATTTGCTTTTTTTATTCTTTGCCTGCAACACTTGCCAGGTTGTAAAGAATGATTTCGACTAGGACTAATTTTGTTTAATATTTAGGGTACAAACAGTTGAGAAATCACACCACGAACTTCATACGTCTCCCGGGAAATAACTATATTTTTGTGATCTACAAATGAACTCTAGTAATGGCGCACGCTGGGTTACACATTAGATTACACAATGCCTCCCTTCAGACAATTTTGAATACATTTTTACATATTAACTAAGCAAATGCCATGGTACACATTCATTTTCCATTTTAATGACTAAAGATATGCACGCAGAAAGCTCCCTAATTACTGCTTTCCTGACAGATGCAGTCATTTCCTTGTGTGTGTGTGTTTTAATTGCCATTCGCTTTCCAGTCTCCGCTTTATCCCCAGCTATTCTCCTTGCGCATACCCTGCTTCCCTAGAGTCTGTGCCTCCTCCCTTTTAAGGGCTTGTCAGCACGCCTCTGATCCCCAGGAGAGATTGAAGGCCTTGTAAAAACCAACTGCGAAAACAAGCATTCCTGTTCATTTATCACATTTAGCATGCGCACTTCCACACTCATCAAAACCAGGCCTGTGCTTGCTAACTCATTTCCCTCTTCCAATTACAAATTAGTCCATTAGGCTGTCTGCAGTAGGCCCTCTGTTGCATCTTGGTAATGGCTTCTGAGATTTCCATCATAATCATAATGGCTCCCTGTGCAGCCATGAGGGCAGATGGAGGCCGCTCGTGGGTAATGAGCTATCACACTACCAAAGGGCACAGCTTTAGGTTCATTATTTAGCCCTGGCTGTTTTGTGAAAACAGAAAGGAAGGTAGCATATAAGGAGGGGGAATGTGTTAGCATGTAAAATGAATCCTTCTTCAAACCTTTCGCTGTAAACAAGCCATGTGTTTTTTTTTTCTTTCCCTACATTTTGCTGCAGCCTCCAGTAGGCTTGAAAAAGTGTCTGCTTTATCATAAAGCTTTGATCTCTTACTTCATCAGTTGCCCTCCCAGGGCTTTGGTAAATACTCTGGTGTGCAATAAAAGTGATTTACTCCAATTTCCTACTGTCAAATGGACTCTACAGACTGCACTGAAAGTGATGATAACCTTTACCCCCATCAGTTAAACAGGAAGCCCATATAGACTTTACAGAAACAGTTCCCTCCAGGATTTTATTCAGCAGTTTCCTAAAATGGCAAGGGACTAATAAGATTGACTGACCCTGGTTTCTCTTGTCAACAACATAATTGTGAAACTGAGCTGCTCTGAGCAGTTAGTTACTTGTAAAAGTTGGGTTGAACTTGAACCCCCTTCTGTGCAGTTGAGACTTACAGACGCTGAATCTACAGCTGCTTAGAACAGAGAAGCAGCATTGCTCCCTCCAGCACTGAAGGGATTAATATGCACACACAGTGATTCAAATCAATTTCAATTAACCAGGATTTGATCATTGATGTCTCTTTAGACTGCAAGTATTGAATATGTGTTAGTGCTGCTTTTATTTGCCGTTCATATTACAGAGCCAAAGCCGGCTCGCAGACAGTTAGAATCAGTGGTTGTAACTCAATGAGGGATTTTAGTTGTGGCTGTAGTGCCTCTAGCACTTTATTTTATGTACCGCTAGACAGGCTTGACACATTTATGGGACAGGTTTGAACTATCTTTCCCGAAAAGGTAATTGTCCAGGAAAACAGAAATATTTTTGTGGATTCTATTCCCTAGTAGGCTACAAACATTTTATTGAAGATACACCTAGGCCTGGGAATGATATTTCTTTATTCATAGATCTTTTATAATGGGCGAATCTATCTATCTATCATCTATCCTTTTTCTTTCTTTGTCTTAAACTTTGTTATTTCTTCCCTCCTGTCAAAAAATGATATCAGGCGTGAAAAAACACTACATACTCTGTCTTCATATGTGGACTATATAAAATTGGTGTACATGAGAATAGTGCTTCCCATATAAAAGTGTGAATTGATAAGTTTGCACATTTGCTCAAGTGTGGTAAGAGTCAAGTAGTCAAGAGTCAATCTTTTATCAATGGCAAAGTAGTGTGGAAGATCATAATTTGCATTTCATTTAACACCTTTCCAGTTTCTACCCAGTTAAATTAAACCTCAATGAAATAACCCATTTAGAACAGAATTTATACATAATTACTATGAGTTGTTTACTGTATATCATCAATATATTCCATAACTTTTTTACAGACATTCTTGGGCTCATTTACCATCGCAGCCACAGTTGTGGTTGGCAGTATTTGTGTTAATCATTAAATGTTTTAGTGTCCAAAAATGCTCCTTACACTTCCCTACAATACCATCGCGTCTCTCCCACCTCTTCTGATGAATGGTGTAAGTGTGCCTACTGATGGTTGGGAACCCTGGAGCAACTAACACCTTTCAACTGGCTGTAATTCCATGATTTTTCCATAATGCATATCATGTTTATTTCTCCATGTGTAGTCTATAGTATTCACCATAGCAGTCTCAGAAGAACAACCAACTAAAGAAACATACAGATTTAAGAAGGAACCTAATACACATGCAGCCTAATGGTAGATTCTAAATCACTATTGCTCTAAGCTCCACACCCAGATAAACTGTAACTGTGTTTTTAGCATGATACAATTTCTCTAAATGAACGATACATTGTCTGAGTTTTTGTTAAAATATATGCTCGTTCAATAATGTCCAATGAGGGAGCATATAATGCTTTGAGATTGCCTTTGGTGGTTTGATCTTATGCAAACACTTTTGAAAGATTTTCTGCCTTCTAGAACAGTACTCTTATTTAAATAAATCTACCTTCTATATCCTAATAGTATTTATAGTAGTCATTATAAAATATGCCCCCACCAACTTTTATTCTTCTGGCTACATTTCATATTGCAGATAAGGTCTGTTGAATTGTACAATGTTCAATTAGCATATTAAGTCACATTTTCAGACAACTGGCTGCTTCAGGCCCATTTTGAAGCATATTCATCTCTTCTGAACATACACACTATACTTGCCCACTTCTGCCCTCACTGAACGACCTTCACTGCTTTAAGATAATGCGCAAATCTTTAGACAATGCTCTCTTTTCAGATTACTGTTTAGAATAATTAGCAGACTTTCTCGCTTTGGCCTTTATCTGAAATCGAGTATTTTTCATTTGTAAAGCTGGGCATGTTAGTCATGCACTCAAAGAAAGAATAAACAGCTTTCAAAAAATATATACACATTTTGTTCTTCTGTTCCACAAGGTCTTTTTGCCTATGCTTAAAAGGAGATATGTATAGGACCAGAGAGCATTGCTTCTGGGAATTCAATAGATTTCTTGCTGCAGAGTGAATGAAAAAAAAAATGACAAGGTTGGAAGCAGTGAAGTTAGACAATGACATAAAAAAATTAAACATTCATTGTTCTCTAAAGTAAAACTGATAATCTGCGTGGAGGTACCATTAAGGGATAAGTAACATTTTAGACTTTGATTTGTAACAGGATGAATATAGCCATTTCACATCCTTAAACATTTCCTCCTAGTCATATCCATCTTTATTAACCGTACAAGACCTTTCAACCCTTTTGAAAGCCAACCGCTAAGCACATTTCTAGTACAAAATCAATATGGAAAAGTGCATAATAAGAGGCTAAATATTCAGAGCATCCGACGACAGTGGTTAGATCCAATCCTGATACCAAAGCATTTGAAAATGCTTGTTATCTTCGAAACACTGAGATACAAAAATAATATTTTCACATCATTTCAATTGTTCCAAGTGCTATACTTATCACAGGGTCAAAAAAAGGTGGACACTGACCCATTTACTAAACATTTTATTGTTGTAATGTGACAAGGAGATAACAAACCTGATCTGTGACAGTTGCAGTGAAAATGGTGGCTATGTGCCTGTACAATTAGCAAAGTAGCCATGTAAAGTATACAGCATATAAATGTTTAGCCAAAAATAAATGCTGATAGTACTACAATGGGGTGTAGCAAATACTGAGGGTACTGTGACAAAAAGTGACAATACTGAATATACAGAAACAGTTTTTTTTTACCATATCAGTTATTTTATATCTATTTCTAGTCATCATTACAGATGTTTCAGTAGAGTAGACCATAGAGCTCACTTATAAACCAAGTACAATTTGCTTAAGAGTTAAAGTAAATTATGAAACTAATGGCTTGCATATATTACTTGATGTTGTGTTACTTATATTGTGCTTTGTCTCTTATTAGTAATTTAACAATTTACACATCATCAGTAGTGATGAGAGAATTTATTCTCCAGCCATGGATTTGCGTCAAAATTACAAATTTCACCTTGTGCAAAATTTTTTTTGCGAAAATCCGCTGCGGAAAATTTGCCCATAAGAAAAAGCGCCCATTGATTTTAATGCATTTGGAAAAGAAAAGCTAACGTAAGAAAAAATGCCCATTGACTTTAATGCATTAGGACAAAAAAGTCACCCTTAAGAAAAAACACCCATTCCTTTAATGCATTACGACAAAAAAAGTCGTCATAAGAAAAAAACGCCCATTGACTTTAATGCATTTGGAATGAGAAAAATTGTCGCAAACAGAAAAAAAATGTTGCACGTAAAAACGTCCATTGACTTCAATGCACTTCGCAGGACAGATTCGCTCAGCACTATTCATCAGCTAGTCCTGATTCCTAACTGTCATTATATTTATTTATAGAATGTCACCATTGAATGCAGGTTATACTTATACGTATTGTACATGTAACTTATTTATTATCTGTACAATGTCCACAGACATTGTGACCATTATGGCTTCTTACCCAGAACTGAATGCCCTGAAATTTACTATTTATTGTGTCTGTTTATTTATAAAGTTATGGGATCCATTATCCAGAAACCCATTATCCAGAAAGCTCTGAATTATGGGATGGCCATCTCCCATAGACTCCATTTCAGCCAAATAATCCAATTTTTTAAAAAACAATTGCCTTTTTCTCTGTAACTTGTACTTGATCCAAAACTACTATATAATAAATCCTTATCAGAATCAAAACCTGCATATTGGGTTTCTTTACTGTTTACATGATTTACTAGTAGACTTAAAAAGTTACAAATTATGGAAATATCGGTTATCTGGAAAACCCCAGGTCCCAAACATTTTGGATACCTATACTCCTTTCTCTACGTTGATTTGCACTCAGTTCTGAGTACTCATTTGATCACTAGGTTCATGTAGATTGAAAAATAATTCATGTGCCCTTTATTCTCATGACTGGCACAATAGAGATGCTTCTAGGGAGAACCTAAAAATAAAAGCTCAGCTATATCTAATGCAGAATCAATCTATAGAAAGATGTATGCCAGATGGAACTATTATCTAAAACAATTTACAGGCATCTGCACAAATACTTGGTGGGTTGTAAGAACCCTAGTGACTAAACAATATTAATAGTATACCGTCTGACCTTTAAATAGGACTACATGGCTACAAAAAAATTGGTTTCTAGAGTGGTCACACTTGTCACTGTTAGATGATTAACCCAAATATTCTGCATTAATAGCAATGGTAAATGGGTTCTCCAGGGAGCAAGACTAACATCACTCACATAGCACGAGCTGGCCTTGTTGCTAGATCAACATTTTCTCCACTATCATGATAAACATCACTAAGAAGACTGAGATGTTGACCCAGCAACACATTATTTTTCTTTGCTTAGTCCTGACCACACGCACGTATGTACAAATGAAGCATTTTAGTGCCAAAGGAGATATATATTTCATTTTTCATTTGAATGTTCTTCAGGGTAAACATCTTCTCACAAGCCTCATCTGTCTTTTAATTCAAAATATCAGTGTTACTTAGGGAAAGACAGACATCCAGCTTAACCCTGAGCTGCAGATGTTATTTCTTACATTGTTCTGTCACTTTTCACTTTACTGGTTTAATTAGGGATTTTCCTGGCAGGCTGTGAAATGAGGGTTATGGATAGATATTTCACAGCTGCATCTCATGGAGAATGACATACGCATATTCATAAAATGAGTCATGTTATGTTAGCGTCTTTGCTTAGGAATCACCTCCCCGCATAGTTCTGACCATTAAAATTAGGGACCATTTCACAGAAGAGATTTGTACTTTAAAGCCTGATTTTTATTGCAGCCATGTCGGCTACAAAGGAAAAAATTACAGCCTTTACAAACTGTCCCTTTTCTGTTGTAAAGGTTAGGACTTTGCTGGAGTCCACAGACATTAAACTCATAAATATTCCCAGCTAAAAGATCTTATTAAAAAGGTAAGTATCCCCAGAGCTTAAAAGCCATCAAGCTGTAAATTTTATTTAATTTCCCAAGAGATATAGTCTCATACATATAATTAGCGTGCAGTATAGAACACTTTTTGTGTTTTGTCAATAAATCACTAGGGGACAATCAACGTTTAAGAGGACAAGCTTTAATGATTTTCAGACCCCTAAGCAATCATGCTTGCCGTCAAGGCAATCTAGTCTTTAACCTTCTCTAAGTAGGACTATAGTCTGTAAGTATGAAGCAGGTCCCCAAGTACAAAATCACTTTTTGTCCTCTGTTCAGCCAGGAAAAGTAAATTAGATGAATATTAGTCGTTTGCTGAGAGCTTGACATTTGTGTTGTAGATTTACTGTATGTCCAGTGACTTCCAGTTTCACCATTAAAAATGCACAAGAACCACACCCTCTGGCATTTCAAACTAGTAGCATTTGTTGCTAAGAACTGCATAGTAGCAACTCTTTTTGGTTTTGCAAACACTAAGGGGCCGATTCACTAACTTCGAGTGAAGTATTAGAAGGTAAAAAACTTCGAATTTCAAAGGTTTTTTTGGGCTACTTCGACCATTGAATGGGCAACTTCGACCTTCGACTACGACTACGACTTCGAATCGAAGGATTCGAAGTAAAAATCGTTCGACTATTCGACCATTCGATAGTCGAAGTACTGTCTCTTTAAATAAAAACTGACCCCCTAGTTCGCCATCTAAAAGCTACCGAAGTCAATGTTAGCCTATGGGGAAGGTCCCCATAGACTTGGCTAACTTTTTTTGATCAAAGGATATTCCTTCGATCGTTGGATTTAAATCCTTCGAATCGTTCGATTCGAAGGATTTAATAGTTCGATCAAAGGAATAATCCTTCGATCATTCGATCGTACTATCTGCGCTAAATCCTTTGACTTCGATATTCAAAGTCGAAGGATTTCAATTCCCAGTCGAATATCGAGGGTTAATTAACCCTCGATATTCAACCCTTGAACCAGCCCCTAAAACAAATGGAAAACATTTATTTAAACTTTTTTTTTAAACTTTTTATCACTTGTGCAAAAATGTTAATCTTCAATTATTTTAGCATTTTCTCAGTTTTTTTAATTTAATTCTGAAAAACGTAATCTTGTCCTGCACGTTTCCCTTAGACTTACATTTTCTCACAGCTTGAAGAAACTTTTCATGAATTTTCAAGAGTGACAGGTTTTTTGAGACACAGGGCAAAATGTTTTTGTCTGTTAAAAGCAAGATAGCCCTTTTATTATAAAAAAGAGGAGGAAATGGGAAAATGTTTAAAAGAATGGAATCAAATTGCAAGAAATATTTTCATAAATATGAAAAAATGTGACCTATTTGGAAAATGCAGAATTTTAGGAGAAAATGTGACCTTTTCTAAATGTCCATTTTACTTATATTGTAATGCCTCATTGTTCCAACAATGTACTTCTAATCCTTTATCATTTACACATTTATTCTTCCTTTTGACCTAAAGTTTAAAGATGGAGATACAAGTAGAACTGAATCAATGTAATTTAAAATTGACAGTAATTTTCCTTTGTCAAATGAACTTTTATTTCTCACTTTAAAAGCTAGCTAGTGTTAGGTATAAAAAAAAAAAAGAATATGCCATTTGCCCTAACTTTTGGATACTGACAAAGGTCAGTTAGCTTGACCTCCACTAAAATATGCAGAGAGATAAACAATTTGTACGGGAAGCAAAGTGGAGTTAAATGAAAATGCCTTTTACCACAGAGCTTGAAGAGAGTAGAAGTATAGTGCAATTTTCCAAATGGATGGTGCAATCATTGTCTCGAGAAGAAACTGACAAAGGATACTGCCTCTCCAGTTAGCTGCAAATGATACTGTTCATAGAAATGGCATCACTTTAGTGACATTCAACATCCTAAGCAACACAGATACTATCTGTAAGGTTGTCCTGAGATGCTTTAGATTCTGATCAAACTTTCATTCCATAAATCTTGCCTGTCACTTTTTCTTGGAGTCTGATTTTGTCTGCCAGAGCATTAGGTTACCCCTAGTGCTGTACTTGGCAGGTTGCTCTGCTCTGCTTTTTTTAGCTCTAGCTATGGCAAATTAAACCTAAGTGAAGCAGGAATTCCCTATGAAAGCAATATATACAGTAATAATTATTGTTGTTTGTTTCATTTGTACCCCTATCGACACCCCTTCTGTCGGTGTTACATTCCACATGTGGTGCTTACCTAGGGTTGCCATCTTTTCTGGAAAAAAATACCGTCCTTCCTATATATTTATCCATTTTCCCTATTAATAACATTGGGAACAAGTATAATATTTACCGGCCAGGTGGCAACCCTATGCTTACCTGATGGCACGGACAACTGAGCCACTCTGCCGTGGTATTGGAGATAATGGGTACCTGGTACTTATTAGCACAGTGCCTCCACCTAGTGGGATCCAAGAATGCGCCTAAAGCTGGCCATAGACGCAAAGATCTGATCGTACGAATCGACGATTCGTACGATTTTCGGACCATGTGTGGAGAGTCCTGACATTTTTTGTCCAGCAGAGATCGCTCGTTTGATTGATTAGACATGTTAAAAGATTTCCGTCGGCTGCCGATAATATCTCTGCATGTATTGCCAATCATACGATTTTCAGAGGGAGACTGTCACTAGCTTTGGTAGGACATAACTTTCATACGATTGCTGTCAGGGGCAGAACATCGGCTGATCTGTTCTTTGTACTTTATTTGATCGGAATGGTTAGTGGCAGGTCGGGAGATGGGGAAGTCGGAACGTACAATGATTCATACGATCTGATCTTTGTGTCTATGGCCAGCTTAAGGGTGGCCCCACTGGGAAAATAGTCATAATTCACACACTGTAGTTGGCAAACTAAATAACTGTATAACTAAAATAAAAGGAATGGGCAGCTAATACAAACAGCACTCCTAACAGGTGGCAATAGGGCCTCACTAACTTGCTAACTTGCTTGTGCTAACTATCTAAAACTAAAAAAACTAAAATTGACTAAAAGAATGCAAAGTCCTTTAATGTTTTCCCAAACAAAGTCTCGGAAATCTTTGAGCGCTCCTTTAGGATACTGTCACTTTTAATGTAATATTCACTCCAAAAATTTCTTTGAATGCTTGCAGCCATGCAGTCAACTATCAGCCCCTTTGGATACCCAGAAGGAAATCTCCTGCTGGTTGCTCCTATAGTCTGGGTTCCTTTCATACTCTCTGTCTGTCCTGGTGCAGTGGCTTTCTTGTGCCAGCCTGATCCAAATGACTGCTTTTGATGGGGCCTTCCAGCTCTCTGGGCCCACCAACAGCTCTCTCTACCCCATGACTCTCTCTGCTAGACTTTTCTCTGCAGACACCGGCGAAAATGTAATGCACGCCGGCTTCAAAAATTGTGTGGGTTTCGCTGAAAATTCACAAATTTTTAGGCGAAGTAAAATGGGAGAAATTCGCCCATCACCAACAGTCACTTATATACACTGCTATTATTCAGTTAAATGCATTGAATACTTAAGATGTGAAACAGTTAAAAAAATGTAAGATTTGGCCATAGCCCTTTATTTGCCAGGAAGCTGTTACCTGAAAACAATAACCTGAAGAATCTACTTAAAAAAGTGAACGTCAAGAATTTAACCCAGTGAAGCATTTTTAATAAATCACAGTTTTGCTCCTTGCTTGTAATTTAATGCATTTTATTATCTCCTGAAAGAATCCCAACATTCTCATCATATTATATTTCTGGCTGCTGCACTAATTATGATGTATTGTGCTATGCAGGGAACTGCTGAAAATACACTTCTGTTAACAAAGTAATAAAAGTCTACAGTAATAAATTTAATTTATGAGAGTTTCAGGAGCCCAAAAGTTTTTCTTGAAGAAGCAAGACCACATTAAAATAAAGTGGTCAAGTTAATTAATTAAAAATGAAGAACGTGCAAAAGAGTGCAGGTGACTTTTTGAAACTGCTAGGTGAGTCAGTGTTTCGTTTGAACCACTTGGTGTTTTATATAGAATTAGTGCTGATACTGAAACAGATGCAAAAATGCTTTTTTAGATCATTCCAAACCATTTGACATATAAGCATTATATTTTAATTAAAAAACGTAAGCATATTCAGATTTTCTGTACCCTCATTGGTTCTTTAAGGATAAGTCCCAGTAAAGCTCTACGGGGATTGGATAGGGGAAGTAGGAACTTCCCCTTCAGCCTATCCAATCCCAGTGCAGCTTTACTGTGACTTATCATTAAAAAACCAATGAGGGTTCAGAAGCTTCTGTCCTATTTCCTGAAGCTGGCAGCATGCTGCAAGCAGGGGGCCCAAGTAATAAACTAAATGAAGCATGACCGGTCCCCCTTAGACACAAAACCCTGCAGGCCGGGACAACTGTCCCTCCTGTGCCCCCCTGATGGAGGCCCTGGGTCTGATATATTGGTCATAAGGGTTACGTGATCCATGCGTGGATACTCCTCACATAAAGTAATTCATCAGCCTGCTTGTCCAATGTGTTAACACCTTTATTACTCAGTTCTAGATCAAGAATACTCATTTTGTGTTTGTCTAGAATCTACACCCTCCCAGCATCTCTCACAGTTGTCACTGAAAGGTTACTTGTTGGATTGCCCTATTCAACTGTGGATATACAAGTCTCTATAACATTAGCAAAATACATAATAAGTATAAAGAAAGAATGGGTGGTAGTTGAAGAGATCTGAGAGAGATACCACTACACCTAAAACATGGTTTATAGTCTAAGTGACAATTGACATTCAGTTCAGATAAATGCAATGTCTTTATCTTTTATTCTTTGGAGTTTTTGAACTTGCCGATCCTCAGTTTGGAATTTCAACTATACTGTATGATTGCTAGGGTCATAATCAAACTTGCCAATAGTGAAATGTTAGGAGGTGAGTGAGTAAATGTTAAGACGAGGACTCATTATAAAATATGATTAGAAACATAAGTAATTATAAAATCAGTGACAATTAAAATCCATACATTAAGGTTATTGGAAACAATATGAAACCAAAACATTCAGGTCAGGTTTCATTCAGATGTCAAATGAGGGGGTATGTATAGTATATGTGTGAAGCCTATGGTTAAACATGTACCCCCTGTAAGAGGAATTAAAAAGTTCAGATAAACAATATTATTTATCTGGTCAATTTTTTTCATATTAAGAAGGAAGATGTATAGCTGTTAAACTTAATGATTTTTTTTTATGTATACTATATCACTTTTAATCATTTTGTGTCCTCATATATGACTAATATTCATAAGCAATTTAAAGCAGAAAGCAACTTCAGTGGTTACTATGGTGGCCTAATTGTTGAGTTAGGGGTTTACAATCAAATTAGCCTGAAGCTACCTAACATGTCACTGCATATGATTGTGCATCCAAGTACTTAAAGTTCCCCAGGCTCACACAGAAAGGTGCTTCAGAAGCCCTTCCAGTACTGTCCATTTGCATCTGTCTTTTGTTCCCACTCTCACTTTGTTCCTGTGTTTTGCCATATAACCAAACCCAATCCATCCCTCCCCTTTTCTCTTGGCAAACGGTGTGCCAAATAGTGTCATACTGGGATTCCAGTATTCATCATATGATGAATCTTTGCAATCTGGGGCAGATTTACTAAAGGACAAAGTGGCTAATGCTAGCGACTTTTCGCCATAGTTGTCACCCACAGGGACATTGCCAATTTACTAATGGCCGCAGGTGCCAATTCACTAGTGAAAGAGACTGGCACTAGCAGTTATTCGCACTCTATCACCGGCAGCTTTCCGCTCTGGTGAACGGACACTACTTCCGCAAATTCACTAAAATGCGGATTTTACTGAACGTTACCTCTTTTGAAAGAGTTGCCTTCGCAACCTCAGACCAGGCGAAGTACATTAAAGTAGCTAGATGTTCCTCAATCTTCTGTCACTTACATTATAATCTGTGAGCCAAAAATGCATCAAGTCCAAGAAACGCTGACATCTTTTCCTTTTTTCAGCCTGATTGCCTGCAAGGGACCCCATAGGCTTTCTAACAAATTTCTGGTCGAAGGAAAATCGTTCGATCGGCGGATTTAAATCCTTCGAATCGTTCGATTCAAAGGATTTAATCGTTAAATCAAATGATTTTTCATTCGATTGTTCGATCGAACTGATTGCGGTAAATCCTTCGACTTCGAAGTTGAAGGATTTCGAAGTTGAAGGCAGTCGAATATCGAGGGTTAATTAACCCACAATATTCGACCCTATGTAAATCTGCCCCTATGTGTTTGAAGTGTAAAGGGGAAACCAGAGTACCCAGAGGAAACTTACAAAAGCACATTGAGAACATACAAAAATCCTTGTAGATAGTTCTCTGGTAAAAATCAAACTCAGGACTCCAGTACCACAGGAATGCTAATCATTGTGTTGCAGTCTTGCCCTCTGAGATTAAAAAGTAGAGCATCTAAAATTATCACTGTCTCACATTTATCAACTCCTTAAATATTGAAAACTACCATCATGGCCCCAGGGCCGGATTTACATAGTGGGCGCCCCTAGGCCCACTGCTGTTTGTCGCCCATGTCCCCTCCCCTTTATTCGTGCAAATTTTCATCATCTGAACCGGAGCAATGTGGATTTAAAAAATTATTATATTTCCAGCATATTCCCAGTGTTTTTGAACCAATGTGGGTGTGGTTGGGCAGCATGCCGCCCCCCTAAAATCCTGCTGCCCTAGGCCCGGGCCTAGGTGGCCTTTCCACAAATCCAGGCCTGCATGGCCCCAATAGATTCCCCCACTCTATCTGCAGGCTGTAATATATGTAGTATTTAAATATAAAATAGTTTTAACTATTTTTCAGTTAATTTAATCCTCTCAATACTAAAAGAATCCCTCAAAACCACGGTGGTATACACCCCTCCACCAATATTGCATCCTTCCACTGGTAGAGGTAGCATAGGCTGAACAATGAATATCCATAAGACTGGTATTATTTTACTATTTGTGCTTTTTGCTTTTGTTGTGCCACTTCCAGTTCTTTTCATACGGTGAAATCATTTATTTTATGCAAATAGTTATACAATAAAAACATCATAAGGAAAGATACTCAACATTGCAATGCTTTAACCATTGTCAAGGCTTAATGATATGGAAATAATAGCATCTTATTTTATTTAGCACTCATCATGTTTAATGGGTAGCATGAGACATTATTCCATTGAAATTGGCCACAATTAAACCTGACTATTTTGTTTCTAATGGCCGGGTCAGAAATGACTACTTCTGCTCATAAACAGTAGAAAAAATTGCTAGCTATGCAGGATTCATGCCAGGTCATTATGGCGTCTTCAAAGCAGGCTGACATCTACTCTGGTTTCATGCTGGAACACATAAAACTTCTGAAAGTGTTATATTGGTCTTGTAAAACTGGCAGGCACAAGAGAAGTAATTCTTGAAGTCTTTTTTGGATATTAAGTATTTCACACATGCTGTGGAAAAAGTTCGTTTTTTCTTTCCTCTAGCATTTAAAGCTGTTCAAGGGATAATAAAAAGCAGACAAAAAGATGTCTGGATTTTTAAGCAATTCATGCAGTGCATGTAAGATAGTTGGAAAATGAAAAGCCTATTTGCAGAGGAATTATAGAAAACACATTATATATAAACAGTTATAATTGGATTCTCAACAGATAAATTTCTCCCTTACTATTTAATACTCTTAGCAGGGTCATTCTTCATTTGTGCTTTCTGTTGCAATAGCTGCTACATATGGGGGCAGATTCACTAAGGGTCGAATTTCGAAGTTAAAAATACTTCGAAATTCGACCCTCGAATTGAAATCCTTCGACTTCGAATATCGAAGTCGAAGGATTTAGCGCTAAACATTCGATCGAACAATCGAAGGATTTTTCGTTCGATCGAACGATTAAATCCTTCGAATCGAACGATTCGAAGGATTTTAATCAAACGATCGAAGGAAAATCCTTCGATCAAAAAAAGCTGAGCAAGCCTATGGGGACCTTCCCCATAGGCTAACATTGACTTCGGTAGGTTTTATCTGCCGAAGTAGGGGGTCGAAGTTTTTTTTAAAGGGTAAGTACTTCGACTATCGAATGGTCAAATAGTCGAATGATTTTTACTTCGAAACGTTCGATTTCGTTCGACTTCGATCGAATTTAACCAATTCGATGGTCGAAGTACCCAAAAAAAACTTCGAAATTCGAAGTTTTTTTTATTCTAACCCTTCACCCGAATTTAGTGAATCGGCCCCCTGGTGTTATATTTCCAGTCTGGTATCTCCATTCTCAGAGTTGCTGACAAGCAACAGTATCTCTTTTTCTTTCTTTCTTTCTTTCTTTCTTTCTTTCTTTCTTTCTTTCTTTCTTTCTTTCTTTCTTTCTTTCTTTCTTTCTTTCTTTCTTTCTCTTCTTTCTTATATATACTCTATACATATGCATGTATATAGCGCTTAATAGCATTACGACAGTTATTGAAAAATATATTCGTAAGAAGGCTGCCATAATGCATGAGGGAATATATATATATATATATACTGTGTGTATATATATATATATATATATATATATATATATATATATATATATATATGAATAAGCATGGTTAAATTTAAAAAAGAAAATTAATTTAAGTAACAGATCTAAATTAATACCGTAAGCAGATTTAGAGAATACATTTTAACTACGTCTCTAAGACTCTCAAATGTGCCAGGCTTTACAAAGTCCTCTGAAAGCATTTTTTGCTTGCAATAACATAAGCCTTGGCTTAAGACTACTCCAAATATACAGACCACATGAAGAAAAATGTGCTACTGTTCTAGTGGAATTTTTATTGCGTTTTTAATGCCCCTGTTTCAAGAGCGACAACCAGCAATGCAAAAAATAAGGGGTCAAACAAACCCTGCTTTCCATTACATTTACAAATAACTTTAAAACCATTGATGTTTGTACTGAATATATAATGCAATGTTGTTCCGAATAACATTTTCTTTCATTGTGCAAAAATAAAATAAACACAGGGCAGAGTTCTGTTTTAAATCATGCTAGGGAAATGTGGGGAGAAATATGCAAACATCATCAAATAGATCATTATTTTATGGCTATCCAGACAGAAGGTTCAAATCTTCCATTACTTTATAAGATTGAAAAAGCAGTGGAAAGCAGCTGGAAAACCACCTGTTAAAGCTATTAAGCAAGTTACTATCTCTATATTCTGCTATACAGAAAATCACGTTAACATTTAACTATATTGTCATGTGAGTTCCCTTTTTTTAAGTTGGCTACAACTACTGATGTTGTCACTATGATAGCACATAGCAGTCAGTTTCACCGCATTGATGGTGTGAGCAAAGAAAACTTGACAGAGAATCAGAGAATCAGTGGAAAAGCAGACTTTGGGACAAATTCACTAAAGGGCAAACTTTCACCTGCGAAGGCTCCTCCTCCACACTTTGCGCCACTTCACCAGGTGCAAATTCGCTAATTTGTTGCTTCTCTGCAGCCGAACACTGGCAAAATTTTGCTAACGATAATTCGTCAGCACGAGCATTTCATAGCAAACTTTCGCTAGCATTCGTTTCTGCCTAGTAATACTTCATTAGTACATTTACGTTTAAGTCATATATGTCTATTTATTAGAGATGTGGTCATTTAATATTACAAATGTACAAGGAAGCTAAATAAAGACAAAATAGATCCTCTAATGCCCTAGACATGAGCCTGCCCTAAAACAAATGTGGCATGCCCCTCAAATGTTTTGAAAAAAAATGTTAACACAAAAATCTTTAATAGTTATTGAAGGCAATACGGCTCTAAAATATGAAAAAACACCAGCATTTTTAGAAATGCTATGACTTTCAGGCATACAGGATATGATGTCACTGACATAAGATTGAGGAGGATGTAGCTTCATTTTATCAGTTTGCCAGGTCTATGGCGGCAAAGGAAATTCTAGTGAAAGAGGTAACGCTCTGTAAAATTTGCACTTTAGTGAATTTGCGGCGTAACGTCCAATTACCTGGGTCGAAAATTTGCCTGGTGACAGGGCAAAAAAAATGCGCTAGCGATGGTCTCTTTCACTAGCGAATTGTCCTCTAAGGGCTCTTACACATGACCGTTCCGACCTGCGCTCCCCTGCGTTCCGTTTTTTGGCGTTCAGCCGCAGGGGAGTGCAGGAATAGACGCAAGTAATTATTTGAAATGGGTCTGTACTCACTCAGGCGCGTGTAGGCGCCGAACGCAGGTTCAGACGCAACATGCTGCATTTTTCCTGCGTTCGGCGCCTACACGCGCCTGAGTGAGTACAGCCCCATTTCAAATAATTACTTGCGTCTATTCCTGTGCTCCCGTGCGGCTGAACGCCAAAAAACAGAACGCAGGGGAGCGCAGGTCAGAACGGTCATGTGTAAGAGCCCTAAGTCTGTTAGTAAATTGTCAATAGATTTCTGGCAAATTTGCGCTGGGGACAGCCACTTCGCCCTTTAGTAAATCTGCCCTTTTGTTTACTAGGACAATACCACAGCTGTGTATAGCAGAATAACTCAGAAACTGTTAACCTCTAGCATGTAGAGGGTTAATGAAGGAAACAAAGACAGGTGAGAAAATCGGCCAGCCACCTAACAAGTGTTTCTAATGAAGTCCCAAACACATCAGACTATAAAGAGTAAATTACTTTTTCTATAGTTAGATTTCCTTTAAGGAAATGAGTCCAATG
The DNA here is from genome assembly GCA_038501925.1 of Xenopus petersii. Lineage (NCBI taxonomy): Eukaryota > Metazoa > Chordata > Amphibia > Anura > Pipidae > Xenopus > Xenopus petersii. The sequence continues at coordinate 92,368,781 of CM076674.1, read as the reverse complement.
TAGTCACATTGCTTTCCAGATGGATTCCCAGTGGATAAAGTGTAAAGAGTAAAACAGTAAAATCAGATATATTGGTATGAAGTGAGAACACTTAACAGTTAGCAGGTGAATATGGAGGTTATTCTCAGTGTGTTTTATGTATGTGTGTTAATATCACTCTATATACAGTATATTTCTATATATATTTCTACTCATTATGTATTATATATGGAATACTGTTTAATGATAAATTCTTTGGTCAAAATGTTATAAAACAGGAAAAAATGTGCAAATTCTATGCTCAGTATGCATGCTTGGAATCTTTGACTCAGAAGGAAGGAGATTATGGAGCTGGAACAATAAGTAAAAGAAGCCTTGGAACTGAATGTAAAGTGTGGGTGGAAAATATATTTATACAATATGATTTTATAAAATGGGAGGGAGGGGTGGCTGAGAAGTGGCATCAATGGGATATGCAGCCACAAAGTTTAGCTGTTAGATATTATCTAGGCCTCAAAGTAAGTTATGATTAATGTAATATCAAATTAAATATATATATTGTATTAGTTTTAGAATCAATGAAGCATGAAATATTTTACAAAATTAGAAGTATACAGTACATATCTAAATACAGTCATTGTATCAATATACAGATCTAAACAATTTTTTTGAATCCCTATGCATCCCCTAAATTCCTATTATGCCCATTGCTTTTTTCCAATAATACAAAATTGCTTAAAACACACACACACCTTCACTAAATATACTGTATCTAGTATACATGTAGCACTTTTGGCAAAGTAAGAATCCTCGTAAGTGGTTTGTTAGGTTAAACATAATGATCACATGCCGAAACCCTTCTGTCTAACTAGACCTCAGCATTTATATGTTAATAAAAAAAGAATGTACTGTGCACACAACACATTTCTTAGGTTTCCGTTGAGTATCCATTTTTTCCATGGGTGTGGGGGAATAAATTGCACGTGGTGTCAGATTTATAGATGTAAAGCAGACTATAAGATTAAGAGCAGTGTTTAAGGAATGTTAAGAGGCAAGGAAGTGGATACAAAATAACTATTAAACATGTAATGTAAGTTTAGTCCCACTTTGGACCATTGCTGGTTAATTAGGCAGAAATATTGACAAGCACAAAAAAAAAAATGCTAAAAGATTCTATAAGGGGAAAGATTTACAGGGTTCATTTCCACATTGCCCTAGGCAAGGTTCTGCTTCTATGACACATTCTGTCAGTTGTGTGCCATACTGTACTATCAATATACACATTCATTATCAGGTTATCCAGTAACTCACACAAATAACAACATAACACTTGTGCTAGATGATGCAGGGCTCCTGAGGGGCCTGTTGTCACCTGCTCACTTTCCTGACGTGCACAATATATTCATGTCAACAAATCTTTATCGGGTGAAACCGACCTCAAAAAAATTCAAATGTAAGCCTAAAGGAATATTATACGTATATAAGTATGTACTGTATATACTCTGCCTTGCTCTGTCCCAGAACTAGGGAACAACAACGTTCAAGAAAATGGTTGCTGCATCATGATTTTTTTTAAGCCCAAGTACTAACCCATTAAGGTTACCTTTAAGTGTCCTATTTAACTGGGTGACTTTTAAAAATTCAAAAAATGAATATGGCTAGAAATATATTTTATATATTGAACTTTATAATTGAACCAGAATTAAGGTTCATCATCTGTATAGTAGTAATGATCCAGTCCTTCAAAGTTGTCACAGGAGTTTCCCAGCTTGGATTTTGTTAGGAGTGTCAGTGACACGAACATGCTCAGTGAGCAGCTGTTAGGGGTCATCAATCATCAAGCATAAAATGAGGGTTACTTGTCATATAATCTGATGCTATAGGGATGATTCTTAAATTCTGATTCTAATTGTACTGGTACAGATAACTATTAATGAATAATCCTAATATTGTGACATTCATATTATATATATATATATATATATATATATATATATATATATATATATATATATATATATATATATATATATATATATATATATATATATATATATAGCAGCACAGAGCATGTGCAGTGAATTGGTAGAAAAGAAGATGGGGAGCTACTGGGGCATCTTTGGAGGCACATATCTTTACAGTTTAAAGGGCTGTGGTTGCTTTGGGCTGATATATAAACCCAAAACTAAGGGGGTTATTTTCTAAACTAATTTTTTTCTGGTTGAGTTTTTTTGGCCAACAACTGGAATTTTTAGAGGAAAAAAACCTTGAATTTGTTTAGATTTATTATAATTCACACGATTCGAGTTTTTTCACAATTTTATTGAAACTTTTTCCAAAAGTATTTTTCCGAGATATTTTTTTAATAAATAAGGTACAGTTGTGGATGGGAGTTTGTTTGTTTTATTGAAATTATGAGGAAGATTTGAGTTTTAGTAAATAACCAGGTAAATATACAACATTTCCGCCCTACTTCTTTCAGCTTTAGTTCTCCTTTAAATGAAAAGAACCACAGCCCCAGAGTAACACTTTCATACCCATAGTCCTATTACTCTCTCCAAGCAGAATACAATTGCATTGTTCAACTTAGTTTAGTTTAGTTATACTTAATTTCTCCCCAATACACATTTTCTAATAGAGGCATAAATGAAAAATGTAATTTTCGACCACATATCGAGACCCCAGCAAGCTATAAAGCCAAATGTCATTCCTTTAATGTTGTCTTAGTTGACATATGAATTTTCCTATAAAAAGTGTTTAGAAACTTTTCCCAAACTGTATAACCCTCAAATGTTTGCAACTAGTATCCAGACTTCTTTAGATTACTAAAACAAACTGCTGATTGGTTAGTATTCATTTGTGAACCAGAGCAAATTTTGCCCATTATGCAATGTAGGGATCCATAGGTTAATGACCCTTTTGCTTCCTGCCCCTACCAGCACCTCTTTTCCTTGTTGCTGGGTTAAAACCCATGTAACCATTTGTACTTATTTACATACCCAGTTCATTGGCCCGTAGGTTGATGACCATATCCTGCATCACTGTAACATAGTGCTTTGCAGGGGGAGGTCCTTCCTCTTTGGCCTGCAGTAGCTTTAAGCTCTATCAATGAGGATAGACTGGGAGTAGCTCTCCCCCAGGCTCCGCTTGCCTGTAGTGAAGGGGCAAAATAGGGGTTACAGCATCATAATCCCTAAAATGCTGTAATTAAGCAACACCATACCAGGGAAGCTTTAAATTGTATAAATACTGCTCACAGCTACCCCATGAGTTCAGATTGATATAGGGGAACAATTGTAAAATATCCCTATGAACTGAAATTCAGTCGTTCCAGAAACTTTACCCTAGAGGTCATGCTTCAAGCAGACCAGGGAAAACCCCAACATTATATTTGATTGCTAATGTTCTTTGTATGAGAACTGACATGTGACTTGTTTCTTATGCAATGTGCAAAACGAGCTTTGCTCAGTCTGACACTCTAACAGTACTTTTTAACTTTTTCGTATTCAAAAGAAAGACATTATCAGAAGCTACAGTCTAATAAAAACTTCATTGCTAGAGGCATGCGCTTCTGTCACTAAACTCTAGCACTATGCATGGCTGAATCTTTTGTCACTTATCATCTCTATGAATAATAAACATGATGTCCGCACTGTTCACGTTTTATGAATTTAATGTTTTTTGTCCCCAACCACCTCCTCAATGCAGAATAACCATTAATCTCTCTGTATTTTTGATTTATGATTTCAGCAAGACCCTGATTGATTGGTGTGACCTTCTAGATGTAAAAAGGCTCTGGCTCATCTAGCATGCAGGTCTTCTTTCTCCAGCTCTTTCTGATTAGTAGTCCATTTGTGTTGAACTTCAGAATTCAGCAGTTAGCCAATAAGTTAATTGTAGGTTAACATTCTTTCTACAATCCCTGGGGATATATACTGTATCTTTGCATTCATATTTCAGCATGCATATTGCTTGCAATATTTCATCTTGCTGCTGATTTTCCATTAGGACCCTCATGATCATACGCTGTTAATTTACTTCTTGATGAATGTAAAATCTGAGAATTTATATAATTCAACATCTAACTGCATGACAGATACTTTAACAAACATTAAAAGAATGTTTTATTATTTAAGTATTATTACATTATTGTTTTTTTATTTAAAGGAAAAAATAGCACAGCGTTATGCATTTAACTTACCTTTCCTAACACTCCTAGTGCATATTTAGGCTATGGTCAAAACCCCATATGAAAATGCACTAAGTTTGCCCAGGAGCATTAACCCACAGCAACCAATAATGTTTATTTAAACACGTGAAAAGTCAATGCTTCCTGCAGATTGGTTGCTATGGGTTACTGCTCCTGGGCAGTTACTGGGGCTGATTTATAAACACTAGACAAATTTGCACCTGGGCTGTAACCCATAGCAACCAATCAGTAATTAGCTTTCTTCAGGCAGCTGCAAATTGAACAGTGAAAGCAATCATCTAATTGGTTGCCACGGGTTACTGACCTGGTGCAAAATTGCTCATTGTTTAAAAAATCGGCCCAGTGTCTTTTATTACATAACTGCATAGTCTTTTCACTGGGTCTTCCGATCATGTTGTCCCACCCAGCCACCCCCAGTACATTTGGGTTTCCTTTTCCCTTAAAGGTTTTTTAGGTACTACTGTAAAAGATAACTTTCTACTATAGAAAAATGATTACTTTGAACTATGGGTTATTTATTTCAATCCAATGTGTGAATAGTAATAGGGAGTGCTGGAGGAAAATTTTACTCTGAATACTGGGATTTCCCCTAATATGACCTATCTTCTGAGTATGTTGGACAAAACTGTAACTGTATAGTTTGAGACCATTCATATTCACACTTAAATGGGAACTATCTCAAAAATTTAAATTTAATAAAAGTTTCATGATACTGAAATTTATTTTCTAAAGACAATTAAAAATGATGTACCGTTTCTGAAATAATCAAGTTTATCTTCACCATTCCTCTCTAAGCATTTGTTTCTTTCTGTCTTCGTGCAGGAATTGGGAGTCTGATTTTCATAGACAGTTAGATCCAATATATTTTATAGAGGAGCAGATGTATTAGTGCTCACTCAAATAACTGATTGCAGTACAAAAACATCTAACAGAATAACTGATTTTGACACAAGTTCTACATGTAGAGAGACAGAATTTCTAGTGATTTTAATAGTGAGTGAGCTCTAATACATCTTCTAGGCAAAAGCTGCCCCCCTAAAAGATATATTGGATTTAACTGTCAATCAGACTCCTTACTCCTACATGAGACTGAAGAGAGACAGATACTGAGAGGGGGTAGTGAAGATTAACTTGAATATTTCAGAAACAGTTGAGTGTTTTTGATTGATTATATTTAGAAAATTTTTTATTTCAATATAATGAAGTTTAGATAAAATTTTCATTTTCACAATAGTTCCCCTTTAACCTCAAAAGAACCTCCGAAAAAAAGGAAAAAAATCCAAAACATAACAATCATCTGCTTGTGTTGTGTAAACATGGTTAGCCCAATCAATACACAGAAAAGTGTTGGCGTATTTGAAGAAGAAGAGGAATATTTGGGTCATGTTACAAGGAAAGTATAATCACAAAAATGGGGGTTATTTACTTACTAATCCCAGTAGCAGGTGCAAAAGTGATAAGGTAAGTAAAAGTACACCCCTCGGTGCCCATTTAAAAAAACATGTGGCTCTGGGGTCTGACTGTGCTCTGCACCTAGAACTGTGTTGCTTTTTTTCTCAGATGATGGAAATCCTTCAAGCAAATCTAATTATGTTTGGTCTGAATGACCAGAAGTTTTTTTGAGACTAAAGGGCAGATTTATTAAGGATCGAGTTATGTTTTCCATGAAAATTTGAGTTTTCAAGGGTATTTTTTTGGTCACAAACCAATTTTTCAGTTAAAAAAAACCCTCAAATTTTTAGTGCCCAAAAACTTGATTAATTTGTTTTTTTGGGTTGTTAACCCCCAACTCGCTGAATTGAGTTTTTAGTTTGTTTTTTCTTAAAAAGAAGTCCATTTGAGGTATAAAAAACTCTAAAATTTTAACCCCCTATGTGTAGTGCTGTATGATTTTGTTTTACTTACACTTTTTAGGGCTAAGTATCTTTAGCTCTGATTTTGTCAGTTTTGTCAGTCTATTTTGTCAGTTACTGCAAATGAAGTCTTTAACCAGGCTTTGAGTGTGTACAAAGGTCTCTTCAAGTTAATGACATATTGATGTTTTTGTCTTAGATAGGACCTTCTCATGCCATTACTGGCACATAATAGGTTGCAAATAATCCCATGAAAAATAACACACCAATGGAGAGGTAATGAATCATGAAACATTATTAAAGTGATGCAAGAGTTGACTACCAGCTAGATCAAATAGAGGGCCAGTGAAAAGAATTCATAAATACTGGATGAGATGTGGTTATTACTTGTCAGTGAATTGAACTCATATTAAAAACAAATTATTATAATCAAGCATATACTGTTTGTGTTCTACCCAATTTACAATCGACCTTTTTTGATAGCAAAACTATTTGCATACTGATCTGATTGTATTCTGTAAGGGTTGCTGGCAGAGTAACCAATAACACTTATTCTAGGGGATCCTGCTGCTTAATCACCCTACTGCCTAAGCTCTAGTTGGGGGGACATATATTGTATACCCTCAGCTCTATCTTAGATGCCATTACATAAAAGGGGCATGCCTTGAGATAATTAGTATATTTAAAAAAAAACCTCTCCAGTTTGGAAGTTAGCTGCTAGAACCACACATACCATATCAAAAAGAAGTTACTTATATGGCAGATGGGAAAATGAATAGGAGAATTATGTAAAAAATTAATAGCAATAACAATTTAGCCTCAGGATTAATTTATTCATTTAACATTTCAGACGGGGAAATGCATAATTAAATGGCAAATAGTTTAAAAACAACAGAAAATAAAAATGAAGATCAAAGGCAAATTGTCTCAGAACATGCCAGTTTATTATAATACAATTATTTCTAGTTTAAAGGAGAACCGTACCTTCTTGTTCAACACGAGTTTGACAATATTTTGGGGCTTTGCTTTAATCAAGAAAAACGTCTGGTATTGATTATTTCTTGAGATAAACAGAGCAAACACAGACACTATAACTGGTTTCAATTTCCAAACACCTGGGTCAAGTGAGCAATTACATAAAGAATAGTTCATCATATTAACTGTGCACAGGTAAATGGCCCGCAAAACAGACTTTTTTTGTTAACCAGGATAGTCAGGACAGAAGTGGGGAATGTAGTGGGATAATTAATACATGTACAGGTATCCGATCCGTTATCTGGAAACCAGTTATCCAGAAAGCTCCGTATTATGGAAAGGCTGTCTCCCATAGACAACATTATAATCAAAATAATCAATTTTTTAAAAAAATAATTAATTAAAAATAAAACTCAAATTTTTAATGGAGAAAAACCTACATTTTTTCCAGATTTATTATACCCCAATACCGCAAAAATTCTGAATCCAAAAAATCCACCATCTCAAAACTGTTGAGGTCATGTATAAGTCAATGGGTGATGTCTCTATCCCAATTTGAAGATATTGTGGTTTTTGCTGAGTTTAGCTCAATAGTATGAAAAATTCAGGGTTTTCAGGCAAAACCTGAAAAAAACCTAGCGATTTGGGTAAAAAAAAACATTCTATTTAGTTTTTCACTTAATTTTATTGAGTTTTTTCCCGGTCCGATTCATTTGAGTTATTTTCATAATAAATAAGGAACAATTGTGGACGGGAGTTTGGTCAAGCTTTAAAATATATGAAAAAAAAAAGATTTTGGTAAATATCCCAATTTAGTAAACCCAACAAGCTTTTTTCCACCAATATGGATCCATTGCTGCTTAGTTAACAGCATGTAAAGTACACCGTACTGTTTTATTATTACAGAGAAAAGGGTAATCATTTTTAAAAATTTGGATTATTTGGATAAAATGGAGTCAATGGGAGATGGGCTTTCTGTGTAGGCTTTCTGGATAATGGTTTTACGGATAACGGATCCCATACCTATAATAGATTACCAGATAAGGGACTGCATACCTGTACTACCATTAAGAAATAAGAAAGATTTTTTTTTTTTAAAAGTGGAAGGTGCTCAGTTATCAAACACTTCCTGATTTTATATATATTTATTCTTGTTTAAGCTAAAAAGCTGTTGAGCATTTTGTTTTGATTAAAAATTAATAGCTGCTTTTGACCCAGGTGGATTAATTTCACTTTCAGCGAGTATCAAGTTAATTATCATAAACTACAGCTAGGTGAAAGAACCAATTAACAGACAGAGCAAATAACTCCTCTCCCTCCCTCGTGCTGAACGTTGTTTTGACTGAACATTTTAATAGACAATTTTCATATCACGGCAATGAGATTAATTACACAACAACAACTCAAGCAGGAAAAAATTGGAGCTTGTTTTAAATGTGTGAACGGGTGTTAGTAGCCGGATATGAGAAAATAAGTGCTGTAAAGAGACTGTATATTATTCACAAGATCCTAATGAACACTTCGCTGTAATCAAGAATAGTTTCCTCAAACATGGGCAGGTTTTACACTTTTTTTACCCTAACTAGCTTTTTCAAGATGCAGAAGAAGTTATAATAATGTTAATACTAGCAGTTCTACTTTACCACTATGCTTTAAAGAAGAACTAAACCCTACATAGATCCCCCTCCCTCCTCCCCCCAGCCTAGCTGTTACCCCTGGTAAATGGCCCTAACTCTTTACTTACCCCTCGGCGCAGATTCAGCGCATTGTAGTTCACGAGCACCATCTTCTATTCTTCGGTAATCTTTGGGTCTTCTTCCGGTGCTTCCGTAATTTCTGTGACTTTCGGCACATGAACAGTTGTCACGAAATGGAAGATTGCTCCAACTGTGCATGCACCGATATGCCGATCTCTTCCCGAACATTACCGAAGAAAAGAAGATGGCGCCCATGAACTCCGATGCCCTGAATCTGCACTGAGGGGTAAGTAATGAGTTAGCTGCAGGTAAATTAATGAATGCAACAATTTGATTGGTTGCAATGGGTTACTGTGCACAGGCAAATTTGCCCACTGTTGATAAATGGCCCCCAGTCAGTACTATCAATAGCAATACTCCACCATGAAGGTACAGTGTGGAGTTAGTAATGTCAATACATATTCTACTGTATATATTGGGATATGGCTGATTTAGCCACAAAAATGTGTTTTTACATCTTTGAGTGTTTCTTAATTATTTAATTGGTTATACTGGTTTTCAACACATACGTTACTTTTTTCCAGTGGTGTAACTACAGAGGAAGGGGGCCCAATTCTGATACCTCTATAGAGAACACTGTGGGTCACAGTCACTCCTCTATGTCTAACCCTGTTTTCCACTCATCTTTCTCTTCACTTTTGCATTTCTTGTCTGCTTTCCTCTTCTCTCAACCTTATGTTTTCTTGCATCATCACCATTTTTTATTATATATCTACCCTTCCCTTGAATGTCTTATCTATTTTATTTTTCTTACAGTGACCCTTTAATTGTATCTTCCTCTCTATTTACTATTTGCACTTTGCTGCCCATCTGCTTTAGAATTGCACCCCCTTTCATTTATTTTTATTTTGTTATTTATGCCTTTGTTTAGGAATTATACATTTTACTTTATAATTTTGGTTAATCCAGTATAAAGCAAAAATAATTCGAAAATATGGCAGTAGTGTTACATTTGTCATATAATGTATTTTCCCTCAAGAAAGCCAAGCCTGCATATTAGTGATTCAATACTTCTAAGGGGAATGCAAAGAAAGCGAGAGTTGAAGTGCTGACATGCTGCCAGGCAGCTGACTATTGAATGACCCATGTATACAGCTTACAGCCAGTCACTTGTTCAGCCTTTCCATTCAGCACTTCCTAGCCAGCAGCACGGAGACACATGGGTGTTTTTATGCCGCATGTGAAGTTTGGACATTCCTGGCTACCTATCCAATCCCTGTGCAGAACAGTCCTCAGAAGCACTCAGAGTGGCAACACTGAACAAGAAAATTATTTTGTCATTTTGTGTAAAACTGCTTTGTTATCATCACATAGTACTTCAGTGCTCACTCTCTTCTGTCCCTCTTATTCAGTATTAAGCTGTACCCCTCCATGTTGATGTTACACAACCCTTTGGGGAAGCCTATTGACAGATTAAAAAATCGGTAGGTATAACAGATAACAGCATTATATGGGTCATTTAGTGCTGATGCTGTACAATGGATTGGAGGCGAGTGCATATTGACTAGGTACTTACATACTTCATTTGGTCCATCAAGTTCAGCCCCACTAAACAAACGTTAGTGCACATATTTACACATACTTTTCTATACACTCACATATATTAATATATGACAATACCTATGCTCCCGAACTGTAGATTTTAAGATCACAATAGCCTTGGATATTTTGCTTGTTCAAGAAAGCCACTCTTCAAGGCATGAACAATATGCAACTGCACCTATTGATATTGGGAACCCTGGAGCTATTGCCACCTGGTAGCCACTAGGATAGTCACCAGGATTCCCACAGTAGTGTCAGTAGGAGCATCAAAAGACATATTGGATAGAATCCGACCCACTTGCATCCAAGTTGCATCAAAACACAATAGCAGATGCGCACATTCCGACACTTTGGGCATAACTGAAGATTAAACAACTCTACTGGAATTATAGGAAAAATTTTGCATTATCGGTAAAAAACAGTGATTTGTGGCTGAAATCTTTCACTGCGAAGTCAGAATAAATTAATGGTGCACACTGATTTGAAGACCACATGTTAGCAATGATGCCAACAATAGGGGGCACATTTACTTAGCTCGAGTGAAGGAATAGAATAAAAAATACTTTGAATTTCGAAGTATTTTTTTGGCTACTTCGACCATCGAATTGGCTACTTTGACCTTCGACAACGACTTCGAATCGAAAAATTCGAACTAAAAATCGTTCAACTATTCGACCATTCGATAGTCAAAGTACTGACTCTTTAAAAAAAACTTCACCCCCTATTTTGCCACCTAAAACCTACCGAGCATCAATTTTAGCCTATGGGGAAGGTCCCCATAGGCTTTCTAACCAATTTCTGATTGAAGGGAAATCGTTCGATCGATGGATTAAAATCCTTCGAATCGTTCGATCGAGGATTTAACTTCGACAGTCGAATATCGAGGGTTGATTAACCCTCGATATTCGACCCTAAGTAAATGTGCCCCTTGATGTCACATGTGGAGTTTATTTTCCTACACTCAATATTTAACCACTCTGTCTTACAGCCAGTTACCTTTGGGACTAACTTATGAAAGCTTAAAAGTGTTCAAATTTGAAAGATGACCTGGCAAATCTTCTTGGTCAGTAAATAATTGCAGCCTGGCTATGCCAAGTGAATTGATTAGAGTTGAATGTTCAGTCAGTGTCAATAGCATGTGGATGATGCTTATTGATACAAAGGCTCTAGTGGTGATTGTAGAAAATATATCTAATTTAAACATAAGAATACAATTATATTAGTTTGCTAGCTGCAACTTATTTAAAAAAAAACCATTAGAACGTTAGCAAGTCAAGTTGCTCTAGATTTACTTCTATTAGATCTACCATGACCTGGATGAATGAAAACCTTCATAGACAAATTTTATATATTAAATGTTTTTCTTGTATAATTCAGTGTTCCTCTGTATCTGTTGTTAAGTAAAATATCAGATCTACTTTGATGAGAACATTATTGCATTGCATTTCAAATCTTTAAATCTGTTCAAGAACATTTAAGACACCAACTATGGGTAGACGTAGGTACCAATCAGCCCAGATAGTCCCATATCAGAATGTGTTTGTGCTGGGAAGTGCAGAAGTCACACTCACAAAATAACACATGAAAAAGTTGACAAAGGCACAAAGTTGACAAAGTTCAACATTTTTGTGGTCTGTGGCACCTGCATTTGTCCCAGTGAAAGGGGGCAAACACCTTGATATTAAACCTATTAAATCCTGCTCTGTCTATTAACAATTTTATTTCTGTACCATTATTCAACATTACAATTCTTGGCTCATGAGGCAATTAGCAATAACTCCTGCCTTTTGCTGGTTTATTTATTTTTCTATGTATTTCATTTTATGTCTTACTTTAAGTGGAAAATTCCCCCTAACTATGACTTCAAGGCCTGCTATTACCCTTTTGTGCTCAAGTTATTAAGGATGTAAGAAATGTATCCATCTCCTGATAATAACAGTATGATGTGCTGCAAAGAAATACAATTTCTGCAGTTATATCATCTTTTAGCGCTGACATCAATGAGCAAAAGAAATGCATTAAAGTATATCACAAGATGTACCCAACACAATCTTTTTGATTATACTACAACTAAAAGCAAGCCACATAACTGTGGCTACAAAGTATTGTATTGATAAAGGGGCCACTGAACAAAGACTTGGACACAAAATAAAATGGTTTAACACATCTGAAGGGCTTGTAATGTCTTTTCTTTACACCCCAGCTCTTACAAAATACTTTGATATGTTGCATGAATGGTCTCCAACTTTTATAAAATACTCCATTTTCATTGGCAAAACATTTGATACATATCATCTTAAATGGAAAATTGGCCCCTGCTGAGATATCCTTTATCTTGTCAGGGTAACATGAGAATTAGCTAAACAGGCAACAAATTTGTGCAAGCTTTGGCCAAGATAGGCTGTTGAAAATCAAAGGCTGCTTAACACTTAGGGCAGATTTATGACTGCTTAGATATTTTTTTTACAAGCGGTAGCTCTGACAGCCAATAGAAAAATAGATGAATAAATTCTAACAAACAGAATATAAAATTTTTCCTCTACCCACTTTGAACACCATGTTTCTAACGATTTGTTTAGCTTGTGGGTAAAATACTAGAAAATGGGGTGGATGGATACATGGAATGTCTGTGCACAACTGGAATGTCCTGCATGACAATGAGCCCCATATTAATGGGCATATGAATGATGTAAAAAATGATCTTCTGGATTGACCACAAAACTATTAGTTGGATCACTAGGTGTAAGAGATTGGGAACAACAACTGACAAGTCATATGCCACGTAAAGTCATTGGTCAATCAAATTATTGTATTTGTTTTGTTTTGTATGATTTACTTTGATACCACACCACTAGATGTTGATCTGCCATCTAGGTGTTCCACAAATGTTCATACAGATCAGTTTGCATTTTTTAAATCCATATGAAAAAGCTTGCAATATATACAGTATATTAAGTCATACTATGGAATTCAACTTTCTGTTTGTCTCTGACCAAGGAGCACCTTACTCACTTCCAACTACCCATAATTTGGAAAAATGGCTTGTGACTATAGGCTACTAACCTCAAGATCTGCTTCTATTTTGTATTTGTACTAAAGGTATTTGCAAAATGAAAATTAGAATTAGAATTGATCCTGTAAAATAAAAATAAAAGCAACTAAATACAATCAGTTTTATGCATACCTGTATATCTAGAAGAAATCCTGCCTCTACTGAACTTTATCTTGTTTCCTTAGAATGTTTTTTCTCTGATCATATATGGTCTATAACAATATCTGCTTTTAAAACAAATCATTTTACTCACCTGTCTTAAAGTGTTATAGCCATAACATATGTTTGTTAATATTTTTCCATCTTCCCTTCAATAGAAATATGAGAGCACATCATATATCATGCATGGGATATTTTAGTTCTATAGTTTCACTAGTATAACTTTTTTTATGGTAGCTGCCATATTGTTTGATATTCTTATGAAGACAGAAAGCCCTATGCAAAGAGCATGCGATGTCAGAATTATTTACGGTCTATAAATTCAAGTAATCCAAAGTTTAACCTTTGGAAAAACATATCTGTCAGGCTATAGGAATTTTTAATGAACATTAGAAAACAGCTCTTTTAATGAAGGGAAAGTTATGCTTTCCTTTCAACTAAGCAGTGTCAGTTGAAATGTTAAAGAACACACATTAAGTAATGATTTTATATCCACAATGACATTTTTGCCAGGAAGCCCAGAGAACTCATTTTTGTGGACTTGCATTTTCAAAAGGAAACTTCCTGTTACCATATTGAAATTCCATACAGAGAGAAAATGTTTCCTGGCATTAGGCCCGTGAGCTTGGAAAAGACCTTAACTCCTACAAGGGAGTAAGGGACCCAGCTTAAGAAAATATTTAATCTATCAACTAGCAAGAGGCCAGGGTCAGAGAGAGAGTGATTTGTTAGCATATGTGAGACCTTGCTAAAAGTCTTCTAAACATTCTGGGAAGTCTAAAGTGTAATTCTGTTTTTGGAGACACGTTATTTATTTTGACTTGCACAAGCTCTTATGCAATATATATTAACATAAAACAATCATCAGTATGGTTTTAATAAGCATTCATAGGTCAAGATTCATAAAAAAAAAGCAATCCAAGTGCTGATTCACAACATAGTGCCTTTATAAATCCTGCTGGTAAACTGAGAACATTTTATATTGTTATATACAAACATGCACTTTTGCCAAACACTCTCAAGCTTTTACAATAACATGATTATTAAAAAATAAAACTCCCAATAAATTTAATATAGCACAGCTGTTTAAAGACAAATAGAGATTGATACAATGTCCCCTGCTATAGATTCACGCATCAATGGTTGATAAAATGAAAAATGCATCTTATAAATATAATTTACTTCTGATCTGTGTTTATCTGCATTGTGTAACATTTTACAGTCTTTCTCTATTTGGTGCAATGTAAAAAATATTAAGGAAGCAAAGCAAAGAAAACAAAGTTAGAAATCCAGGCTTCAAATGGCCCACTCATCACAAACCCTAGTGTTACCAGGTGCCTTAATTAACTCATAGATGATTAACTGAAAAAATAAGCATATAACTCCAAAAGCCTGTTATGTACTGTAGACTAGAGGCTCATAGGCCTTGGTGTAACATTAGGTTATGCTACTTTTTATCTGAGGTGAAGACTGTAATTATCTGTGCCAATGGGGATACTGTTTAAGGCCATTTGTGTGGTTTTTAATCTGTAGTTAACTGGTTTTCAGTTTGCATAAGGGCATAGACTCCTTTGCATAATATCGGCATTTTACTGTTATCCTAAAAGATGACTAGAATGACTTAGTTTTCTTGAGTAGTGAAATGGACTAGAATTAGTCATTTTTCATGAGTAGTGAAAATGGCAATGTGGGAATTCCAAATAGATAGATTATAGATTAGCAATCAAATCAAAATATGTTTCAGGCTAATTTAATTAACTTTCTGGTATCCAGAAATATGATATATATGGTTGTTTACCTCATTCAGTTTAATGGTTTTGAATAAGTGCCCTTTTTCTTCTAGATGCAAATGTAAATATGTCTTGTCCCACCCAAGTGTAGTCGTGTTCTGTGGGTGAAACTCTTATATAAATAGGTGGTTTAGAGGGTATACATGTTAGTTATTTCGAACTTTACTCATTGCAGATAGTGCTGTTAGTCAGGGATAGAGAAGGCCCAGTGATAAAAGCCTTTGCGTAAGAGCAGCTTTCAGTGCAAGAGGAGAATAGTTACCCAGATATAGGAAGATTAGGTAGAAGTAGACTACAACCTATGTTTAGTTGATCTAGGAACAAAAGATATGGCTATTGGTCAGATCAACCTACAGTACTACTTCAAAAAAAAGGAATAGTGCCCTAGTTACCCACTGAATAATTCATTTTTAGACTGGAGAGTTGTTCAGAGTTCAGTCTCACTTCATTCTGTAACAAAGTAATTCTACGGGACTTTATAACATCTTTAGCTAAATAAATTGTGTGTAACCACACCTCTTTCAAACAATAAATTGTTATCATCTTGTTTAGGCTCCACTGATGCCTAGATCTGTGTGTTTAAGAAAAAGTGTAATCCTTTGCTCAAACACACATTGAAGGCTTTGTGAGAGAAATGCAGCCAATTTAGAAGAGCAGATTTATTATTAGACAATGTTTTGTGTTTGAGTGAATCACCAACCATTTTTTTTTCAAAAGAAAAGCTTGCCTAAAACCTGGGCACAGTGGTTCTCAGCAAACATGCACTTGTGGCTGTAAATGACGCTTTAAATCACTTAATTTAATTTTTCTCATTTTTATAAATACTATAGGCTAAACTGGTTATTTAAAAATCCTGCGAATTCTCTTGCTAATAATGCTTTTTTGCATCACACAGGAAAATAGTGGGGGTCTCTTAGTAATGACCAGTGTTCTGCTGGATTCCTATCTGATCTTGATTACAATCCATGTAACTTTAAAGGGTTATACATTCTTAACTAGTACATATGATAGTTAGTCTTCGTAAAGAAAATATAGATACATTTTTCCATTTGTACCTTTATATAGAATGCTTTGCACATGTTTCAACGGCTAGAATATGTTTGTCTTCACTTAGTTAACAAAATCTAACAAAGATAAGCACCTAAAGCTCTTAAAATGAATCTTAGATAAATGCTTATTTATGAAGTCGGAAACAGAGATGTCAAACACTTCTCGTTAAAAAGCATTTGTAGATTTGAGACTTAACTGTTCCTGGTGCAGTGAAAGTCACTCTAAAGTGTATATATTACAATATTACATTAAGCAGAGTACCACTGTAAAATACATAAACACATTAATGTTGAGGCAGTTGCAATATGGCACCAATTACATATCAGGAAATACCACCCTTCCAGAAAGCCTCAGTATTTATTAGGGTGAAAATATTAACATATGACTGAAATATTATGATAGAATCCCTTAAAACAGAAATACAGGCATAAATACATATGTTACACATATCCCGAAATGTATACAAACTCTATACAGTTTTCTTTGTAAGTTCCTACAAGCAGTTCTGGAAGATTTCAGCACTATAACGGTCTCCACTTTACACCAACCCAAAATTTTCCTCCAGCTCTTTGAGAAGAAACATATTTTGGGTGAAACACAGTGGAATCATTTATCAACATTGGACAAAATTGCCCATGGGCAGTAACCCATGGCAACCACTCAAATCACACCTGAAAATAATTACACAAAACACAAAATTACTATTGCCTGCATACCCATACTATTGCCTACACACCTATCACAATTTGACCATTTTATATAATATTGTGATGGTATTCCTTCAAAATATATATCTTCCACACACCTAGCATTAGGGCTTTTTAATAGGTTCAAAGACATATAATCTTGTTTCTCTTCCCACTGTCTGCTTTTCCAATAGTAATAACAGGATTATTATTTAATATTCCCCTTGCCTGTAGACAAAGCTTACTACTGTACAATGAACATCTCACTTTACATACAGTAGCGTATGGCTATGACCAGAGAAGAGATGAAATCATCCAGTATTATCATATCTGATGTGGATAAAGACCATCTTGGGGACTAAGGGGTGGGGGGTTATTGGAAGACCCCAATTTCCTAAGCTTTTGGCTATGTATGGGCCTATCATCCATATATAGCCATTAGTCTAGGTAATTGCACAAACAAAATGCAAAACTTTACCGTCAACAAAAATTCTCTTATAATACCTGAATTGCTCAATAATTCAATATCATTATTATATTAAATATGTTCCAGTAATTAAAATCAATGAATGAATAAAAAAACCAATTAACACTAAATGTATTTATCATGTCTTAACACACACAGTTCACAAGGTTAAAAGCCAAAATCTGACTATTGCTATGGACAACTAGATCAAGCACAGAACTTATCGTTTTTATTACATGACCCCAAAAATGGTTTGTCTGAATTCTGTGCACGCATGATAGCAGACATGCCTGTCCTTTTTTCCTCTTTCTAGACTGAATAACAATGCTATGTTGCTGCCAGGTCGCTGATCCAAGAAACTAAAAACTGGTTCTTTTTAAGGCTACATTTTTGTCTTTATTCATAATTTTTAAAAATACTCTGCTGATACTTACTCCTATCCATATTCTATTACAGCTTCCAAACCACTAGCTTGTTGCCAGGAAAAATTAAGCCCTAGCCGCTAGATAGCTTTTTAAAATGTTACTGTCATCACAAATTTACCCTCCTTTTTTAAAAATGCCATTTCATTTTTCCATGAACTTTAATATTTTTTTGCAGTTTTCTGTCACATTAGCAACACTGCATCAAATGAATTGCAAGAGCTTTATAAATAAGACAGATTTCACACAGCAAATGTTGAGTGTATTTTTCTAGATTTCCTATATTCAGTCTATTGTCACCTGAAACTACAGGCAGGGTTGGGCCAATCAAGGCATCCTAGCCAACCCGGTCAAGCCACAACAGAGGCGAGAGTGGCAGAGGGGACGTGAGGTGAGGGAGGGCAGAGCGACGGAGGGGATTGAACACAGACTACTTATAGGAATAAGACACTTTAAAAGGTATCTGCCCAGTGACCTAATATCATATTGCCCTAGGCAGGTGCCTCTTCTACCTACCCCTAGTAGGGATGTAGCGAACGTCGGAAAAAAAGTTCGCTAACATATTCGCGAACTTGCGCAAAAATGCGAGCGGTTCGCGAACGGTTCGCGAACCCCATAGACTTCAATGGGAAGGCGAACTTTAACATCTAAAAAAGACATTTCTGGCCAGAAAAATGATTTTAAAGTTGTTTAAAGGGTGCAACGACCTGGACAGTGGCATGCCAGAGGGGGATCAAGGGCAAAAATGTATCTGAAAAATCTGCCTGTGTGTGCTTGGAAGAGATAGTGTAGGGGGAGAGCTGTTAGTGATTTCAGGGACAGATGATAGTAAGTTTGCTGGCTAGTAATCTGCTTGATACTGCTCTGTATTGGAGGGACAGAAGTCTGCAGGGATTTGAGGGACATTTTAGCTTAGGTAGCTTTGCTGGCTAGTAATCTACTGTTCTCTTTAAACAACTGCCATACGTTGACCTTGTAGGCATTGTTTGCCCAGTTTTTTTGGACGCAGCCACTGAAGCACAGTTGCCAGAAAAAATATGCCATATAAATGCTGAAAATAGTAATTTTTCGCCATACGTTGACCTTGTAGACATTGTTTGCCCAGTTTTTTTTGGACGCAGCCACTGAAGCACAGTTGCCAGAAAAAATATGCCATATAAATGCTGAAAATAGTAATTTTTCGCCATACGTTGACCTTGTAGACATTGTTTGCCCAGTTTTTTTGGACGCAGCCACTGAAGCACAGTTGCCAGAAAAAATATGCCATATAAATGCTGAAAATAGTCATTTTTTGCCATACGTTGACCTTGTAGGCATTGTTTGCCCAGTTTTTTTGGTCGCAGCCACTGAAGCACAGTTGCCAGAAAAAATATGCCATATAAATGCTGAAAATAGTCATTTTTTGCCATATACGTTGAGTCAACGTATGGCAAAAAATGACTATTTTCAGCATTTATATGGCATATTTTTTCTGGCCTCTGTGCTTCAGTGGCTGCGGCCAAAAAAACTGGGCAAACAATGCCTACAAGGTCAACGACGTTGACCTTGTAGGCATTGTTTGCCCAGTTTTTTTGGCCGCAGCCACTGAAGCACAGAGGCCAGAAAAAATATGCCATATAAATGCTGAAAATAGTCATTTTTTTGGCCGCAGCCACTGAAGCACAGTTGCCAGAAAAATTATGCCATATAAATGCTGAAAATATAAATTTTTTTGGTTGCAGCCACTGAAGCACAGAGGCCAGAAAAATTATGCCATATAAATGCAGAAAATATGCATTTTTTTGGTCGCAGCCACTGAAGCACAGTTGACAGAAAAATTATGCCATATAAATGCTGAAAATATAAATTTTTTTGGTTGCAGCCACTGAAGCACAGAGGCCAGAAAAATTATGCCATATAAATGCAGAAAATATGCATTTTTTTGGTCGCAGCCACTGAAGCACAGTTGACAGAAAAATTATGCCATATAAATGCTGAAAATATAAATTTTTTTGGTTGCAGCCACTGAAGCACAGAGGCCAGAAAAATTATGCCATATAAATGCAGAAAATATGCATTTTTTTGGACGCAGCCACTGAAGCACAGTTGCCAGAAAAAATATGCCATATAAATGCTGAAAATAGTAATTTTTCGCCATACGTTGACCTTGTAGACATTGTTTGCCCAGTTTTTTTGGTTGCAGCCACTGAAGCACAGAGGCCAGAAAAAATTAAACCAGTAGGGTTTGCACCCTAGTTTGTAACGGTGGCGGAGGGAGGAGGACGCTAAAGGACAGCTGTGTGTGGAGTCATGAGGCTTGAAGAGAAGGACAGCTGCATAGAAGTCAGAACAAGTCTTCCGGCGTGCAGTAACCCTCCGAGATCCACCCCTCATTCATTTTAATAAAGGTCAGGTAATCGACACTTTTGTGACCTAGGCGAGTTCTCTTCTCAGTTACAATCCCTCCTGCTGCACTGAAGGTCCTTTCTGAGAGCACACTTGAGGCTGGGCAAGACAAGAGGTTCATGGCAAATTGTGACAGCTCTGGCCACAGATCAAGCCTGCGCACCCAGTAGTCCAGGGGTTCATCGCTCCTCAGAGTGTCGATATCTGCAGTTAATGCCAGGTAGTCCGCTACCTGCCGGTCGAGGCGTTCTTTGAGGGTGGATCCAGAAGGGTTGTGGCGCTGCCTTGGACAGAAAAACATTTGCATGTCTGACGTTACAGACCGGCCAAAGGGCTTTGTCCTTGCAGGTGTGCTCGTGGCAGGATTACTGGCACCTCTGCCCCTGGAATGTTGATGAGTTCCTGAAGTGACATCACCCTTAAAAGCATTGTACAACATGTTTTGCAGGCTGGTTTGTAAATGCCGCATCTTTTCGGACTTGTGGTATGTTGGTAACATTTCTGACACTTTATGCTTGTACCGAGGGTCTAGTAGCGTTGCGACCCAGTACAGGTCCTTCTCCTTAAGCCTCTTGATACGGGGGTCCTTCAACAGGCATGACAGCACGAAAGACCCCATTCTCACAAGGTTGGATGCAGAGCTATCCATCTCCGCTTCCTCATTATCAAGGACTGCATCATCCACGGTCTCCTCCCCCCAGCCACGTACAAGACCAGGGGTCCCCAAAAGGTCACCACTAGCCCCCTGGGAAGCCTGCTCCTGTTGGTCCTCCTCCTCCTCCTCCACAAAGCCACCTTCCTCCTCTGACTCCACTTCTGGCACCTCTCCCTGCGTTGCAGCAGGTGCCTGGGTTCGTTCTGGTGATTCCGACCAGAAATCGTGCGCTTCCAGCTCCTCGTCACGCTGGTCTACAGCCTCATCTGTCACTCGTCGCACGGCACGCTCTAGGAAGAAAGCGAAGGGTATTAGGTCGCTGATGGTGCCTTCGGTGCGACTGACCATATTTGTCACCTCTTCAAAAGGTCGCATGAGCCTGCAGGCATCGCGCATAAGCACCCAGTAACGGGGGAAAAAAATCCCCAGCTCTGCAGATCCAGTCCTACCACCCAGTTCAAAAAGGTACTCGTTGACGGCCCTTTGTTGTTGCAGCAGACGTTCCAACATAAGGAGCGTTGAATTCCAGCGAGTCTGGCTGTCAGAAATCAAACGCCTGACTGGCATGTTGTAGCGCTGCTGAATGTCAGCAAGGCGTGCCATGGCTGTGTAGGAACGTCTGAAATGGGCCGACACCTTTCTGGACTGGGTGAGAACGTCCTGGAATCCTGGGTACTTGGAGACAAAACGTTGGACTATTAAATTTAACACATGTGCCATGCAGGGCACATGTGTTAAATTTCCCAGTCTCAACGCTGCCAACAGATTGCTTCCATTGTCACACACCACTTTTCCGATCTGCAGTTGGTGTGGGGTCAGCCACCGATCGGCCTGTGACTGCAGAGATGACAGGAGTACAGATCCGGTATGGTTTTTGCTTTCCAGGCACGTCATCCCCAAGACAGCGTGACAACGGCGTACCTGGCACGTCGAATAGCCTTGGGGGAGCTGGGGGTGCACAGGTGTGGAGGAGGAGAAGGAGGACCCAGCAGCAGAGTAAGAAGAAGAAGAGGAAGAAGACGAGGTAGAGAGCGATGGAGGAGTAGAGGTGGTGGCAGAACCGCGTGCAATCCGTGGCGGTGACACCAACTCCACTGTTGTTGTTGTTGAGCTACCCATTCCCTGCTTCCCATTCCCAGCCATTACCAAGTTCACCCAGTGGGCAGTGTAGGTGACATACCTGCCCTGACCATGCTTGGAGGACCATGCGTCAGTAGTCATATGGACCTTTGGCCCAACACTAAGTGACAGAGATGCGGTAACTTGGCTCTGCACATGTTGGTACAGGTGTGGTATTCCCTTTTTAGAAAAAAAATTGCGGCTGGGTACCTTCCACTGCGGTGTCCCAATTGCTACAAATTTGCGGAAGGCCTCAGAGTCCACCAGCTGGTATGGTAAAAGCTGGCGGGCTAAGAGTGCAGACAAGCCAGCTGTCAGACGCCGGGCAAGGGGGTGACAGTCAGACATTGGCTTCTTACGCTCAAACATGGCCTTCACAGAAACTTGGCTGGTGGCAGATGACTGGGAATGGGAACAGGTGGTCAAGGTGGAAGGCGGAGTGGAGGGTGGTTCAGATGGGTCAAGGAGAGCAGAGGTAGAGCAGTAAGATGCTGGACCAGAAGGAGTGTGGCTTTTAGTTTGCCTGTTGCCTTTGAGGTGTTGCTCCCAAAGTGCTTTGTGCTTGCCGCTCATGTGCCTTCGCATAGAAGTTGTACCTATGTGGCTGTTGGGCTTACCAAGGCTCAGTTTCTGACTGCACTCATTGCAAATTACAATGCTTTTGTCAGAGGCACACACATTAAAAAAATCCCACACTGCTGACTTTTTGGAAGTGTGCGATCTGGCGGTAACAGTAGAAGCTGGCGGCATTGGCGGCAATGGCGGGTGCGTTGGCCGGCTGAACACAGGTGCCGATACATGTTGTTGCCCTACTGATCCCTGCGGGCTGTCCTCCCTGCTTCTTCTAAGTCTTATTCTCCTACTGCCTCTCTGACTCTCCGTCTCTCCATCTGAACTACCCTCCTCTTGCTCTCTTCTACTAGGCACCCACAAAACATCAATCTCCTCATCATCATTCTCCTCAGATGCATCAATTTCTTCTGACACATCACAGAAGGAAGCAGCAGCGGGGACCTCCTCCTCATCACTCATCATTATGTCCATCTCTGTCGTGTTCTCTGCCAGAATTAAATCTGGTGTAACGTCCTCATCTCCTTCATCTTCTTCTGCCAATAATGGTTGCGCATTACTCAGTTCAAGAAACTCATGGGAAAATAACTCCTCTGACTCCAGTGAAGAAGGGGCACCGGTGGTGGAGGAAGTGTTACGTGGGGTGGCCATAGCAGTGGAGGATGAGGAGGATGTTGTGGTAAAGTTAGAAACGGTAGAGGATGGGGTGTGCTGTGTAAGCCAGTCAACTACCTCTTCAGCATTTTGGGAGTTCAGGGTCATTGGCTTTTTAAAACTGGGCAATTTGCTAGGGCCACAGGATTGCATAGCAGCACGGCCTCTGCGTGGCGGCCTGCCTTTGCCTGGCATTATTTTTAAAAAAACAACAACAACAAAAACTCAGTTGGTTTTTCTGGAAACGATAATACACACAGCTAGATGGCAGTTTGAAGAAAACAGTGTGCAAATAATGCCTACAAGGTCAACGTATACACAGCGGTGGATACGGATTACGTAAAATATAAGAATGCTGCTTGAAAAAAAGTAACTCAAGTGGTTTTTCTAGAGACGATAATATTATCAATATTTAGACAAAATGTGAACAAGCTCACACAGCTAGATGGCAGTTTGAAGAAAACAGTGTGCAAATAATGCCTACAAGGTCAACGTATACACAGCGGTGGATACGGATTACGTAAAATATAAGAATGCTGCTTGAAAAAAAGTAACTCAAGTGGTTTTTCTAGAGACGATAATATTATCAATATTTAGACAAAATGTGAACAAGCTCACACAGCTAGATGGCGGTTGGAAGAAAACACTGTGCAAATAATGCCTACAAGGTCAACGTATACACAGCGGTGGATACGGATTACGTAAAATATAAGAATGCTGCTTGAAAAAAAGTAACTCAAGTGGTTTTTCTAGAGACGATAATATTATCAATATTTAGACAAAATGTGAACAAGCTCACACAGCTAGATGGCGGTTTGAAGAAAACACTGTGCAAATAATGCCCACAAGATCAACGTATACACTACTACAGCGGTGGATACGGATTACGTAAAATATATTATGGCTGCTTGAAAAAAGTCACTCCGGTGTTTTTTCTGGAGACGGTAATATTATGGATATTTAGACAGAATGTGAACAAGGTCACACAGCTAGATGGCAGTTGGTTGAATAACACACTGGGCAAAAAATGCCTACAGGGCAAATAATGCCTAAAAGGTCAACTTATACACTACTACAGCGATGGATACGGATTACGTAAAATATATTATGGCTGCTTGAAAAAAGTCACTCCGGTGTTTTTTCTGGAGACGGTAATATTATGGATATTTAGACAGAATGTGAACAAGGTCACACAGCTAGATGGCAGTTGGTTGAATAACACACTGGGCAAAAAATGCCTACAGGGCAAATAATGCCTAAAAGGTCAACTTATACACTACTACAGCGATGGATACGGATTACGTAAAATATATTATGGCTGCTTGAAAAAAGTCACTCCGGTGTTTTTTCTGGAGACGGTAATATTATGGATATTTAGACAGAATGTGAACAAGGTCACACAGCTAGATGGCAGTTGGTTGAATAACACACTGGGCAAAAAATGCCTACAGGGCAAATAATGCCTAAAAGGTCAACTTATACACTACTACAGCGATGGATACGGATTACATAAAATTTATTATGGCTGCTTGAAAAAAGTCACTCCGGTGTTTTTTCTGGAGACGGTAATATTATGGATATTTAGACAGAATGTGAACAAGGTCACACAGCTAGATGGCAGTTGGTTGAATAACACACTGGGCAAAAAATGCCTACAGGGCAAATAATGCCTAAAAGGTCAACTTATACACTACTACAGCGGTAGTAAAATAAAAAAAAGTAAAATAAAAAAAAAAATGAATATTAAAAAAAAAAAATTACAGTTGGTGCTGCTGAACTACTAGGAGCAGCAGATTAGCACACCAGTCCCACTCCCCAACACTGCTAGACTAATAGCACTGGGCTCTTATAGTAGTAGTAGTAGTAGTAGTAGTAGTAGTAGTAAAACAACAAAAAAATAAATAAAAGCAGTCCTTACAAGGACTACTGTTATTGCAGCAGTCAGCAGATGAGATCAGAAGCAGGACAGCTGCCCACTGCAGCTACATACAGAGCACTGCAGTAGAAGGTAGATTACTAGCCAGCAAAGCTACCTAAGCTTAAATGTCCCTCAAACCCCTGCAGACTTCTGTCCCTCCAATAACAGAGCAGTATCAAAACGATTACTAGCCAGCAAACTTTCAACTGTCCCTGAAATCACTAACAGGCAGCAGCTCTCTCCCTACACTATCTCTTCAGCACACACAGGCAGAGTAAAAAAACGCTGCAGGGCTTCGGTTTTTATAGGGAAGGGGAGTGGTCCAGGGGAGAGCTTCCTGATTGGCTGCCATGTACCTGCTGGTCTGGGGTGAGAGGGCAAAAAAAAGCGCCAACAATGGCGAACCCAAAATGGCGAACGTCGCGCGACGTTCGCGAACTTCCGGCGAGCGCGAACACCCGATGTTCGCGCGAACAAGTTCGCCGGCGAACAGTTCGCGCCATCTCTAACCCCTAGTTCTGGCCCGGGACTACAGAAAGAATAAACTGACAAGAGATTGAAGATGTGATTTTAAATGGTTTCTCCAGAGAACAAATATGGTGTTTTAGGGCACTTTATGGTTTTCTAAAAAAAAAAATATAAACAAAATGCAGGCAAAATGGCTGAAATCACCTCATTCACAATAGCTCTACATGAACTGTAAAGGTTAATTTATGATGCTTATTGTTATGGAACAATGTTATGGAAGATAGCTCATAGTACAAGTTGATCCAGGGACTAGTCCGATTGCCAATTTGGAGTCAGGAAGGAATTTTTTCCCCCTCTGATGAAAATTGGAGAGGCTTCAGATGGGGTTTTTGCCTTCCTCTGGATCAACTAGCAGGTTAAAAAAAAGTAAAAAGGGGACACCTTATTGCCATAGCATCTAAAAAGAAAAAACTAAGGGCTAAGGGTATACTACAATTGGAGCAAAGACTCCTCACTCTGGAAAAATTGTATCATCGTACACCTACTAGGGCAATACAGTTGCAACTATTCCAAACACGTAGAGAGCTCAAGACTATTTTACTTAATGATACAGAGAAAGCTTTGCGGTGGCTGAAACAAAAATTTTATGAATGGGGTGATAAGCCGCATTGCTTGTTGGCCAAGAGGTTAAGGGAACAGGTAGCACAAAACTCTATAACATCGATTGATGTGGGGGATAGTCAACTGGTTTATTCGCAGGAAGGAATAGCTGAGGCCTTTAGAGCTTATTATTGTGGACTTTATAATTTAAAGACTCAATGCCACATTGACCAGTCCCCACAGTTGCAACGATGGCGGGCAGGATTTCTTAAGGATAACATTCCCACTACACTCACTCAAAGTGAAGTAGAGAGTTTAAATGCTTCTATTACGGCAGAGGAAGTGGAGAGGACAATATAATCTTTTCCTTCCATGAAATCGCCTAGACCCGATGGATTCCCATATGCCTATTATAAAGCATTTTCCAATGCCTTGACCCCACATTTGACACCAATTTTTAATTTTTTCCTTGATGGAGTGGAGATCCCATCTACTATGCTAATGTCATATATTACTTTAATACATAAAGAGGGCAAAGATCCTCAACACTGTGGGAGCTATCGCCCCATATCGCTCTTGAATTCGGATCTAAAACTTTTTACCAAAATTCTGGAAAATAGGCTAGCTCCAATTATGCCCCGACTCATTGACCCAGATCAAGTGGGCTTTATCCAAGGCAGGCAGGTGGAGGATAATACGCGCAAAGTGATAGATTTGATGGACATTATCAATAAAGCCCAAACTCCAGCGATCATTCTTAGTTTGGACGCAGAGAAGGCCTTTGATCGCCTAGATTGGACATATATGCTCACTCTATTAGAACAGATGGGCTTTCGAGTGTCTTTTCTGACTGCTATTAGGGCTATGTATTCTACACCAATGGCAACTCTTAAATTATTGGGGGCTTCTAACCTTCCTATCAAAATTGCAAATGGCACTAGGCAAGGCTGTCCGCTCTCCCCCCTGTTATATGCCTTAAGCATAGAACCCTTGGCGACAGCAATTAGGGCACATAGGGATATAACAGAAAATTACCAAAATTGGGAGCGCACAAATTTTTAGTTTCCCTCTTTGCTGATGATGGACTTCTAGCTATTACTAATCCAATGATATCTTTGCCAAATCTCCATAGACTCCTTAATCAGTATAGTGACATATCTGGATATAAGCTGAACATTCAAAACAGAGGCTCTTGCGTTGAATGTTCCATATGCTACACGGGAAGCCCTCAAATCAAATTTTAAATATAAATGGAAGGAGTACTCCCTTAAATATTTAGGCATTCATCTTACTAAATCATATTTTGACCTTTACAGGCATAACTATCCCCCGCTCCTCCAAACCATCAAGTCATTGTTAGATAAGTGGAGCTCCTACTCCCTGTCTTGGTTGGGTAAAATTGCTACCTTAAAAATGGCAATCTTACCGAAACTGCTCTATTTGTTTGAGACTATCCCGGTTCAGGTGCCAAGTACTGTTTTACAGGATCTACAAAAAACCTTTTTTAAATTTATTTGGGCTAAATCGAGACATCGGGTCCCAAAGTCTGTGATGACTGCTAGCAAATCTTACGGTGGATTAGCGACCCCATGATATTATGAGGCAGCGCATCTGCGTCAAGTATTAGGATGGACCACCTTCAATCCCATGTCTAAGTGGACTCAAATAGAAATGCTTAATCTAGTATCACTTCACCCGAACTCATTACTTTGGGAATCTAAGAAACCTGCTAAGCTTCCAGTTACTTCGCTCCATGTAATTAAGTTTACTCTGCAGATCTGGAAACGCTGTTGTAAGCATGCATCTTTAGTTGGCACATCGCCAGTATTGCAGTCCGTGTTGGCGAATCCCTATTTCCCACCCGGGCTAACTTCCACCTTTAAAGAGCATTGGGGTTTGAAACACCTATTTTACGTGAGGGACTTTTTCAATCCTCTTACTAATAAACAATTTACCTTTTTGGAATTACAAACAAAATACCAAATTCCACAAACCTGGTATTATGAATACATTCAGCTTTCGCATTTTATTCAGGACACTGTACCTCAGATGATTCCACTTCGCTTTATGACTTTTTTTGAAAAATTATGTGTTAAGGGACTGCCACAGAAGGCATTGATATCAAACTTGTATTCCCTCCTAAATAGCCCTGTCGGTGATCCACCGCCTAAACATAGGTATATGATTCAATGGGAAACAGACCTGGAGACCAACCTCACCCACCAGCAGTGGGAGGATATCTGGGAGAATGCTGGAAAGGGTGTCATATGTGTAAGGCAGAAGGAAAGTCTCTATAAAACTTTATTTCATTGGTATTATACTCCAGTGAGGCTCAATAGGATTTTCCCGGATTCATCTTCCCATTGTTGGAGAGGGTGTGGTCAGCCAGGCACACTTCTGCACATTTTATGGTCCTGCAGTAAGCTTAGAGATTTTTGGAATGATATTGCAGGTATGATAGCAAAAATAATGTTTATGGATATACCAATGGAGCCTCTATATGCGCTTTTAGGTGCCCCTTATCCATATCTCTCTCCACAGGAACAGAAGCTTATAAATTTTGTTTATACGGCGGCTAGTTTAGCTATTACCTCTAAATGGAAGACTCCAGAAATTCCGACCTTAGGGGAGGTAATTGTCCATTTGCGTGATATGAAACTGATGGAGGAGATGACTTCCAAACATAATGGGAGGATGCCCTTGCATGAAAAAATTTGGTCTAAGTGGGATTATTTTATATCTCAAAGATAGAGGTCTTCTTCTCCTTTTTGGGTAGCTATAAAATTACAAGTGTGAATGCTTACTGCTCTTCGGGTGGGTGAATTGAACTGACTATGTCTCGTTTGGTCCACAAGTAATGGGTAGAAATGGGAGGTATGAGGTTTATGGAGATTAGATGATTATATAACATGTGTCTATGTGCACGATTGTATTGACTACAGGGTGACCGTAATAAGAGGTTATATTGTGTTAATTTACCTGCTGTATTGATGTATGATATTACTGTTTTCTCTATATACCCTCAGCTTGTTTATTATGGTGTAACTTGATGCTTTGATACCTTATTTGTGAGTGTAAACAGTTATGATTTGTGATGAAAACTGTCAAAATCCAATAAACTATAAGTTACAAAAAAAAAAAAAAGTAAAAAGGTTGAACTTGATGGACGTGTGTCTTTTTTCAACCTAACTTACTATGTTACTATGTTACTTTCCATTCTAGATGCATATCTAGAATACCTGCCATAAAGCAAGTAGTCACATGACTACTAGAAAAAGGATTCCTCCTTAAAAGCTTAAAAGGTAGCATTAACTCTGTTCAAAGTAAAATAAATCATTTTCTCAAATAAATGGTGCAACATAAAATGAAGATTATGCCCCATGTCTTGTAAAAGGCAATAAGTTTATCCAGGTGCAGTAACCCATAGCAATTAATAAGATGTTTTCTTTTTTACAGATGATCAGTAAATGATGCCTGCTGATTGCATTACTAAGTGCAAATTTATTACATAACTCTATGGGGCAGATTTATCAAGGGTCGAATTTCGAAGTGCAAAAAACTTCAAATTCGACCATCGAATTGGATTACTTCGATATTCAAAGTCGAAGTCTAAGTTTTTTCTATCGAATTTGGCCATATTCGTTCGAAGTCAAATCGTTTGATCGTACAATGAAATCCTTCGAATCGAATGGTTCGAATGATTTAATTGATCAAACAATTTTACTTCGACTTCTAAAAACTTAGCCAAATGTTGGCTATAGGTTCAAGGAGGTCCCCATAGGCTAACATAGCAATTCGGCAGGTTTAAGGTGGTGAAGTGTCGAAGTCGAACTTTTTTAAAGGGACAGTACTTCGATTTTCGAAGTTGAACAAGATTTGCAAATTGCCTTAGAATGCCTTTAACTTAATCATGCTAATATTTACATTTAAAGACCTGTCACCCTATCAAATAATTTCAGGTTTTTTTGCATGTTAATTGAGCATTATGAACTTTTTTTGTACTAAAGTCAAAAGTCAAACTAAAGTACATGAGTGCAATTATAGCTTGAAACCACTGGCAAATATATGATAACTGTACTGAAAAATGTTATGACCAGAATGCAAAAAAATACCCCATGTGATATTACCCAATATTACTGCATTCATGTTATGTCTCACATAGGTTATGATATGATGGGTTTCTAATAATACTATCTTTATAACAACAAAACGCATGAAGAATGTTTCATGACAAATCTGGATAATGTTTCTGATCAAATGTTGGCCTTACAATAGTATAATTATGTACATAAAAAAACAAACTTGTATTTTTGTAACCTGTATAACATATCATAGCTTTCCCCCAAAATAAACAGGCTATATAAGCAGTGAAACCTATGCTTACTTTCTAGCTGCATATACTGCCAGCTCTGGAGTTATAAGTGAATTGTTTTCAGATTGTGTTCCTGTAGTTTCAATTGCCAAGGGATAGATAAAACTCAAGAGCGAGAGGGAGAAAAAAAACAAAATCTATCGACTTTGAGTATCCTTGGTGCAGGAAGTCAGGCCCACTGAGGAATCCATTATTATGCCTGCCCAGAGAACAGACTGGAGCCAAGCAACTTGCCTGAGAAGCTAGTAAAATTGTAATGCACTCTGTAGAGCGGTCGTGTCATATTCAGTTATAGCAAATAATCCCAGATGCCTGCAGAGCTAAAATGGAGCTGTAATGTGCTTGCCTCCTAACCCAAGCTGACAGCAATGATGTACGACTACCATTAGTGGAAAATATCACTTCAACTAACCCATGATCCAGCGCCGCTAGGGGTCATATTATCCATAAGGAACAATTACTCTTTGAAAGTAAATACAAATTTCTTACACAGAATTGGGTGCAACGCAGGTAGGAAGTGATGTGTTACCTATGAAAATACATTGCCAAGTGACAGCTGATAAAAGACTAAATGAATCGTTGGAGATTAGAGTGGTGAGGCCTAATCTTTCATTGTACCAGGCTGGTGAGCACGCACTCAAGCCAACAAAAACATCCAGTTCACTTGTAATTGACAAATGTATCATGTTCATTTGGGAAATGCTCCAGTACAGTTTTATTATCCGAGTCACTATTTTGATTCTATATGTACAGTTAAACAATCTAAAGTTGGCACCTACCTCAATTACAGGTGATACGACAAAACACATGCAATTGTATCTGCACATTTTGATGGATTGGGCACAATTGAATGGTGACATTTATGGTTCTCTCATAAAACTGTATGGGATTCTTTAGGCTGTGTGTATTAATGCACCATGTTATGAGAATACTGGGTCAATGGGCAAACTTATGAGTGAGACAAACACACAACTTCTTGGAAATACAAGGCCCTTCCTTTTTGCGACTACTTAATGAGACACGCTTTGTCTTGATTACATATGTTTCCCCTCAAAGCTACTTGCTAATTGTACTCTATTAAAGGACATGTAAAGCCTACATTTTCCTACCATGTATATTGATCACATTTCCCCCACCCAAATGGCATTATTTGTACTACATAAATCCCCTCAGTTTGGCAGCATCATTTAATTTCCCTAAAACAAATAGCAGCTTTCACCCGGGGGCCATTTTCCCTGACACATCATCAGTGCATTTATATGTGCAAACAGCACATATGTGATTTAAATTTCATGCAATTTAAGAATGCAGGCATAAACAGACAGTGTTTACTATGATAACAAGTTCTGCTTGAACTGAGCACTGTAATGGTTACTCTGAGCTCAGGAGAGGGGGTTAGGATTTAAAAATAGGAGCAGACAGCTAGATCAGAGTTTTTAAGGGAACCAGCAACACCATTTCTTCATTGGCTGCTAGGCTGGAGGGTGTGTTTATTAATCTGAGTTGAGAAGAACTGAGCATGCTCATGAGCCCACAGCCAAAGGACATTTCTGAGGGAGGCTCTTCAGTCATTAAATTTTTGCGTGGGGGGGGGTTTACATAACCTTTAAGTGACCTGGAGATAATAACAAATTTAAAAAAAATAAGAGTAAATGAAAAAGAGGGTACAGGTATGGAACGTGTTCTCCAGAATGATATGGACCTGTGGAGTTCTGGATAAGTGGTCTCTCTGTAATTTGGATCTTCACACTGTAAGTCATGTAAAAATAATTTAAATATTTATTAAACCTATTAGAATTAGAATTATTGTGCATCCAATTAGGATCAATTATATCTTAGTTGGGATCAAGTACAAGGTACTTTTTTATTATTACAGAGAAAAAGGAAATACTTTTTTAAAATGTTAATTACTTGATTAAAATAGAGTCAATGGAAGGCAGGCTTCCCATAATTTGGATCTTTCAGGATAACAGGTTTCCCAATAACAGATCCCATACCTGTAAGTCATGCACCAGTGGTTGACTTGTCTGTACTTTCACATGGCATGCTGGGAATCCAACAGACATATAGAGATTAAAAAATGTATGAGTTTTCAGGAATCCATTTGTGTGTGGCCCAGTTTTTTATTTATTGCCATATCTACTATAGCACGCAATGCCCTACTTGTACTGTTTACAATTATGAATGTTTTTATTTTATATGAAATGCAAAGCCAAATCCAATTTCATAATATAAAACTAGTGCTAGATTAAACCTCCTATGACCCACAAGAGGACCTAATAAGGACCTAACCTTCATAACAGCGCTAAATTGAAATGATTTGTATAGACTTATGATGTAAATACGAAAGGGCATATGGGAATTGCCATTGCTTGGGGCCCCATCAGAAGATTCTCTGATACTCTGGCAGTAGTAATTCAAAAATAAGCATTTCAAAAATCAAATCAAATTGGTTTTCTACAAGTCAGTGAACACATGCCAGAGTAAAGAGCTCTTTGTGTGTTTGTATGTGACAAACATGTTTACCTATTTTGTAAACCCTGGGAAATGTATATATATTTTTGCAGTATGTTTTTGTAGGACCCTTACTATGTTCATAAGTTCCATTTCTATAGATGTTCTAATTATGACCTTGATTTTTTTTTCCCTCTCCCCACTCTAATTGTATACCATGCTTTTAAAAACTGCCTGCTCTGGCATTGTCCTGTCCAACTATGGATTAATTTAGTTCAATGAGAAAAACATATACCGGTATCATAGTTTATGTCATAAAAACTCACTGTTTTTTACCCATGTTTGAGCCAAGGGTTATTGTTATTTTAAGTGACTTTGTATTGTATTCATATCCCATAGAAGAACCTTCAAATTGCTGCATGGCCTCTTCATGATGGTGTAGCGTAATAGTAATGGAGTAGTTGTCATTTAAGGAAAAATTGCTATAAGGCAGCATAAACCAATGATCAGATGAAATATTACCCACAACAAATATTTATTAACATGGACTTTACACATATGTTTAAAATATGCAATACTGGTGCAAATGGTAAAAAAGTGTTTCAATGTAAAGGTCACCAGACTAACTTTTTTTCCTATATATTTGCAGTGGGTGTAAAATAGTTATATAGATATAGGTAGCTATAAATCATTTTGGAGAATGGCTACTTACAAGTATATATTAATATTTATTGTTCTGCATTAAATTGTGTTTTAATATCAGTTAATAAAAATGTTATATTTATTAATCAGCCCATAAAATCCAAGAAGAAGTGGATGATCTTAGAGGAAAAAAAAGTTAAATTATAAAGGGACATAAAATTTCATTAAAATTAATTCCACTTTGGTGTTTGAGTGGCAGGTGGATGAGGCTAGTTCTTCAAGTGTCATTCTTTGATTTTTAATATGAGGAGAATATTTGTCCTTGTACTTTGTGAAATGCCAAAAGTCTATCCCTAAATGCACAGAAATATAAGACATATGCTTATAAAGATGCACCCAACACATACCCTGTGTGCAAATGTGACATTTAAAACCACTTCACCTTATTTCCTGCTGACATATTCTTTGCATATCAGAACAAGGCATGTGTTGCTAATATTAACACTAATATTTTTGTAATAGTATATTTTTAATATTGTCATTTGGACAGGAAAAGATACATTGCATGAATTCAGGAAATAATCTGTGTTATGTTCTCACTTATCAAGCTACTAAGAACACCCTTTAGAAAGTTATCATGTTTCAGTGAAGGAGATGTGGAACACAACTCATAACAAATGGTTTTTAATCTTTAGCCATAACAACAATACAAAATATATATAATAATGTTTTGGTTTCCCAAGCGCCTAAAAATCAGATGACACAATCAAAGAGATTACAGTGTAACTGTTAAATGTTTTATGTGGTTTGTTCTTTCCTGTCTGGCTTACTTTAAATGAAACAAAAACATATAACATAAATCCTTAAAACTGGCTTACTTTAAATTAAGCAAATTACTTTAAATGAAACATTATTATAAAAAATAAACTATTGTTTTTTTTCAGTAACACAATTGCTACGTTGTTGCTCTATGTCACTATCTACAGCAGGTATCCCCAACCTTTAGAACCTGTGAGCATCATTCAGAAGTAAAAGGAGTTGGAGAGCAACACTAGCATGAAAAATGTTCCTGGGGTGCCCCTATGTGTATTGTCAACCTACATTGAGGCTCTTTTTGCAGTACATTTGGGTTTTATGCAGCCAAAACTTGTCTCATAGCCTGGCATTCAAAAATAAGCACCTGCTTTGAGCCCACAGAGAGCAACATCCAAGGGGTTTGAGAGCAACATGTTGCTCACGAGCTACTGGTTGGGTGTAACGGTCGGCACCCAACACCAGAACAAACACCAGGCACCCTGGTCTCGGCTCGTGCTTCACCAGTAGTGTGACTGCCTTTGGGCCTCGGGAGGAGCCCTTGGCTTACTTGGATGCCACCTGGACTTAAACAAGAGGTGCAAGATGAGGGTTCTGGATAGGCAGAGGGGCACGACTGTAAAGCAAAGTCGTAGACAAGGTCGTAGTACAAGGCGTTAGGCAAAAGAGTAGTCAGATCAGGCCGGGTCGAGGCAGGCAGAGAATAAACGTAGTCAGGCAGGCAAGGGTCAAACCAGGAAGTCAATAAGAGGGTTAATCAGAAGAGGTAGTCGGTAATCAGGCAGGGGTCAGGATCCAGAGGTCAGAATAGTCAAAAAGCCAGGAAGGGGTCACAACAGGAATCAAATAGGTTCTAGAAACAGAATAGCAATGCTAAGTAGCACCAGGAACAAACTCCTATCACGGGCCAGGTCCTGTGGCTTTAATTAGGCTTTTATACTTTCAAATTTGGCGCCATTGCACGCTGGCGTCATCACGCCAGCGCCTTTAAAAGACATGGAGACGTGAGCGTGCGCCCTTAGGGGGCAAAGATGGCGCCAGACACGGAGCGGTGCGGCGGGCATCCCCGCCGCACCACTGGACCACCAGGGTGAGCTTTATTTATTACATTGCGGATCACTAATCTACAGTATGACTGACTCAATTGCTTGGTTCCACAGCACTAATTGGGTCAATCTTGGAGTCTACTGGTTATTTGTGCAACTAACCGTGTCCTGTAACAAAGTATATTGGAAACTCATATGCTTGCAAACTGTAGTTAGCACTATAGCACAATTGGGGTTTGTGTGCTCACCATGTTCTAGCTGTCATGGACATGAAGGTTGTTTTAACAGCCATTTTGACATAAAAACTGAGGTTATGGGAGTCCTGAGTGGGCAGTAATTAGCTACATCACAGTATTATATAGGCAAGATTCTTTATTAGCAGCAGTCCATACAGCCAGGAATGTTGATATAAGTTCTAAATCTAGAGTCTGGCTTGCAGTTAAATAAAACAATGCCAAATTGCACACTCATCCTATGAAATAATAGAAGCTTGAGCTATATTGCAATGACTTGCATATCTCCATAAATGATGATCTTTTGAAATGAAAGCCCATAACTTCATAACTAAAAGGTACACATCTTACATTAAACTATATGAACATTGGGGTGAATCATGAAAGTGACTAAACTCAACTGAGTTTCCAAAACACTCTAAAACATACCCATATCTAATAAACCATGTTGTCCCATAACTAATAATAGCAGATGAATCAGTTAGTTTTCCACAGCTACTTGGATGGAAAAAGTATCTTTCCAGGTACTTCATACCTTTAGACCATTTTGACATCAAAACTTTGTTTATGGTACTAATGAGGGGGCAGTAATTAGTTAACCACAGGAGATAGTAGATGCCCCCTTCCCATTTTGAACTAGCGATAAACACTATAGGGTAACCAGAAACACTCTTTTTTTCAGTGGTAAGCACACAGATCACGCAGACCAGTGGTTTTCACAAGCTCCCCTTTCAGGTCTAAAATTTGGTCAAGGACCACTTAAGCCCACAACGCAGTTCCCAATACAGGTATGGGATTTGTTAACCTGTTATCCAGAGAGCTGTGAATTATGGGAAGACCATTTCCCATGAACTCCATTTTATCCAAATAATACAAATTTTTTAAAATTATGGGAAGACCATTTCCCATGAACTCCATTTTATCCAAATAATACAAATTTTTTAAAATATATATCTTTTTCTCTGTAATATAAAAGAGTACCTTGTACTTG
Source organism: Xenopus petersii (assembly GCA_038501925.1). Lineage (NCBI taxonomy): Eukaryota > Metazoa > Chordata > Amphibia > Anura > Pipidae > Xenopus > Xenopus petersii. Next base: position 92,331,920 of record CM076674.1, on the reverse strand, counting down.
ATCCAAACTAAGATATAATTAATCCTTATAGTAAGCAAAACCAGTCTATTGGGTTTATTTAATGTTTAAATTATTTTTTCATAGCGTTAAGGTATGAAGATAAAAATTAAAGAAATATCCTTTATCCAGAAAACCCCAGGTCCCATACCTGTATATAACAGCACTGCTCTATCAGCCATTCAGTCATGACTTCCTGATTCACATTCACTGCTTATGGGGACCTACTGGGGGTGTCCTTCCTAAAACAGCCTCTTAGACAATAGATAGTTGTATTAGGGTTAAAAATGATAATATAAGATGCCTTGTTCTTGCCTGAAATGTATACCCACTGATTGGTAATTAGCACAAATCTAATTTTGCATCACATTGTATATCTGATGCAGATCTGTCAGAGGTTAAACTTATAGTAACATACTGTAGGTAATATACAGTACTATGCCACAAGGAATTAATATATTTTTCTGAGTTTGAATATTTCCTAAAGGATATATTCTTACACCCACACAAGCACACTCTCTCTTTGTCTTAGCCTCTGTATGCCTTTCTAGTCATTTATTTAGAATTAGTAGCACCATCTACAGAGAAAGTAAGATCATATTCTTAATTTAGTATTGTCATTATTGATAATGTATGGCTGTAATGTAATTTCACTGCTATTTAATTTGGTCATTTGTAAAGTGCTATTTAAAAGTGCTTTTTTATATTCTTTTTTTATTGGATGCAGTGATATTTGTTTTATGACTTTCTTAATCTTACAGCAGAATAATAGTGCTCTGAAATGTTTACGGCAGAACTAAAAGTAACATAATGCTTCAACTGACGGTAATAAAATATAGGGATCTTGTGGAGTTTAACCTATTTTAAGGTTGCAGCTGAGTCTTTAATAATCAGCCATTCAGCAGTGCTCATGTGTACACACTCAAATTGAGGCTGTTTTCCAGGCAGTCAATCACAGTATTGTATGGGAAAGATTCTTTATTAGCTGCAATCCATAAAGCCAGGCATGTTGATATAAGTGCTAAATCTAGAGTATAGAATGCAGTTAAGTAAAGCTATGCCAAACCACACTCATCCTAGGAAACCTAATAGGAGCTTGAGCTGTATTGCAATTATTGATGGGCGAATAAATTCGATTAGCACAAATTTGTGGTGAATTCCCGCATTTCTCCACCGGCGAATAAATTTGCGAATCTCCCGTGAAAATTCACTGGTGAAAATTCGCTGGTGTCAATTTCCGATTTTTTTTTGTGAAAACGTTCAAAGTGCTCAATTTTTTTGTGGAAACGTTCGAATTGCTCGTTTTTTTGTGAAAACGTTCAAATTTAACTATTTTTCCGTGAAAACCATCGAATTTCAAAACATTTTCGGGTACCTTCCAATTTCAAGATTTTTTTGTGAATTCTTCGCTATTTCGCAAATTTTGCAGGAAATTCGCTAATTTTTCGGCGAACCGGGAGAGATTCGCCCAATACTAATTGCAATAACTTGTATATCTCCTTAAATGTTGTTCTTTTGAAGTGGCAACCCATAATATAAAATCCAAGAGGTACATTATACAAGATGGACATTAGGGTGAATCATGAAAGTGACTAAACTCAACTGAGTGGATTTATCTGGATAGATTAAGGAAGTTGTTTGAAGGGAATTTCATCTGTCTATAGTATCCATAATGCGATTTTCCAAAACACTTAGAAAACACTCTAAGGGGTGCAACAAAACTTGCACCATGCCTCTATTTAAAGGGACCTAAAGCTTAACTAAGTAAGTAGACTAGAAATGTTGTGCATTATGGTTGGAGCGTCTGTACCTGCCGAAGGCAACCACAGCCTTTTAGCAGTAAAGATCTGTTCCTCCAAAAAGCCCCAGTAGCTCCCCATCTTCTTTTCTGCTGATTCACTGCACATGCTCTGTGCTGCTGTCACTTACTGAGGTAAGGGACCCACTCAAAATATACAGTACACATAGAATATAAATGTCACACTATAAGGCTGATAAGGCTAGTTAATACAGATAATTACTACTTATCCGCTCAGAAACCAGTGCAACTAGCATCAGAATTTTATAATCAGCCCTGTAACATCAGTTTACATTACAGGCCAACCTCATTTTCTGCTTGATAATTTGTAATGACCCCTAAGCTTAGCTTCTCAACAGTTGCTCAGAGCCCACTGAGCATGTGCGTGTCACAGACACTTTCCAAGATGGTGACCCCCTGTGATAGGTTTGAACTCCTGGATCCTGACTGCTAGTAATAAGCTGAAACTTTACGCTGATGCAATAAGTTCAGTATATAAAACATGCCATTCTTAGCCATATTCATGTTGTCTCATTACTAATAATCAATGATGAGTCAGTACATTCGTTTTCCTACTTGGACAGAAAAAGCATCTTAAGCGTTTACAATAAAAGTTTTTACGATTCTAAGACCTGTTCTTCACAGAAGTATATATATTGAAAGATATGTGTCTGAAAAGGGCACAATCTTGTTTATATTTTACCAGTGTTTGATTGGTGAAATGAAAACTCTAGCAAGTAAAGCTGTGTAATTTGTGTACCGGCTTAGGAAGAGAGCAGGGTGGGCTTCCATTCCTTGCTCCAGTAAGGGTTTTCAGCTGCCAAGTTAGAGGCAGTTAAGTAATTAGTCTGCAGGAGAGCTGCTGATAAAAGAGCTGTGGGACTACACCTCAGAGCTTCCCCCTAGAGACCTCCTTGACTGGAGGAGTGTGATGGGCCATGTAAAGAAAAGAGATTGTGATTTCCCTTGAGTTAAAGAGTTGGAAAGAGCTTCAAAAGGACTGGAGAGAGGAAGAGAGAAACCAGGAGACAAGAGTGTCTAGAGTGAGCCCCTGAGAGGATTCTGGGAGTTGTCGATTCAATAAAATGTTATTTTAATCATCACTGATTTGGTGGTCAGGGCCCCCCTACAAGTTAAAAAAAATAATTGTTGACCAGGGCCTCCTAGAAGTTAAAAAAAAAACATTGGTGCCAGGGCCCCCCATAAAAGTATTTTTTTAAAAAAAAAACATTGGTGCCACGGCCCCCCTTGCAAGTAAAATAAAATTGGGGCCCCAGGGAATATTTTTTAAAAAAGCATTGGTGCTAGGGCCCCCCTTACAAGTTCAAAAAAATAATTGGTGACCAGGACCCCCTTATAAGTTTAAAAAAAAAACCATTGGCGCCAGGGCTCTCCATAAAAGTTTTTTTAAAAAAAAAATTGCTGCCAGGGCCCCCCTTACAAGTAAAAAAAATTGGGGCCCCCAGAGAATATTTTTTAAAGAACATTGGTGGCAGGGCCCCCCTTACAAGTGAAAAAAATTGGGGCCCCAGAGAATATTTTTTAAAAAAAACATTGACACCAGGGCCCCCTTACAAGTTAAAAAACAATTGGGGCCCCAGAGAATATTTCTTAAAAAAACATTGGTAGCAGGGGCCTATAGAGTATTAAAATAATATATTGGTGGCCAGGGGATTAAAAAAAACACACACATTGGTGTTTAGTAGAAATGAACTTTTGGCTCCAGTACTTTGCTTCCTTTTATGACTTCAGGTCATTTTGCCACTTCAGGACTAAAATTTAGGCTGTTTTCGTTACTTCGGGTTTTTTCACCGCTTCAGGACTTCAATTTCGGCTGTTTTCATGACTTCGGTCTTTTCACCAGTTCAGTACTTCAATTTCAGCTGTTTTTGTGACTTTGGGTCTTTTCGCCACTTGAGGACTTCAGTTCCCGCTGTTTTCATGACTTCGGTCTTTTCACCACTTCAGGACTTCAATTTCGGCTGTTTTCATGACTTCGGGTCTTATAGCCGCTTCAGGACTTCGGCTGTTCGGCGGTTTGTGACTTCTGAAGGGCTTCACCGCTGTAAAGGGGGGCACGGCTCTTTCGAAAAGTGCAGCACAGCCAGGCCCCCCTTCAGGCCCAGGCCCAGAACAGTTGTACCCCCTGTGTCCCCCTGATGGTGGCCCTGCTCGAAACTAAACAAGTGTAACTTTGGTGCTAGAGTTTTTCATTAATGAAGCGATTGAAGTGAATATTTGAAGTAGATTGATTTAGAATAAAAAGTGTTTGTGTAAAGTGTATTGCCTACATGAAAGGTGCCGTACACTGTTGACTATGCAACAGAACAACATAAAGGCCACTGGCAAGAATAAAAAATCGTATACTCTATTGATCCCTTTCTTACCACAACGCTTGCACTTTAGCTCTTGCATTTTGAGGCTCTCATAAATATATGTATTCTCATTTCCAGCTTTAAGAAGTCAATCAGGATTGCACTATAGGATTTGACAATCCCTTCATCTGCAGGAAGGAAGTTCCTAGTTGTCAGTTAAACAAAAGAATAATACACAGCCTCCTTTTATAAGTGTATACTTTACCTGTCATCCAACATCCCATTATCATGTCACAGCAGAGTGCACTTTTCCACAGGTCACTTTGTTTAAAATGACACGGATAATGCACATGTCAGCGAGATGACAGTTCTGACCGTCCTTCAGAGATAAAAACGCTAGATGAGCGCCTGTTCTTATCTATGCTACATGCCTCGGTCTATCATCTAAGTGAGGCAGAACATGATTTCTCCAGAGAGCACTTTTTTCATTTCCTGATTTTAAGGAAATCAAATAAGCACCATTTGTCTTCATCTGAATATGCTTGACCTGCTCAAATGATGATGTCTCGCATTTTATAACAGGCTACATATGCTGCATTCAGATTAGGTGCATTTAACATGCCTTACATCTCCTGTCTTTTGACAAAGCAGTGTAACTGGGTGAGGGATCCCTGGCTTCAGGAGATAAACACAACTACGGCATTATCTTCAGAGCTGACATTTATAGAAACTGACAAGGCCGAATATATGTGTGTGTGGGGGGTGAATCCTGTATAGCTGTTACAAAACAAGAAATATATTCTTATTTTGGTGGGGGGTTTTTTTTGCAGGTGTATTTTGTTTACTATTATTTTCATCCTGTTCTGTTATTTTTTTTAAAGCTAGCTTTCAGGTCACATTGGTTAGTAATGATCTAATGTTAAGTCGTGATGAGTGAGTCTGTCCCGTTTCGTTTTGCCAAAAATTTGTGAAATTACAAAAATTTGGAAAACTCATTAAGTCAATGGGCATTTTTTTGAGGAGACGGTCATGCTCATCACTGATGTAAACTAATTGTTTAAATGAGATGTCTAATTATAGTAGCAAGTAGAGTCCTGTGTGAAACCAATTTTTGACACTCAACACAGAACCATGACCTGCAACCTGCATTTTTACCCACTTGGACTCACTACCCAACTAGCAACTGCCTTATTCACAGCCCAATCAGTGACCCACTGACCAACAAGAAACTGGAAGTGCTGTTGCTTTAAACTGAAAGTGACATCATCATAAGAGGGTAGGGCCAAAAAAAGTTTAAAAAATGTGCAAAGAAGTAAAACTTGCTATAGATAAGACCCATGGCCCACCAACCCACATCTATACCCACATCTAAAAGTCCTATCTCAACCCGCGGGTACTGAACCTGCTGCAGGACTCTACTAGCAAGCACATAGTATTAGCCCTGCCCATTAACTGCCAGATTATTATTTACCAAATCTTTCTTCTCTGGTGCAAAATGTTGCTCTTTCCACTGCATTAGATACTGTTTGAGGCTGCCATATTTATTTCTGTCACAGAGCTGTAATTCCACCACATACCCTACATATATTAGAAATCATTGTGCACTTTAATGTTTGCACAAAAAATACATATAATGGAGGTGCAGTCATCAGCAAAATATGCTGGTTATTAAAAAAAGCTGCTTCCAGTGTTGGCTGCAGGGATTTAGGGTCAATAAAGGGTGTCTATTGCACACCATCCCAGTCCAGGGTTATACAACGTGCACATGTGCCAAAAGCAGGGCCGCTTTAACAAATGGGCAAAGTGGGCAGCTGCCCAGGGCCCACTTATAAGGGGGGCCCACTGTTGACCTGTTAAAAAAAAAAAAAAAAATTGAAATATTTTTTTTTATTTTTATTTTTTACAATTTTTTTGGGCTTTTTTTTTTTTTTTCTCTGCTGCTGATCTGGGCTGCCTCCCTTCCTAACAGATCAAAGGAATTAAATTTGGGACAACCACCCCCCCTAGTACTGCTGGAATGGAAGAGGCCAATTAGTGCGGGAAACCACCTGAAACTATAAATACGTGGAGAGCAAGGCCCGCCTGCCGCAGTCTGGAGAGGAGTCCGGGAGGAGGAGGAGGAGGAGTTGTGCAGGGTGCAGCTGCATGCCTGCCTGCATGCGTATTCGCGTTGGACGTTGGTGCGTCACAGACTCACACAGTCACTGCTGGACTCTGAGGTGAGGACTGGTGGTGGGGTCAGCGGTAATAAAACACTTTTACTGCTGCTGGTCGGATCGCACACTTTGCTGAATGCAAAAACACACAACTCGGCTCTGCATTTAAAAACGTGTCTCTAGCAGGCAGGACAGCATGACAGACTGCAGCTACAGTAGCACCTAATTGAAACTATCGTCAAAGTTATTCTCATTTATGTGGCAGGAGCAGGCTTGTTTATTTAACAGGCTGACTTATGGCCCACAGGGGTGAAAAAAGCCAACAGAACTGCAGTTAACAGAACGGGCTAGTGAAGGGGTATAGTGAAATGTGAAGAAAAGAAATGTGAGGGAATACTAAACTAAGATTTAAAGCTGGGGAGTGCTGGCTGTCAATCAATACTCTCCTGTGGGAGAATGAAGAGATCCCCAGTCCTCATTTCAGTCAAAACTGAAACGTGAGAGGATCTCTCTGCAGCTCTAATATAATGATGTTTTTTTTTTTGAAAGTAAAATGCTTTTTTAAGGGTTTCTGGTTCATCACTGTACATTGTAATGAAGGGGAAGTATAATACTAAGATATGTCTGACACAATGTGTCTCCTTGAAGCACACATCCAGGGGCATATCTATTCCCCTCCCCCCCCTCACTGTCCGTGAACAGCCCCCTAAGTTTGCTTATAGCCTATACAGAGAGATATCATAAAACTATGGCAGCATAGATATTCCCCTGTCCTAAGCACAATTCAGCAGGAACAGTCCCTAAGTTTGCTCATAGTCTGTACAGAGAGATCCCATAAAACTATGGCAGCATAGGTATTCCCTGTACTAAGCACAATTCAGCAGGAACAGTCCCTAAGTTTGCTCATAGCCTATACAGAGAGATCCCATAAAACTATGGCAGCATAGGTATTCCCTGTACTAAGCACAATTCAGCAGGAACAGCCCCTAAGTTTGCTCATAGTCTGTACAGAGAGATCCCATAAAACTATGGCAGCATAGGTATTCCCTGTACTAAGCACAATGGTCACAGAGCCCCTCAGTGACTTCTCATATCCTTATCATTTACAGTAGGGGCTACATTATCCTGTATATCATTATAATACAGTGAAACCTCAATTTTGCATGTCCTTTTTATGTGTAACTTTTACATCAGTGCATGGTTGCTAGGGGAATTTGAACCCTAGCAACCTGAAATTGCAAACTGGAGAGCTGCTGAATAAAAAGCTAAATAACTCAAACTGCAGACAATAACAAATGATCCAATTGCAAGTTGCTGCTTCGGAATATCACTTCTAAGTTATAATGTAAAGATGAACAACTTTAATGGGGTGGTTTATACCTTTGTATTAAGTTCTAGAACAACCAATTCTAAGCATGGTATGGTAATGGTGGGAGGACATTTTTTTCAGGATGAGGGGGGCCCACCAAACAATCTCTGCCCAGGGCCCACCAAGGCCTTAAATCGGCCCTGGCCAAAAGCCAGTGGTGCGGGGTTAGGAGGCTGACAAGAGAGCATTGAATATCACATTTAGATCAACTACAGTAATGCAATCACATTAGGAGCCTAACATCTCTGCCAAAAGAGGCTGTGAGTTCAGGGAATTTCATGTATTGATTGTGCCTTTTCTAATTACCATACATCACAGTGAATATTTACTTCTCACTTGCTCACCTCCAGATTCATGACTGCACTGTTTTGTAGGGTTACAGCTTTTACTTTCTAAACAGTTATTTGAATGTACAGTGCTTACAAGACACCCCCATAAGACAATTCTGCCTGGGGGGGAGGGATAATGTCTCATCCAATAGCATTAAAAATCAGAACTGAGGGTAAAAATAATGGTGGAGTCTGTAACCCTCCAACAGAGTTCCAAAGTCTATGGTACACATATATATATTCTTAAGCATATGTATGATAAGTATTTTGAATATAAAAATTCATATTTATATTTACAAAGTTTGTGATAATGATTTAATTAGGCATTAGAGCTTCCGCCTGTAAGAGTAAGTCCACATATGAATTCTTTAATTGGTCTGCTGTCTTTATTTTAGCAACCAATTAGCTTATTATAAGTATATATATCTATCTATATATATCTATCTATATATATATATATATATATATATATATATATATATATATATATATATATATATCTATATATATATCTATAGAAACATTGCTTTATCAGCCAGGTTCTTAGACATCTAGGACAGACAAAATATGAGTGCAAATCTCACAACATTTAACATTGTTTAGGGTTGTAATAGCATCTAGAAAAACAAAGAAGCATTATTCCAAATCTTACCTAAACTGACCTTCAAAATGAACTCTCTTTTGTGTCTTCTAAGGTTGGGTGTGTCACACACACAAGAAACACAAAGAAGCTAATGTACAGCAAAGCCAATGGGCAACCTCTGTCTTGCACTGGCACAAAGAAATGTTGCATGCCCCATGTTGCACTATTGGGGTATAATCCATCCTACTCCATTTTGTTAAGTACAAAGACACCAATAGGAAAGTAAGACTGGATACACAGTGATTACTTCTAAATAGGTAAATGACTACATTTTATGTACCAGTCATAAGATTTTGAAAATATTTATAAGACATCATAAACATGGCATCACTATATTGCACAGTATAGTTTGCATTATGTGAGGCAGAGGAGCATGCAGCTTCTTAGAATTAGGGCTATAATGCAGAAGTTATATTTATACTTTTTCTAGTTAAAACTATTAGAACAAAATTATATTTTGTTCACCTACCTTGAAAAGTGGAAAAAAATTAATTCCTCACATCCAGAGCTCCCACCTTGAGGGATTTTGTACTTACCATATGTTGCCATATGATGCCAATAAGATACAGTAATATAATTTATTATGAAAACTAATACATGAGAAAGACTGTGAATTGAATGATTCAAGAATTTCATCTGTGTTAATCCCATCAATTCAAGTACGATAAATAGCTATATGGCTAGATCTAAATGTAATTATCGTTAAATATTGTGCCGTGCTATTTAAACTATTGAACATAGCAAAAAATGACAATTCAGTTGGTAGTTGATACAATATTTGGCAGGCTGCCGTTAGTAAAATACAGTAAGAATCACTTCAAAACATCAAGTCTGATGTTAATGGAATTACAATGAAATATGATTAAAAGCAGTAAATAGTACAATATGCATGACTTGGCTAAACACCTTGTGAAAATTCTAAAAAGACACACCTGATGTGAGTAGAAGGACAAATTGTTAGCACTTTACATGTACAATGTAAAATTAAGAGTATGTAAAGTAAATATTTGTAACTCAAAATCAGAGTATTACCCTGTGTAAAAATAAGACAAATACATTGTACTCTGAAGTCGTTTAAGGAATGTGAGTTTGTCCTTGTATAGAAAATTAATTCCCAGACATCACAGGTCATAATTTTGCACTTTTGTCTACACTTGCTTATACTTCATAGGCATGCAACAAGTACAGGGCTCTGTGGCACCATGCATCCACTGTCACTTCCTATCTTGGGAGAATAACTGAGGGGCAGGATGGGGATGCAAATCTGCTACCCCCCAGTCTGAACCCCTCATGAATACAACATTGCTGCATACAACCAGTTCTGTATTCATGGCTGAACGGCACTCCTTTTCACTCCAGTGTGTACCTAGGGTTCCAATTGTGGGTTAGGGTATAAACGTGCCAGAAACATAGTGGTTTGGGCCCTTTTCTATGCAATTTGCACTGTGCATTAATAAATGAAGCCTTTTGTACACTGACTATATTAGAAATGAGTCTCAAAAAATAGCTCCATAGTATACACTGTGTAGTATTTATCATTGCACTTTGTACTTTACCATGTTACTAAAAATGAAAAAATCCAGAAGGGCTGAGGGGCATGTTTACTAACATTGGAGATAAATATCTGGAGAGATTTCTGGAGATGTTGCCCATGGCAACCAATCAGCAATTAGATTAAAACAGCCACAGCCAAGTTAGAAAACAAAAGCAAAGATCTGATTGGTTGCTATGGGCAACATCTCCAGAAATCTCTCCAGATATTTATCTCCAATGTTAGTAAACATGACCCTTAGTTACTAACATAGATGTTAATTTGCAGTTGTCAATAGTCAACCAATGAGTAGTTGGCTTGGAACAGTCTACTACATGTTGAAAATAAAAGCAAATATCTGACTGGTTACTATGGGTAACTGCACTGTGCAATTCAGAACCTACATTTAGGGGCCCGAACGCTTCTTACCTGAGCATTCGTGCTTAGGCAATCATTAAGGAAACCCAGTATGAATTTATGAATCACATGTGGTTTTGTGCCAAAAAAAGCTTGTCAGTCTTCGTAAGTTTGCCCAAATGGGCGTTTGTAATGAATAAAACCCAGTCGCCAAACTTTTTCAGGCAGGAAAAACACAAGCAAACTTATATGGTCCCCCTAATCTCAAAGTATTCAATATAGTGCATGAGATACAACACAGTAGGTTTATAGAGTTGGGGCTAAAAAATTTTTTATCCTTTAACAATTTTATTTTGTGATGTAATTGCTTTTTTAGTTTACTGGCTGATTATATGTACAGTAAAACTTTGACCCACAAAGCTCACATTTATTATTTGCCCCTCATGCAAGCACAAGAAAAATGTATGGGTCAAAAAACTTGCTGCTTAGTGCCAAAGAGTAATTGCTTCTGGAGCAAATGCTGCTTTCTGCACATTGTGCTGGATTAATGCAGCCATAATTGTTTTGTACATTGTCAAAGGTTCCATATAGGAACAAAAATGTTGGTTCAGGCCAAAATAAACCTTCCATTTTGCAAGATCTAGGAGTATTTGCATATACGGTAGGTGTAATAATAGGCTCAGAATGTTTTGCTTGCCTGAACTGGTAACCTCTTTTACTACTTTTGGGTGTCCAGGCCATTGTTGCCATTCATAGTAATAGTGGCCATTGTAACATTCATAGTAAACCATGGATATCTACCTATTTTTGCAAGGTTCTATGATGAAGAAAACATGTTGAATAAATTGGCACACTCAGCTCCATGCATAGGCAGACAATGAAAGATTTGTTTAGTTAAAATATTTGCCAGTTTGAATAGACTTTGCATGGAATGGTTAGAAAATGGTGTTGATTGTGTTGACATGGTCATTCAGCTCTGTCCAAAATGTGATCTGCATTATTAAAAAACTAGATTCAAAATTAACAAGAGATTTAGTAATTGGTTAATCACAGCTGGCTGGTTAAACTTAAGGCAAAATGGGTGCCTTATCAAATAGAAACATGAACATTTTTTATTCTGACTGAATCATTTGGTTGGTTTGGTAAGGATCACTATAACAGGTGTTCGGACACTCAGGGGGTTATTAATTAAAGCCTGAATGCCAAAAACTCCTTTTTTTTACTATAACATCTGAATTTTTTTATCCCAAATTCTGAATCCAAAAATCCGGCATGTTAGACCTGCTGAGGTTGTATATAAGTTGATGGGAGAGGTCCCTGTCCTATTTAGAAGTTTAGAGGTCTGCGCTGGAATTATGCATATTACATTTGAGATGGATTTGTCTAGGCCATCCAAGATCTTATTATGTCATTCATATTAGCCTTATGTACCCATTGTTCATTTAGTCAGTTCCTAAGGATTAAGATAAATCTAGAACTTTGTTAAAATTCTCAGACAAAACCTTATATTGCATAATGGTTTGCGGGAAGTAATGTCCAGCAATAGACTGAAAGACATGGATTAGACATTACTGGAGTAATCTAATAAAGAACTGCAATACTGAGAGGATTGGGCTATCACTGTGGCATGTTCTCAAATTGTCAGTCTTTTATCAAGTGAATTATTATGCCGAATTCAGGATATCAGAATATATAAGGTCAAACATCCAAAGCAAATCCATGTTGTGAATTGAAATTAGAAAATGCTTTCATTCAATTTAAAAGACTCCAGAGACAGTTGTGATGAGTGATAGAAATAAAAATAACCTCACCTTGTAGATCTTTTCATGACAAGAAGCTGATTATAATGTTACAAAATGTTTTATTTTTCACACGTAGAACACCATTTTCGCACGGATTTAAGATACTGCAAGAGATTAACAAGCAACACACAGGCGCTTACCTTTTCTTCCTGATCACTGTCACTGTCACACTATGGAAAAAGAAAAAAAAATAGACAAAATCATCACCTTTTCTATGCAAGATTAAAAGCAGTGAAAATGTCAACATGATATAAATAGTGACAAAGGAGGATAACTTTAAAACCTGTCCAGTCTTTCAACATTAAAAAAATATCTGTATATAAATAATTCTTGTTGAAACATGATGAGTGGTAAGGTAAATTGCCTCGACAACAATATTAAAAGACTAAAGGCATTGGACCTCAGCCAAATAGGCTTTAAATGTTCCATAGAAATGATATCATGTTCATTCATTCCACACTATTTTGAATGCATGTACTCCTTTTTGAACTAACACTAATAGACAAAAGAAGGAACAGTTGTTAGAAAACGGATTAATTATCTGCTGTTACACATTAATTCTGCCCTCCATTAACTTTGGCATGTCAAACCATGGCCCTTTAGTTATTGAAACACATTATAATCAAATGTGCATGCTAATATGTGCAGACTAAATGCTAGTTTCTATTATTTGCAGCTATGCAAAACGTACCAGTATATTATTGTTCATATTTTTCATTTTAGGGAATCAAGACTACCCAGTGAACACTACATTACATATTTACTGGTCACGTGTGCAACCTCTGTGCCTCAGTCTTGACAGACCACTAATCCCATTGCAACGTAGAGTATTTGACTGACCAATGACTTCCAAATTTTTATCATCATCGTTTATTGTTAGAGCACCAGCAAATTACGCATCACTTTACATTAATTTACAATAATAAGGGATCTTCTCTATTTTTTTTTTAAATAATCATTTTATCCACTGATCTGCTTTTCATATTATTCTGTGACCCATCACTCAGTTCCCCTCTATCTGAATGGTGCAATAACATTTACTAAACTGTTGCTCAGAATGCCTGTGGCTTACGAGACTAAGCTGTGGCAAAGCTTGCAATGTTAGTTTAGACATTATCAGGGGAATGTAATAAAAGTCGCAAAGAGCAAAACAATTCGCACCAATAAGACTAAAAATCCACATCTCGCAATGTAATATTGTTCCTTAAACTGTTATTGCATTGCGAATTTTAATTGCGCATTGCGAATTTTAATTGCGCTCTCATAAGAAGTGCTTGAAGGTGTCGTAATCTTTTGGAGCAAACATAACTACTTTTTCAGTAAGAAGTTTTATTACATTGACTGCGCATTGGCGCAAACTATAAAATTCGCAAACGGTCTTTCACTGTCGGAAGTGGTCACTAAACAGTTTCCGGGCTCGCAAAAGATATATTAAATTCGCACAAAGCAAAATTTGTTCGCGCAAAGGCATAACTTTTCGCATTGCGAATAGTTTTTCCAGTAGCGATTTTTATTACATTCCCCGTATGAAACTAAAATATCCAATTGGACAGAAAATAACAGATCCCTATTAAAGTTTGTGTGAATAGCATTCTAATTTTATTGCATTTAAACATGTGCTTACACGATCCCTTTAAATACAGTTAGAGCCATCATAAATGTACAGTAAAGAGGTGTTTAAGCTCCTTTTACCCCAGGATATATACATTCCAATACATTGATCAAATCAACTGAAAAAAAAAGTATTGTTGCCCTGATCCCTCAAAATCCAATTGACTGGTATGGAACAACAGATCCTAAAGATTCTGATCAAACCTGCCTATAGTTCAACCAGTCAGTTAGATAGATCTACCAAAGTTCCATTATCTAGTCCTCAGATCAAATTATGATCAATATGTTCATTATTATATGTGTAAAATCTACTATACTGTAGTTAATAAATATAGTAACTATGAATCATTATAACGACTGACTTTAAGTCCATGCAATTTCAATGAGATCTTGAAGGTACATGAATTACTAGGAGGTAGATAAACAGACATTTTAGTCTTAGGAAAATAGAAAATAGAGAAGAAATATATTTTCTTAGGAAAATAGCAAATCTTACCGTGTTGCAGATTTAATAAAGCCCCCCAAAATTGCATTTAAAAAAATTAAATGTTTTTCTCTAAAATAAAGGACGTATGTTGCATTAATGAAAATCTGGGTGAAAACATATGCCGTTTTTTCACGTGTGCATTTTTGTTCACAATGTGTATTGTTGTCTAATTTTTTTAATGAACCTACTGATTTATTTGGCAAACCCTGATCAAATCTGTTCAAAATGGTGATGTCAAGGACAATTATACCCTAAAAACTACTGTACTGTTGAAGACAATTATACCCTATGGAAATATCATTGCATGAATTTAACGATGCAAAAGCTGGCAGAAACACTTGCCGTGCACGTAATTTTATTAGTATTAAAATGTAAAAAATATTTTTTTCTTTCAAAAACGTTAAAAACTTTTTTTAACCCCAACATTAGAAAATCTTGCTCTGCACTTAAAAAAAATCCATATTGTGTCCTAGCTTTAAAGTATTGTTTGGGCAAATCCTGTAAAATGTGTGAATGAGCAGGCAAAGTGTTAAGCTTCCTGCCTCCCACAGTCCAGTTCTAATTTCAAGGTCCACTTAATTCTGCATTGAGTAATTACAACTGTACCCAGAAGCCCCAGTCTCCAGAGTTAAACATATGGCGAAGGACTGAGACCTACTGGTGTCCATTATGTAAGCAGCACGGCTGCCAAGACAATTAAAAATGCACAGGCTTCCTTCCCAACATGCACACTGATTGACAGCTTCACGATTTGGTCAGTCACTATGCCTGCCAACAGTTTCTCCTGTGCTGGAGCCCACATGGCGCAGTCAGGAAACACTTCCATGTCTGGTATTAAATTCTCTTACTGACCTGAGGACTGTGCCATGGGCTCAGCAGGAGCACGGCATCTAATTTACAGCTCCATCCCATAGATCCCCCAGTGCCAGCCTCTGGCAGAGACGGATGGTGGTCAGCCCATCCAGATCATAAATTATGCAGTAGCAATAAATGTACTTAACAAGCAGCACACACAGTTTTCTGAGCTTCAGCTCCAGGCACAACAAAAAAAAAAAAGCAAGAAAATTGTCTAGGTGATAGCTTACATACAAATAGCTTTTTATTGCCAGTGAAGAAGAGACAAATGGATTGATGTCTGCCCAGTGTTTGTATTCCACATGTATCATTTAATTCTCATATACTTTGCCCAACCAGTAACCGCATTCAATAAATAAAAAAACAATCATTCTAATCGCAGAAAATAATGTGTTAACTGCCGCATTCTTGCAAATGCATTCAGAGCTCGGAATTTGATGTGCAATATTCCCTTCAGTATGAAGAATTCCCTATTATAGAAAGGCACTTATTTTCATATATAGAACATAAATAAATAACGTTAGGCCTCTCGGAAAAATGTGCAGATTTTTACAGTGCAAGGAAAATAAATTCTGTTTCGCTTTCTTACAATTATTTTGTATTTGCAGGTACCTGAAACTTTAGTAATCAAAGTCTGTGAAGTGGGACCATTTACCCACAACCAAGGAAAGCCTCCAGTTTGGGGCTATGCCTAAAATGTCATATTTAAATGATGTTAAGCATACAATAAGGTTGGCCCCAAATATGGATCTTTGCTTGATTTGGCCACCAAGGTAATAGGCCGTATCAGGATGACTGGATGGCCCTATGGGATTTTTACAGCCTTCGAAATTGATATCTGACAAACCCCTCATTAGAAATAAATTCTGAAAGCCAATCATTTTGATGTTGATATAATCCATTTGCCAATAAGCTGCCAACTTGGTCATGAATTGCCAATATTAGCCCATCTATGGCCTCTTTTTTCATACCACATGCATGGAAATGCTTGTCACCATGCACCTTGCACCTAGGTGAAACAATACTAAACTGCATTCAGAAAACATTCAATACAACATTGAATATAAGCATGTTCC
Source organism: Xenopus petersii (assembly GCA_038501925.1). NCBI lineage: Eukaryota > Metazoa > Chordata > Amphibia > Anura > Pipidae > Xenopus > Xenopus petersii. Next base: position 92,315,594 of record CM076674.1, on the reverse strand, counting down.
TAAACTAATCTCATATCAAGGAAAAGACCAACTGCTTTGAAATAATGTATGTCTGTAAATATAAATATAATCTTATGGTTTTGGTCCATAAGCTTCATTCATTAATGGAAGTGTGCTCATCCTTATACCAGTCAGTTTTATAGGTGAAATAACACCCACTCTACTGATCGTCTGCTTAGTCTATGAAACGATAACTAGTTTAGCTGTCCTCTTGGGGGATGTACTGTATTTGTTGAAGGATAAAGAAACATTAGTGACATCTATCACTTATTTATGTCTCTTTGAAATCCTTATGTAATAAATATAGGGAATAAATAATAAATATAGGGACCTGCTTGTATGCAGGTCATGGGACTCTGAGGCGACTTCTAATACTCCTAAATATTTCAAGGAGTACATTCGTTTTTTAAAATACACAAGTTTCAGTGAATCATGTGACACAAATTACATCAGTAAGCAAAGATTATAGTACATGACGTCACTAAGCACTGTTTTTAAGTACAGGTACAGATGCAGCCACTTTGGTTTGTCTGTTTGACACAGAATAACTAAACACAGATATCCCATTTATCTCATTTAACACAGAAAACTGTGTCACAACATCCCTAATTAAAGCATTCACCATTGTGAACAATGGAGCTTTGGTATGCTAATGAAAAGGTTAAATGCATTAAATGAGTTAAGATGACTTAAGATAACACAGTTTCTTCAATTACCCCTGAGTCATGACGCATTTAACTCACAAATCCAAGTGGCTTCATCTGTATGGGATCTGGGGTTTCCAGATAACAGATCTTATCATATTTTGGATCTTTACACCTTAAGTCTATTAGAAAATCATGTGATCATCAATAAACTCAATAGGCTGGTTTTGCTTCATATAAGGATTAATTATATCTTAGTATGGATCAAGTACAAGGCAGAGTTTTATTATTACAGAGAACAAGGAAGTAATTTTTAAAAAGGTGGATTATTTGGATACAATGGAGTCTAAGGGGCAGATTCACTAACCGACAAAAAGTCGACAGCGACCATTTCGCACCCATCACTACACTTCACCAGGCGAAAATTCACTCAGACAACGCTAATTCAGGAAAATGTGGAGTTTTGTTGTGGGCGCAGAACATGGGTGACTTTTTGCTAGTGTTAATTCAGCAATGCGAGCAATTCAAAGCAAAGATGCCCTAGCGTTCGTTTCTGCCTAGCGCAAATTCACTAGAGGTCTTGCGCTCAAGTTAATTTGCATACGGCGGGAAATTTAAAGTTGAATGGACCTCTTTATGTTACATGTTGCAGCAAATACATTACATTTCCACTAATATTTCCACATATCCAGGGAACCTTAATAAAGACATTACAGTTAATATAATGCCCTACATATGAGCCCACTGTATAGTTAATGTTCCATATGTTAAAAAATGTATGGGGGAAAAAAATGTTAAGGACTTTTGCAGGTTATCACTCTGAAAAAAGGAAAAGATGCCTGCGTTTTTTGAACTTAGATGCTTTTTCCACTCACAGAATATCATGTACCATATATACTCGAGTATAAGCCGAGGGATACCTAATTTTTCCTACGAAAACTGGAAAAACATATTGACTCGAGTATAAGCCTAGACACAACTACAGCCCTGTCTCCCAGCAGCGCACATTTCGCCAAAGCGACCCCCCAGCGATCAACCAGACTTCTTTGCAAAGTTGATGGTGACAGAGAATTGCCAAATGGATTACTGTGTGCATTGTCCCACTGTCCCACTACCATGTGCAGAGGGTGCTGTGTGATATTGCCATCACTGTTAATCTTTCATATAACCAACAGAGGGTGCTGTGTGATATTGCAGTCACTGTTATTCTTTCATATAACCAACAGATGGCGCTGTGTGATATTGCAGTCTCTGTTATTCTTTCATATAACCAACAGATGGCGCTGTGTGATATTGCAGTCACTGTTATTCTTTCATATTACCAACAGAGGGTGCACTGTTATTCTTTCATATAACAGAGGGCGCTGTGTGATATTGCAGTCTCTCCCCAAGCGAACTGTTGGTATAGGAATGATTAAAAGTGACTGCAATCTCAGCTACTGCCCGCTGACTCGAGTATAAGCAGAGGTAGACTTTTTCAGCACATTTTCGATGCTGAAAAACTCGGCTTATACTCGAGTATATACGGTAAGTAACTGAAAATTGAGGAAGATCTATGCACTCCATTTCACTTCGTCTGGTTTGAGCTGGCGAAGGCAAGTGTGGCGAGAGAGGCAACGTTCAGTAATATAGCATTTAAGTGATTTTGCGGGGGAACATCCACTCTCCAGATTGAATTGTTGTCTGCCGATAGAATGCAAATGAGCACTAGTGCCTATCTCTTTTGCTAGTGAATTGGAGCCTGCGCCCATTAGTAAATCGCCAATGTCCCTGCGGGCGGTAACGCTGCCAAAATGTTGCCAGTGTTGGCCACTTCGCCCTTTAGTAAATCTGCCCCTAAGAGATAAGGCCTTTCCATAATTCTGAGCTTTCTGGATAACAGGTTTCTGGATAATGGATCCCACCCCTATATATAATTTACAGCATAATAGTGTCTCTTGCATATTATAAGACTCTATATTTTGTTCCAAAGGGAAGTTGCAGTTCATACTCATACTTTAAAGTTCCCTCCTGAGTCTGCAAACTCTTACCAGCTGCATATTGCAAAAAGTTCAGAATGTCTGAGCAATAATTCAGTCCTATGAGAGAATGTAATATAATTCGTAAAAGATATGGACAATGCAAAATATAATCCTCTGTGCAAATATTTTCCTTTGCACAAATTGAATATTGCTTTGACAGGCCCTGAAAGTATTTACCAAAACCATCTGCCAGTGGAAGAAATATTGCAAATGTTATAGTTTGCACCAGTGCATAGTGTGTGTAATAAAAGCTCTTATTGAAAAAAGTATTTTTTAAAAAGTATATTACCCTCCTTTAAGCAGGCCTTAAAAATGTAATAAATGTCCAGTGAAGAATATTACAGTGAGAGATTTGATATTTTCTTTTTTATGCAAATAACATTCTGTTTTTGACTTTTATTACATTCTTCCCCCCAGAGTGCTCATGATAAATTAATATGATACATGAATATATTGTTTGATAGCAATATATTGCATATGTAAGTTGTATACCACAGAGAACTTTATTTTTCGGCATCGCTCATGACCCACAGCTTTCTGGCTGCAGCAAACAGGCTATTTGTTTCACTGTGGAATTCACTGAGATAATTGCCCTTTACAAAATAGTCCCAGTGTTTTGATTACTGTAGATTCGGTTGGGTGATAAAACACCAAAGGCTGCTGTTTTCTGTCCCACAGTTTAATACCTATGTGGTTAGATTGGAATTTAGAGATTTTCTTTACTAAACTAAATCCTTTTATTAAAGTTTCAAACGGCACTTTATGATTTTTTTTTTCAAATGGTTTCCTTAAAAAACCTATGCTCTGTTCATTAAAATTACTTCTCACAAATTGTATTTAAAGGTAGAAGTTTAAGGTACCATCATTAAATTAAGTTCTTTATGTGCCCAAATGAACTAGTACTACATAATAACAAATCAGAATTTAAATGCATTATTAATATCTAACTAAATAAAATGCAAATGTTTGCATCACATTGGTCACCCTCAAACAGCCACACATGGGTAGCAGGCCCTCCTCATCTTAAACTGTGTATGCCTTACAAAAAACCAGCACAGAGTTGTCAACCTTGGAGATATTGAGATCGGGGTATTGATGGGTGAATTTGCTGCGGCAAAATTGGCACGTGGATAAACATTGACGTGCATCAGAATTATTCAGACGCCCCTTGACTTTAATGGATTTGGACAAAATTGTCAGGCATATAAAAATTATCGCTCTTGTAAAAATTGTTTCGTAAATGTTTTCACCATTTGCGAATTTTTCGGCGAGGCAAAACAGGACAGATTCGCCCATCACTTTATTGCAGGCCTGGCACTATGCTGTGTTGCTGTGTGCTCTACTACATATTATTCCTTTTTCCTAGAAATGACATCACCACGTCAACATCAACACCTGAGCATGCACACGTTGCTCCAGAGATGTCCCTAAATGCACAGGGTGCAATTATGAGGGGGTCAATTGCCAGGTACCTTTTGAAGGGTCTTCTGCCTACCCCAGTCTGGGCTCTCTTGCTCCCATTGCAGCTTCCCCCCACCCCCGCTTGTGACTAGGTATGCACACAGGGGTTCGAGGTATAAGGCCAAGTTGCCTAGGACATCCGATCAGCTTGGCATGCCTCTGCCAAAACTGGGTAACTCCCGGGGGAAATGGGGGAGCCGAAAGGTAAGACCAACATAAGAGCAAACAAAAAACTCTTAAGTGCAGATTTAGTACAGTAAACTGCAGTAATGTTGAGGAACATTTTTTGTATAAAAGATGTATAAAACAGTTTATACTTAAAGAGGAGTACATTGGGTGATTTCTCGTCATATGGAATTTCACTAGCCAAATCTGTATGCTGTAGCTATATAGTGGGCATGCAGTGCCTCATAGCATAAGCTACATTTACATTAGAACCTATGCAGTGTTTCTGATACAAGGTCATTTTCTAAATATATTAGTTGATGTTATCTCACTGGATCAGTGCACCTCTGTCTAGATCTGATACCTCTAAATGCAATAATTTTTATAATATACCTAACTAACAAGTCAACAAGCAAACTAGTTTTATCATCAATGTGCATGGTCATCGATTGCCCATATGGACTTATTGGAATGGAAGAAAGAGAAAGGTGAGGCAAATATCACTTTCACGTATGCTGATGCCTAATACATATACAAGTAAGGGAGACAAGCAGACTAAAGTTTCTGTGAGACAGACAAACTAAAATCTAAATAGGGAACTGCCACCCAGGAGATCTACACATGGAATGATGGTTGGGAAGTAACAATAGAATTATACAATTTTTTTTAAAATGAATGACCTCCTTTATTATTGTTACTTAAAAGGGAAGATGTCAACTGTTTATTCAAGGTGGCTTATGATTTATTCAATTTGTCATTTTTATAATTACTTGACAGCCAGGTCTACAAGCCAATAGTTCATCTTCTAAGATAGAACCATTCAACTGGAGATCTGTGGGGTCTAAGAAGAATTTTTAAGGCTCCAAACTGCTGAAGTTCTCATTTTTTTAATGAAAACTTGCCATTAATAACTCAATGTGCATTTTTGTTTTTATATTAGGATGATACCTCAAAGTAAGCAACTGTATGCCCAGTTCTAATTCTGAAATGACATTGCTTAATAAAGCTAATGAAATTAAATTGTTCATAATGTAAAGAAATATGACTTTGCTTTTTGCATCCCTTTCTTAGTGCACCTTTGGTGAGAAAAGGAATATGTACAGTACTTTCTAATACACAAATAGCTGTACAGCTGGAAAAGTCATGCTTAGTTAAATATTTACATAGATTTTCAGAAAAAAATGAGGTTTATGTTCCAGTATTAAACTACTTTGGAGGCATTTAAATTCTCTTCTTATAAAAAAAGCAAAGCACATATTTAATAGTTGTTGCCCAGGCCATACATAAAACAGTTGAATTTTTTGCCTTATTATACATTTACAGGGTAAAGCAGCTAATTTTTGAAATTACTCAGCTATTTTATGTACTAAAATTCTATTACCTAGATTTGCATCTTTCAATTCCCTCACTCTATTACACACGCAGTGTGCATCTGACAAACATAATGGATTTTTCCAACAAATTTTACTAGCTTCCTGAATATTAAAATCTCTTAGGAGGTTAAATGTCCTATGTACATGTTTGTGGATAAACCATCTAATGCATTTTTCTTGACCAACTAATGGACTGTAGCAGTGTCAGTAACTCAGCATTGCTCAAAATTAATTGAAAATATCATCTGCTCAGATTCCTGTGGATTCTCTGTAATGCACTGTATATCTGCATTTTTGTACAGGGATTTTTCTAATGTCCATTTAAATCTCAGATTCAAGACAAATGTATAACATCACATTAAAACATGTTTTACACTTTTTATATTAAAGGGGTGTACACACTTCTTTAAACTAGAAGATATGTCATATAAAAATTATTTTTACATTTATGTTTTTGATATTGGGCAGAATTAGTGTTAATGTTTTTAATTATGAAGATTTTAAAGAGAACATTATGCATATGCACATGTATATTTGTTTACATACATACTGTATCAGAACTCTGAGAACTAAAATGCCAGTACAGATATGGGATCTGTTATCTGGAAACCCTTTATCTAGAAAGTTCCGAATTACGGAAACGCCATCTCCCTTAGACTCCATTTAATCCAAATATTCAAAAATGTTTACATTCTTTTTTTAATTCTAATAAAACAGTTGCTTTTACTTGATCCAAACTAAGATATAATGAATCCTTATTGGAAGCCTATTGGGTTTAATGTTGACATGATTTTCTAGTAGACTAGTTATCTGGCAAACAATAGGTCCTGAGCATTCTGGATAACAGGTCCCATACCTGTATAAGATAAGACTGAGTAGAAGTCCTTGGAAGTTATTGTGTAGCAGAATAAAATACTGCTCTATCTTTACATATGAACACTATAGGAACACCTATTAGCACAACAATACAATGCATAAAAGTGATGTCTAAAATGTTGTGGTTTCCCAGTAGGAAGCCCAAAGACAATTTTCATCATGGAGTAAGAATCCAAGGGCTTGATGGTGGACTTGGGCCAAACCATGCAAACAATTCTACCGTTTTGTGGCTATGAATAACAATTCTGTCACTGCCAAATACGATGAACGCAAGAGTACTAACATTGTATACAGTACCATACTAGTAGTATACTTTTTAATACAAACTAGAGTACACACACTACAGTAAACACATTTTCAATATTGTGTATTTCATGTCTAAATTAAAAAGAGCTACCGTGTGATCTTGACAGCTTTTTTTGAAAAAAACTTAAATATTTATAACCTTAGTTAGAAAATACTTGGTTCTATCTGGTCCTTTGATTTGTACAGACAACAGTGATTCACTCAGTGCCTTTGATGGGATGTATGCCTTAACATCATAAAGTTTACCACATAGACAAGTTCGCATGGGATATGATGTTCTTTATGACAAGAGCAAGACAATACATGATAAAATTGCCCCCTGAACAAATTATAGAATGGTTGCTCAGAATGGCCCCATAAATGGGAACTTCTGGACAATCTAGTCAAATATGACTTTGGTTACAGGGTCAGAGCAAATAGTGTCCTAATGTTTTGTTTAAAGTGAAAGGCATTTTCTAGTAGCCTAAGGTACAAAATGTCTCAATATCCTTGATATATTGATAATGGTTTGAATACAGAGGACCTCTTGTATTTGTCTATATGTATTTTATGGTCACAGCCTCATTGCAACCCAGCTTAATGTTTTTGAAAAATAGTGATGAGCACAACTTTCCCATGTTTGTTATAGTTATACAGGAGCAGTGACCAGCTCCATGTTGTAGCTCCCACCCTTCCCAGCTATAGTCAGCTGATCCCACTGGTGTCTAATAAAAGGATAATCATGTTTGGGAGTTTTAACCTTGAAAGCAGCAAGTAAGTTGCAGGTAAAACTTAGTCCCTGTGTAAAATTATAATGAAGCAATAGAATTCTTAATCAGATGAAAGTTGAGTGTAGGACTGGCCAGACCTTGGATGACTTGGATGTAATTGGCCATCTTAAACATATTACAGTATATAACAGACAGTCCCTGTGTTGGTTAAACAGTAAGGTGTTTTTTAGCAGCTTAAGGCACAAAATGTCTCAAAGTCCTTAATATTTGATAATGGGTTGAGTGTAGAGGACCTCTTGAATTTGTCTAAGATAAGTATGGTGTCATTCCACATAACACTTCACACTTCAAGAACATCAGTCATTGTCCCAGAAATGTGTCTACTATGAGTTTTCTGTGTAGAACTGAAATTCACTTAATAGAAAGAATCTCCTTTCTCCAGCGATTCATTGTCTTATACAGAATTCTGTCTAATATGCTTATATGGCAGATGAAGAAAACCAAGTGGCAAAGGAACACTAAAATGTGGTCAAAATGTAAAGGTAATTGTACTGATGTACCAAAGAAAACTGACAAGATGTGCTGCAGGAGATTTGTAGTGTCTGAACAGCATATTGTAATGTATCTAGTGCAAAAAATGAGAAGACATAAGAAATGACTCTGAAGCCACAACGTATGTGCTGCCTGTATGTAGCAGCTAATAGGCTGTAACCGCTTAACACAACATTTGATTTACTTAATTTATATATATATTTACTTTTGCATGGAGAACACAAAGAAAAAAGGTCAAACTGCTTTCTCTCGCAGCTGTATATCCAATCTAAAATAAATGCACTAATGAGGGAAAAAAAAAAAAAGAGAGCACATTATAAGCTAAAATAAAGAAAGCAAAACCTTTTTTCAGTGTTGTGATCCATAAAAATCACCCTGAGTCTTTTTCTCTCTTTTTTTTTTTTCAACTCTGTCTGTGAAGCCAATTGCTTTGATTGCAGTGATATGAGCATGCTGAAATGACTTGCCCTTGCTTGTGAGGCAAATGGAACATGCTAATAGAACTCATCGCATTACCCGATGCACAAGTGCCATAGCTCATTACCTTAAGATAAAAGGATATCATTGCAGACGGCAAGCAGAATTGACTTTCTGAGGCCCGACTTGATGATGATTTAATCAACTGCTCTCTTTCACTTCTCATCCCTATGCCTGTCGGTTTCACAGGTGCCTTTAAATGAGACACTCAGAAAGTGAACGAGGGGAAAGAAATTGCTGTCATTACTTTTCAAGAAAGAAAGTATGCAAATATGAGACAGAAAGATTGTGTTCATAATTGGCCTGCTAAGATACAACGATCATGCCTGACAGGTGAGGGCAAATCATTTGTTTTCTATTATTTAAAGGGGATATTCACCTTTAAATTAACTTAGTATGATGTAAACATTGATATTCTAAGATTTTTTCAACCGATCATCATTTTTTATTTTTTATGGTTGTTTAGTTATTTTGCTTTTTTTTTCTGCACCACTCCAGTTTGGTATTTCAGCAGCTCTATGGTAGCTTGGGTCTTATTTACCCTAGCAACCAGGCAGTGGTAGAGCCAGAAATATGAATAGGAGAGAGCCTGCATTAAAAGGTAAGTAATAAAAAGTAATAATAACAATAAAAATTTAGACTCACACCACAATTGTTTTTGGCTGCCAGGGTCAGAGACCCGCATTTGAAGCTGGAAAGGAAAAGGCTTAAAAGGAAGGCAAATAGTATAAAAATATAAAAATGAAAGAATGAAAACCAATAGCAAACTTGCTAGGAAAAGGGTGCTGTATAACACATTAAAGGGCATATTTATAAAGTGTGGTGTGAAAAACCTTGAAATTCGAATTCAAAGAGCAACCGAAATTAAGTCGAAGTTTTTTTTTTGGCTGAACAGGTACGTTTTCGATCGAATAGGTTAATTGTGGTATAAAGAAAATTATTTATTTTGTAAAAAATGTGTAAAGAAATTAATATGTCTAATAGGCCCACAAAGATCAATAGCATTTCCTTTAAAAAAATTAACATTTTACAATCAACCATAACCTGCATAGAAAATGAGGGCTTGATACCCCCCCCACCTGCATTCCATCTTGTTCTTGGGTATTTGGAGGGGTAAAGGGAAGGCTTAGTTTTCCTGGGGATTTCATAGGGAAACAGCAGGGGTGCAGGCCACACAATGTTTTTGTAGTCCCTTAGAGATCAGCATGTGTGGGTGGCCGGTGTGTTGTACCTGGATGGCATGGTAAACAGGGGACGTTCCACTAGATTCAAGCTCATTCAAGTCTTAAGAATTTGATGGGAGGTACAGCAAGTACTAACTATAGACATGGTTATATGTTCTGTTATAACCTAATTCAGTCCCACTGTTATTTACTATATATAGTATAACACAGTTAAAATTATTTGCAACCATATCCCCATCCCCCATACCCAGAGCCTACTTGCCATCACTAATACTGCAATTACTGTGCATACACCTCTCGAAACAGATACAGAAATATTCACAGTTTCTATAAAGGAATTGTTCAGGTAAGCCATTCTCCGTGCTGAGAAAACAGAAGAGGTTGTGGGCCTAACTCTCGTATACTCATTTATTACAAAGGTTATTTTAAAATCTGTAAAGAAGTATTTAAATGTTTCTTAACCTGAACTCGTTGACTGGTCATTTATCAAGTAGTTGGACTCACTTATTACTTTAAATGCTTATGTACCAAAAATGCATATGTGGTGATTACAGATATTATCCAGCTGCCAATACAAAAATGCCTCTCGAGACTACTAAGGATGAACAAAAGAGACTCTTCTAAAAATGAAAGAGATTTCAAGACTTAATAATTTCTCTCAAAGGCCAACAGAAGAATCATGTGCTCAGTTGGCATCTAAACAAAGAAACCATCTGTGGCAATAAAAATAAAACTATCTAGTCATTCACCTCTGTTTGTGTAACCTTTTAAGTACAACCAGGGAGCCCAGTATATGACTCAGAAAAATAAACGACTGATGCTTTTGTATGTCTGGATGACAAACACTGTAAAACATTGTTTTGTCTAGAAAGTTTACATAATAATAATTTATAGTAATGCAGGCAGGAATGTAAGTATAGTATAATATATACTAATGAAAATTACATAAACTATATTTATAAAGCACCTTACATTTGAAGAAAATTTAAGGTGCTTTATATTTGTACAAATACATTAGTATACAGGGAAACTACCAGGCTGAGCAAGCATAACAACTTATATTTGTTAAAGATAAACATAAATACATTTATCAGCAAAAGACATGATAAAAGCGTAAGTTGGTAGAGGGAAAAACTGTATTGTGATGTGAGATGATACAGTCAAGCTGCCTATATGCCTAAGGGTCCAACAATGGGATCCTATCATCAAGTAAGGATGGAATTGAGGTCCTGAAGTGGCCCTAAACTAATGGAGATTAACCCAGATTTTAACAAATATAAGTAGGACGGGCCTTTCTGAGTGCTCCATATACAGGCCAATAGGCTTTATGTATATAAAAGTACATAAAAAAAGTTTATGTCCTGTGTATGTCTTTCTTACTCAAGAAAGATAACCAGAGGTCAAATGTCATTCATGACTCTCTACATATCTCTTTATAAAATAGAACGCTAGTTGCCAATAGCATAGTCCTGTAGGTGCAGGAAGTACAAACTTTGACACAAACTCTTTGGGGCCCATTTACCATTTTCCATAATTCATATTTTTTAGGCACTTCAGTAGTGCCTATGATTACCTATCATTTGATAGGGAACGCGTTAGGACGCATATCTTTTAACATGATGGAATAAAGCAACAAGTTTTAACCTCAATTGCCTTGGCTGCAGGAGTGCGTGCACAATTATTTTGGATGATTCACATTGCCTAAGCTACGGGTTTGGGGCACGGCACCCGAGCCATCTGGCAGATTTGGTGACTGTAAGCTCTGCTTACCTTTTTCAATACTGAAGTTTAATTGGTTACAGGAGACTTTGTTTGGCAGTACACCTGGTTTTTCTGCAACCAGAGCTTGCCTCTAAGCAAGTATTTTAAAAATAAGCACTTGCTTTGAGGCCACTGGGAGCAACATTCAAGGGGTTGGAGAGCAAAATGTTGCTCATGAGCCACTGGTTGGGGATCACTGCTCTAAACCATGAAAAGTGATTAATTATTGAGGGGCATATTTATCAAAATGAATTTTTCTGAGTATTTTAATTAAAAACGTCTGACCAAACTAGTGACCTGATTCATTATTAAAGAAAAAGCACGATTTAATTAGATCAGGGGCAAAAAAATCTAGCAAAAATCCAGATCATATGGTTTTTTTTGGAGTTTTTTCCAAAATCAGATTTTTGCCCAAAAAGGTTCAGGGAAAAAATTATTTCCATTAATGGAAATTTTATTATATTTTCCACTAATGGAATATATATTAGTAAAAAAAAAAGTAAGCTAAGAATTTTTAAAGATATTTTTAAGCAAAGAATGGGCAGAATATTTTATAACACAAGTTTTATTAATTGTGCTTATGTTATGTAAAACTATATACTGACCCTTAACAGGTATATTGCAAAGGCATTGTTTATATTTTTTTCGAGTACACATTTAAATGAATGTTAATATCACATGTAATGAACAATAGGGCATCCAATCACTTCATCAATATTAAATGCTCTTATCCATTAAACATTGCACAAAATACAGCCAATATAATCAACCTGTAGAATTTTCATACAGGCAAGACAATAATCACATATGATGACACAGATTTCAGCTACTCTAGAGAGGGTTTGATTTTCTATGTGTCTCTATAACACAGCAGTTCTCATTATGGCCCATGTGAGAGTGCCTGCATTCATCAACCACATTATTATTCAGTGCTACACGGGCTGGATGCTCACTATACTCTAAATTCTCTAATAATAAGAATAACCCAGGCATTTAAAGCACATACACAACATCTGCTTTTGTGATTAGCCGTTCTAAAGCTCACCATTACATTTAGGCATTGTTAATTCTTTGCTTACAATGGATTTCTAAGTTAAATTAGAAAAAAAGAGGTCCTTTTTAGGGTATATTAATGTTTACTAGTCTTCTCCTTCCTCATGGGAATGTATGAAGGATGACTGCCATTGACGTAGTCAGAAACAACGGGACCAATTTGATGTGCTGCCATCAAGGGCCTTCTCCAAGCTGAACACCCTGATGGTTTGTCATGCAAAAATCACTTCGTAAAATGGGTTTCCTATACTCCTGCCTCTCCTTCCATCTGCTGCTGGGCTGAGGCACAGCCGGTTGCCTGCCTGTCACAGCATGTATTAAAATTAGCTGGGGAGGAGGTACTCAGTTGTGCTAATTACATTTTAATCATTGGAAATGTGTTGGCAAATCAAGCCTTGATTGCCATCTCCGAGCCTGCCTCTTCCAGCAGAGTGAAGGGGCTGTCTGCATTAGCTAAGACCTGCTGGGCTTTCTCCTTTCAGAGAAGATAGAATATGGTGCCTGCTGGCTCACCACAGAGACTGCTTTGGCACATTATTAAAAAGCCACAAGGCTTGTTGCAAATCAGTATCATGTGAGATATGCTCGTTGTCAAATCCCTGGGTATCCAAGTGACTTGGAACTTTTATCTAGACATTTAGTAAACTAGTTTATCTTGTTGGCTTGCAGCAATTCTGCATGTAATATGAACAAGACCGTTTCAAGTACTCTCTATCTAAGCTAGGAATAAACATATAAGTATTAATACCAGTGGAATTCTTTGGTTTGCTTTATGGCTGGAATAGGTGTCATAAGGTGGAAGACTATTATGTAATAATTAAAGCAATTGTTTTCAGTAAGAGCTTTACCAGCATTTACATCTGTATACACATTTCTGAGTCGAGTGTGCTAAACCAAGTTGTCCTGATTTTTGCATATCTGTTTGAATGTTTGATATACTGTAGCAATCACTTTAAAATCTTGAGAGTTTGAAAGTCAGGGTATAAGAAGAACTATCCAGGACCCCAACAATTTTTTTTTCAGTGGCCCTAACCATGCCTAATCAGGGTCATAGCCAGCCCTTTCCAGGTTCCATCTCCTCCTGCCCCCACAGTAAGCTTCACGGTCTGCTGTTGTTATGCCAGTGGTTTAGCTAAAATGTTTGATCTGAAAAGCTTTTGTGGATTTACAAAGTGGAATAACTTTAAGGCATGACAATATGTATGGGGGAAATGTTAGATGACTACTGTGGAATATGTAATAGATCTAGAGATCTTGTCAGACATATTTCATTGTCTTCTATGACAATGTGAGCAGAAGCCTTGACATTGGGGTGGCAGTGAATGTGTCAAACTCCCATGCCGATTTTATCTTATTTATTAATTAAAAAACTCGATTTAATCTGATGAAAAATTTTAGCCTAAAAACCGCAAAAAAATAAATTTTCAGGCTAAACTCAGCAGAGACCACTATAACGTCAAATGGAGATACTGTAGCTGCTTCACCATTGACTTATACAGGACCTCGATAGGTCTGAGATGGCAGATTTTCAGATTCTGGCTTTTTGCAGCATTGACTATAAATGTTTTTTTCAAAATGTTCAAATAAAATGAAAAGGTTTCTGCACTTTGGTAAGAAATAACTAATTACTAAATATATCTATAGTAATATGTTGGGGGCCTCCTTAACTAAGAAAAAAATGGTCATGTGATACATTTGCACTGGCAAAAATTTGAAGGGGCTGAACTTGATGGACTTTTGCCTTTTTTCAACCAACATTACTATGGTTTAAGAGACGATCTGGTTAATAAAATGAAATAGATGCAATAGCAGCCAGAAGTTGAGGTTTCAGAATTTGCTTTACATATAGAATGGGTTTTATAAGGTAGGAGGGTTTAGTTTATTAAGGATTAGTAAAATGGAGAACAATGAATGTAGGTTATTTGTGGCAATTATTACATTGTGTGATATTATCAGATTAGACATGTACAGTATGCCTGGATAAAGATGAAAGAAGATGTCCCATTTTGCTTTCATGGAAAATTTGCAAAATTGTATAAATTCGTCAACACATTGAAACCTTGTAAAACATTTTGCTCATCACTATGCCTGACTATTGCTCTTTGCACAAACAAGCAGGGTTACATGTAAGAAAAGGTTTCCCACTGACTAAATGCATGTACACAGCATCATGTTCATATGTAGCTAAGAGAATTATTTTGACATGACTGAATATCAAAGTTGAAGAGGTCATGCAATGCTGGCAACTAATGCATACAACTTGGATCACACTTCCGATTAAGCAGCACAGGGCAAAAAAACAACTAATTCAGGCTTTAAACCATGTATATACAATGGGGGTGTCTGATGGGGAAAGCGACCAACACAGTTAAAACTGAAAGGTAATGAAACATATGTGCTTACATTTAAACAAATGGTTTTAAACATTAAAATATGTATTGTGACAGCAGGTCAGTGAAAGTTTGTGGATTTGTGAAGGATGGTGTGTATGTCTGTCCCAGGTTTGAGCAGTTTGCTCTAAGTTTCTGGTAATGCAGTCAGCTCACAGACCAGTTAACCAGCTCAGCAGAATCGAATCTGCTGATCCAGGTTGCTATAAGAATTCCCAGCCTGCTTAGGGTTTAGGCTCCACCCCGGAACCAGTTCTGACGTTTTTTGGTATGCCAACTTTTGTGTGTGGTAAAGACTGCTGTTGCTAACCAGAGCAATGCAAGGTTGTTTCCGGTCTGATAGTCAGGGAAGCCGGAATGTATTGTAAGCTGCCAAGATGCAAAGGGTTTATTTATCGGTTTTGTATTATTTTCAACCCTTTTCATTTTGTCCAGCTCTAAATGATGTAAATAGGACTGTTTAAATAAAAATCTACATGTATGTTTCACTCAAACCCATTGTTCTACTGTGCCTGATTTAATCGGTGTACTCATCCAGGGAGTCACCGTTATCCCGTTGCTGGGCTAATCCCTACAGTATATAATGGATTAGAATAGTTGTTTCCTGGAATACATTTTGTGCGTTGAGTACAATAGGGAAATGGTACAATATGGTACATATCATGATATCAGACCAGCACAGTGTTTATGACACACAACACAGTCTACAATTCTTCACTTAAGCAGGCCAGTTGGAAGAACCATGGCATACATGAGGATCAGGGGATTCTAGAGTCTGTGGAGAATTCTCAGCTCATCTCTAGGTGTTTCACGAAAAATATGCCTACAGCACATGTATGCCTTTCAATCTGTCTAGGTTAATTCTGCCCATGTTGCGGAAGTAATTTTGACTGGCACATCTGATAAAAGAACAGATTTGGAAACAGCAGTGTGCATAACCCTAGAGGGTTTTTTTCTTGGCTAATATTCCAGGCACCTTATGGCATGAACATTTCTGTAATAGAAGGGGGGGGCACCAAGCAGAACAAAAACAATAGAAATGCTTATTATACAAAACTGTGCACAATGTATAAAACATTATTAACACATCAGTAGCCCTGAAATGAATGGGGTATAAATTGAGCTTAATGCCACCTGTTTAAATTGGGCATTACAGTGCAAGCTGATGAGGTAGCAGTTCAAGACACAAACTTTAGGATTACTGGATGGATTATATGCTTTCTGTTTTTCCCAAAAAAAAAAATGTAATCTCTTTTTCAGCCTATACCCCTGAAAAAGGAAAAGACGCTAGAGTTTTTTGAGACTTAGAAAAATGTTCAACTATTTTTTTGAAGCAAGTCCTATCTACTCTATTGCACTTCGCCTGGTCTGAGGTGGTGAAGGCAAGTCTGGCGCAAGAGGTAACGTTCACTAAAATCCAAATCTTAGTGAATTTGCATAGTTACTTCCTTTCACCGGATTGCAAATTCGCCAGGTGTTAGGGAGTGAAGTACTGCTAGAGTCTATCTCCTTGGCTATCTCTTTTCGCCTGCGTTAGTCACTTCGCCTTTTAGTAAATTTGCCCTTAAATGTGAAAAGAAAAACATAAATAAAAACATGTTTTAAAAAAAAAAGGTTACGCCTCCATATCAGCAAGAGCAAGTCATTTTAGTCTATAGTCTGTCAATGGTGCCTTAGCTACCTAGTTTGTAAATGCTAACTATTGTTTAGTAATGGTGCAAAGAACCATCTATCCTCCACCCACCCCCATCAAATGGCCAATTGGATTTGATACTCACCAAGAGGTGGAGATCTTGAGACCCCCAGGAAGATTCTCTTCTTTTTATGTTTTTCAAATTTGCCTTCCAATTCTGTCTCTTTTTAATGTAATTCTTCCTTGTTACTGCTTTATGTTTAAGCCCTCCTATATTCATTGTCAGTTCTGACTTCCAAATGCAGCATGGGAACTGATATTTTTTTTCATATGCTTACAGGACCATATTGGCCATTTTATGAAACTAAAAAAACACATGCACAGTTATGACTTAGATCATTTAAAAAAATGCATTGGATGTTCACAGATGTTTGATTATTTTAAGTTGTGGTTTATTATTCATCATCCCCTGAACATTTTGGATTTTGAATCAAGTTATAGTATATTTCACAATGCCCTAAGATTATCTTACTAACTCTGCTACAGCCCCAGGTGTTACTCCAATAAGAAAAAGGGAACTAACAAGCTCTATCTCCTGGGAACATACTTGAGAAACCTTGTGTTTTTCAGAAATGTCATATCACATATATGCCATAAACAATGAGTGCCTTTTTATGGCAGATTGCCTGGTATTATAACATGATTGTAAAGTGATCACTAACAGGACCCTTCAGTCAGTCTTTAATAACTGCCAGATGCCGATTCTGATCTTGAGCCCTTGTTTTTAAAAAGATTTGGTTGATGATTTGCTGTTTCTTTAGAAAGTTCATTGATCCCATGAGGATAAGCCACAAAACCCCCAAGAGGCCTCAAATTCAGATAATGGAGACAGGGAAATTAAAATTAAATAGGGAACTGAAATGCAAGGTGCTGGTTAATTTGAATCAGATGTGATTCATAGTGAAAACATCTGCCATAAAACATCACTGACCTTGTAAAATAGTGCAATTCACCTTCAGATGAGGTAATGTCTCTCTTAATGCTACGTGCAACAAATTAAAATGATCACCATAAATTGTAAACGCTACTGTATTGACATATTCGTTTGGAAACAATTGGCACGCTTGAAATACCTCCATTGGCAGTTTCCAGGAACATTCAATTACTGTGCCCACCTTGTGCATTGAAGAAAACTTTTAGCAAACAATTATTGCTTTTAAAAATGTCTTGCACTGCATCGTTCATTTGAATGTGTGTTCAACCCGTTTCCCTTATACTTTTCAAGACAGAGTCATAATTTGTTTGTAAGGCTAACACATAGCTTTTCAAAGATCCAATGTAACTGGTTATCCAGAATCCAATTCTATTAAATGATCCATTGCCTAATTGAGTTTTAACAAGATAAACCATGACAGGTGTGTGTCATTTCAGTAAATCTGATGAAAAACAGTCACCTCTCAGTAATGGGACATCTTCAAATGGTTATTAGTGTCTCCTCAACCAAACCTCCCCCCCCTCCGACTGTAAACAAATAAATCATACTATTTTGCCTGTAGTGAAATGCAAATTGCTTATTCATGCTGAAATCAGCCACATAGGTCAGGTAAAATTTGTCAACGACTCACAGCATGAGTGTTTGCAGTCAGAAAAAATGTTAGGCTGAGAAAAATATAGATGTAATTTCACCTTTACATGTTACAACCATCTAACCCTATTATAATTTTATTATTAGCTTGCAATCACCCTAATTGTACATATATGAGATTGAAAAATGTAGCCTCTTTAACTATTGTGTTCATATTTGTATATAATGTGTATGACTGATTTATAAAATGCAGTTAAACCACTTCCACAATATAAAAACAGTATTTGGGAATCCAAAACCAATTGGCTCAGGCTTCAATATAAACGTATTCCTTCCAAGCTATGTAGCATTATACACCAGGAACTAAATGGAAAGGGTCGATTGGAATTTAAAGGTTAATGGATATAGTGTGAAACAGTGGAATGAAATAAATGTCAAAGAAGTCATATGAGGGTATGTAATAAAAGGCACTACGTTTGCCAAGGGACAGTAAACCATAGCAACCAATCAGCAGGTAGCATTTACTGTCACCTGTTTAACTGTAAGAATCTTATTGGTTGCCATGGGATACTGCTCCTGGACAAACTTAGAGCCTTATATTCTGTTATAATAAATGGGCCCCTAAGTTGGATACATAAGACCAGCATTTACTAGTCACCAATTCAAAAACAAACATCTTATTGGTTGATATAGGTTATTGCACCTGGCAAAACTTAGTGCCTTTTAATACATATCGAGGAAAAAACTGGAGGAAAAAATCGTATTAATTTCTATAGCACACACTGGGCCAGATTCAATTCAGTGAGAAAAGGGTTTATCACATGAAAAGTCATGAAAGCGATTCACTTTAAGATGCAATTCAATTTAGAAAAACTTATCTCACGGTTTATCAAGTGAAAACTCTATTGATGTCTATGGGAAAAACTGGAACTGAATTTGGATAAAAGCTTTTTTCCTCTAATTGAATCTTGTCCATGAGTTTTCACGTAAAAAAACATGAGATAATTTTTCTGAATCTGGCCCTTTACATGAAATGGCTTATTAAATGGAAAAAAAGGTAAATAGCTTTGCCAAAAGTACATGGCACTTTGGTATTCTTGCTGACATTTCCAGCAATGCTGTTTGACATTAAATTATCAACAAAAATGTTAACCATATTAACTTTAAAGAAATTGTTAGATGGGCTCTTCTCCCAATGGAGAAGCACAATATCAAAAACAGAAAAATATCTGTTATATGGACAATTTGTCCCTTGTGACAATAACATTTCCTTTTTATTCATGCAAATGTAACAGCACAGCAGAATACAGTATGTAGTCACTTATAAATATGAGTGAATCATAATAATTTACCACTTTAATTACATTCCCCATAAGCATGCCGAGACACCAGGAGATTATTGGAAGAAAACAATAAAAGTAAAAAAAGGGGGAGGGGAAGAAATTCAAAGTACAAATGGCAGTGTTCAATATCAGTTCCTGAAGGCACTGCACACTTTTACAGGAAAAAGTGACAAGTTAATAAATGAGTAGCTCTTGGCTACTTATGGACAAAATGGAAATAGAGCAGCTGCTTGCCTTATAGGATAGGACACATGATTAATATATTTGTTTTAGCATACAGCAGAGAGGACGTTTGGCTCCTACGGTTTTGCTTTGCTAGCAAGAGTTACAAGGGATCAGCCAGTGGCTGATTTATGTGAAATGCTTCGAACTGCATGAGAACACTCCACAAACGTAATTGCTCATGTTTTGCAAGGTAAACAGAAAAGTGTTTTTAGAAGACGTACTTTATTATGGTTGACTGAGTTTTCGGTTTTAAGTGTCAGGCACTGATTCATATATTAACAGATGTGAAAACAAACTCCCCATTCATCTGTTTTTCACCTGAGATGGGTAAAAGCTTTGTTTCTATGGCCTTCTCTCCATGAGGCATGTTCTTTTGGGTGAATGGTCAGTTAGCACGTGTGGTTTTACCAGTAGTTCTTCATTCCTTTCTGCAGTAATAAAGCAGAAACAGAACTACTGCATTTTCAAATTGTTTAATATGATGCGCATTATAATTTGCAGATGAAATCCATTTTGTCCTAGGGGGCAAAGTCTGCTCCGAATTCAGGGGGCCGAGGTAACAATTTGTGAATAGTTTTGCAAAATGAAACTCATTCAACACAATAAGTTTTATTTACAATCTTTTCAATCACAAGGACCTGCTAGAATGTAATAATTAAATACCAAAAAATGTAATTGGTTCGTTGACTACTCACTGGTGATAGAAAGTTAGGGAAATAATATTTTCAAACATTTGATCAATTTGCCCCTAGAGCCTCTGCTGTAGCTTGAAGCAGTCCCGGACTGGTAATCTATGGGTTCTGGCAAATGCCAGAGGGGCTGCTATAAGGTCCCATAGAAAGTCCGTATTTAGTGGGCTGGTGGGGCCGTTTGGGTCTCTGTGTACCTGAAATTCCGGGTCTGTGGCTTGAAGAGCTCAAGTTTACAGAATAATGCTTATAGGGGCCTTCCTCTCTCACAACCACGCTACTATCAAGGGTATATATTCTGACCTTAGTCCTACTAAAATGAATGTGACACAATAGTTAACACTGCTGTCATGTAGACCTGGGTGAATTCCAGCCTCTGTGTTATCTGCAAATAATTTTTTATACTCTCCCCATGCCTCTGTGTACTTTTCCACACTCTTTCCCAGACTGCAGATTCATACAGGCAGGTTAACAGGCTCATGACGAAAACAGACTCTTGAATGTTGTTTGAATTTAATAGGAACCTTGTATTGTATTATAATCTTCACGTGGCAGGATCTCATTTGTATGAAGCTCTAATTCTAAACAGTGACCTACTTGAGACATAATTCATTTATTTAGCAAGTATGCCATTCTTGCTCCATTGAGCATTCATATTATGATTGACAGAGAATATTAAGTCCAACTTTTACTTTACATGTATTTTTGCTTCATTCTTACCCTGAAAGTGAGTCAAACCAGAAGTTTGCACCATTTCTTCCATAGATCCTACATAAACGTTTTAATTAATCAGTTACAAATATGCAGTGCAATCAACATTGATCCCAGAAAAACTGTGATAATATCCACTGATAAAACTTTCTAAATTGTAATCCTTTTTCTTCCTCTCTCTCGTTTCATTTCTATATAGAAAAACTAGTATTTCTCATTTTGTTTTTTACAGAGGCGGCCTAATGAAGATTAGAAAAAAAGCATCAATCATCTTTTCCTCACCCCTGTTATCACAATTATTTAATCATGTCTTGAACAATGGAAGGGTATTACTTAGCACTGTCTGACATGGTTTCAAGATTCATTGGGAGGTATCCTATACACAATGCATCTGCTAACTCTTGTACACTTTTAGAAACATCTTATTTTCAAAGCAGTTGATTCATGCTGAATTTCAAAAGAAAACAGCAGGAGCAATATACTTTCATGTATGTCTGTCTAGGATAGAAGAGTTCAAAGCCAAACCAATCAGGCGGCTGGAAATCACTGGTGCCCTTAGCTAAAGTGAGGGGGATTAAACATACAGGGTATAGTGAAATATACTTGAATTTCTTATTATTTTTTCATATGCCTGTGATGAGATTCAAATGGATATACAAGTTGTCTGTCTGAAACTCTGACAGAATTGGGCTTAATAGAAACAACTATTTCAACATAAGGCAGAAAGAAAAAAGGGAAAAGAGGAAACAAAAGAACAAAAGAAAGTTTCCTTGAAACGGCTCAGCTAGTAAGATGCTTTCGGTACATGCAAAGGCAATGTTTAATGTGGTTTCTGGCAGAAACAGATGGTGCCTAAGGGCAGCTTTCTGTTGCTGCTTTCCCAAGGGTCAGGCAAGAAAAGATGGAGGCAGTTGTAAAGAGAGAATGGGGATTATTTTCTAGTAGCAGGTAAAACCCATTTGTCACAGCAACTCCAACTGGGCTTTCAGTACAAAAGTTAATATCTGAAACCAATGAGGCATTCTGCCCTATGATTTCAGAGAGGGAAGAAAGAAAAGAAATCGCTCAGAGCTATCATCCTTGTCTTTCAGACAGGAACACAGCTCGCTTTAGCTTCTTGTAAAAGGCTTGTTTTTTATATTCTCTTTGAAACAGAAAGGAATGGTTACAGAGCCAAAAGCACCTAATGGTGTTAAATCATAAGGGTATATACAAGACAACAAGGTCAAGGAAATGTATTTCTATTTCACTTTCTGCAGAGGAATGAATAATCTTATAATATGAGTAACATTGTAATGTCTAGTGAATAATAATTTACAGATGTGCTATAATATGTGCACCAATATAGCAATAGTAAGCAGAATTTTCATCTCACTTTTTGGGCTCATCAGCTTTAGTCTGCCATACAGATGGAAAATATCAGGTTTTCGTGGTTTTGTAGAAATAGCTGTCCTCTATTTTATGCTGCTTTTTCAAGTGCACCCCCCCCAAAACAAGTTTTTTTTTATGGAGGCTCCAAGCAAGCACCACAGCATTAATGGAAAAGGAACGGACAATGTAAGGAAGGAAACGTTTACAGCCAATCAGATTTGCTGGAAGATGTGACATTACAACAGAGGAAAATGCCTCTTTTATTTCAAGCCTCCAGGCATGCAGCGACCCACCCCCTGCCCTTATTAAGTAGTTGGTGGTTTATATGGAATAATGTCAGTTTAATGACATTGTTTTTGGTTTATACCTACTGTAAAGACTTGGCAGAAGGATGATAATGCAGGGAAATCCTATGTCCTGATTTTGGGAATGTTGTTGGTAATGGTGGAATACTTGGGAGGTCCCAGGATGTGTCAATCTCAGCTTTGTGCTCTTACATTCCCACCTGATGTTGATGGGCATGGCATGGCCATAGGTGTTTTTTTTATTTGCATGAATTCAAAATGGGTTGTTGGTGAAGGTTGCCTGTAATGTTTGTTGTAATATGTTGTTCTTTATGAAATAATTATAATACTTGGACTGTGGACTTTTTTATTCCCAACCAACTGGATCTTTAAAGGGGAACTTTAGTTAAACCTTTTATGTCTTCATAAAACATACCCAATTGCTAGTTGATGCAGAGAAAACATAAACCCAACTAAAGCCTACAGTATCAGTCTCAGAGGGGAAAAAACACCTTCCTGAATCCAGAATGGCAATTTAGGCAAAATGGCCTGAATCCAAAATGGCAATTAAACCAGCCTCTGGATCAACTTTGTACTAAGAGCTATTTTCACTTGCTAAAAAGGCCACCCAACTCATTCTAGAAGCTTTCTAATATATCTGACAGTACAACCACTTCAGGGAGAGAATTCTATAACTTCACAGCTCCAACAGTAGAAAATACTTTTCTGAATATTAAGATGAAACCTCATTATTTTAATCAAAATGGATGGTCTTGTGTCTGCTGGAAAGACCTACTGGTTACATAGTTAGTTGCATAGATAAATCGGGTTGAAAAAAGACAAAGTCCATTAAGTTCAACCCCTCCAAATGAAAACCCAGCATCCATACATACACCCTTCCCTACTTTCACACAAATTATATATACCCATATCTATACTAACTATAGAGCTTAGTATCACAATAGCTTTTGATATTCTGTCTGTCCAAAAAATCATCCAAGCCATTCTTAAAGGCATTAACTGAATCAGCATCACAACATCACCCGGCAGTGCATTCCACAACCTCACTGTCCTGACTGTGAAGAACCCCCTACGTTGCTTCAAATGGTAAATAAAGCATGACAGAGATTATTATATGATTCCCCTACATACAATATTTATACATAGTTTTCATATCTACCATTAAGCACCTCTTTGGCATAAACAACACTAACTTTGCCTACCTTTTCTTAATAACAGAAACTTTCTATACAATTAACCAGCTTAGGCAATCCCATTTGAGCACTGGAGAGCAAATATAGCTCAAAATCTTGTTTTCTTTTGCAGCTGCTGGCTGGCATTGCTTGCTACAGCCAAGTTTATTAAATATAAGGACTCTAAGGTCCTTCTCCATTATGGATTTGCCTAACTCAGTCCCATTAAACCTATAAGTGACTTGCATATTTTTACATCCCAAATGTATAACCTTGCATTTATCAACATTGAATCTGATTTGCCACTTAGCCTCCCAGATTGCTAGTTTGTAATGATCCTGCTGCAAGGATGCCACACGGATGGAATTAATATAGGAAGGCTTTATAATAAAGGTGCCCATCCTTTAAAAGTCCTTCTAACAACCAGACCAGTCACTCAAGGACTCGTGTAGTCATTACTGTTGATAACTACATACAACCTGGCTATTTGAGGCTGGCTTGAATTTTCAAGGCAATAAAAGCCTGATCTTTTCTTGTTGAGCAACATTTATTTTCACCCATTGGAGTCTATGGTCGTCATTTTTGCTGTGAAACTCTGCGAAAAATTTCGCTCATCACTAATGCATAGAAAATATCATCCGGATTCTATGTCATGCACGTGTTTATATTAAGGGAGTGCCCAGGGCTCTAGGACAATAGCTTAATGTGCAAATGTCTGTGTGTGTCCCAGCATTGCAGCCATACTGGGATTTGGAACCAGTGTGGGTTACCACAGTATTTGGCTGAAGGACATATTTTTCAACTGACACTTTTGATTCCTCCATCCAGAGTGCAGGCTCTATCAGCTCTGTCTTGAGCCCAGACGACTTGCATCAGCCTTGATCAGTGTATGTTGTTGTTGTTTTTGTTTGTTGTCTGCTTTTACTAATACAGAAATTCTCTACTTTTTAACCAGATACAGTTCATTCAAAATATGAGTGAAATTTTAATACCATGACTTGAACACCTTAAATTTTCTAACTAACATCGAACTTGATACATCTGATAACACAAGGGAGTTTTCAGGTATACGCAGCACCACAGCCACTGCTTTAAAGTTTAGTCATTCTGAATGTAAAAGCTTATATCAGTGACAGGTTGACAGAAAGAGCTGTTTTCATTTCCATTTCACAGACTTTTACGTATGAAAGCCATGAAACATGTCAGGCCTTCTAAAGTCTATGAAGACAGAGATGGCATGTGCTCCCAACGGGAGGCTCCTCTCTTTGGCATCACTGTAAAATGTCCTGATTTTGAGCGGTATCTGACATTTAAAAAATATTGCTGGGATTTAGTTTTTTTATGCAAGGCAGACTAGCATCAGACATGCTGTAAATGCTCCAAAAATCTTCAGATTGACACAGTGTGGTAGTAATTACTTGTAAATAATGGTAATACTTATTAATATTTCCACCTTAGATTGATGAGAAAGATTATTATCATTTTAAAGGTGGGGTACCTTTTAAATAGAGAATTAATCTTAATGTCTTATAATAGTCAGAATTTCCAATATAATTCTTGAGACCTCTATATAATGAAGCACACATTGAAGATAAGATGGGAAAACACAATATAGTGTATTCATGATTCAACCATATTATTTGGCCTGTAGATAGCCCATGCGTCTGAGAGATGATGGGTCTAGATATGTAGCTCAATTTCAGCTATCTACATATAACAACAGTAAATTTTCAAGAAAGCCTAAGCTGATGCTACAGCACTGGGTGCTGTCATCTGTTTGCTTGACATGGGCAGCCAGGCATTTCTTGAAAAGGCTGCAACCAAGTTTTATTAAACATAAATTAACATTTATGCTATAACATAGCTTTAAATATATTAAAGTGAATGTTCATCTTTTAGTATGATGTAGAGAGTGACATTCTGCATCAATTTCCAATTGGTTTTCATTATTTTATTATTTGTGCTTTTTGAGTTATTTAGCTTTTTATTAGGCAGCTCTCCAGTTTGCAATTGATCCAAATTACCCCAGCAACCATGCATAGATTTGAATAAGAGATTGTAAATAGATTGTGAATAGGAGAGGGCATGAATAGAAAGATGAGCAATAAAAAGTAGCAACAACAATACATTTGAAGCCTTGAAAAACATTTGAATTTAGAAGAGATCAGTGACCCCCATTTGAAAGCTAAAAAGAGTCAGAAGAAGAAGGTAAGCTAGCAGCTTCAAAAATTAAACTTTTTCATTTGAAATTTTACTTTTAAGCTGGATATTAAACCAAATGGTAAGTATATTCCATGTTTCAAGTGAACCAATTTGGCTCTAATCAGTACCAGAAAGACTTGCAGTCTTCATCACTATCTTGCTTTTATTTGAAAGATTATGATATATATACTACAAAGAGTACCATTCTCAAAATAGAAGATGGAAAGTTATTCCACATGTCATAGTCAAGCAGCAAGCAGTAGATAATTACCTATGTTTTTTGGCTCTGCTGACATGAGCATTAGGTCTGAAAGTGTCATAAATTATCAAGGGTAATCTCTATATACCCATCTAGCTTTCCAGAAAGGGGTAAGGTAGATACGAGCTGCCTTATTAATTCCTTTTTTTACCCCACTAAAATTCTGATTCATCTGAACGTGGTTGCCACTGACCATAATATAACTGTTGCCCATAAAAAAAGCAATTTTAATTCCTACGCTTTGATCAAACTCTGCTTCTTTTTTGCTTCTTAGTCAGGTAGCAGGCAAGTGCAGGTGCTTCACATTGCTTGCTAAAAATAGCAAAGTACATACAGCTTCCCCTGTAAAATGGGAAGCATAGGCAACATTTGGAGTATCTCATTTTTCATGAAATTATGTAGTTTCTATAAGTATTTTGATTATACACTATCACCCCCTTTGGATATTGGGATACTGGACTGAGGAGTCCTGTGCCAACCTGTACAACTCAACTTGCAGAGGAACAAGTGCAGTTTACTAGTCCAGCATGTGGTGGGCAATTGGATAAACCTTCTTTATCTAAATTGGCTATAAACGTGGAGACACAAATACCTTTAAAACCAATCTCCTACTTCATATGTGGAATGATTTGCTGGTCAGTAGAGTGTGAGATAAAGAAAGAGACCTTTAATAAAATGAGAGCATTTTCAGGAGTTTGATTAATACCTAGCTGAGAAGCAAAGTTGGCAGTATATGTAACTGAAATACTAAATAAATGTTATTCATTGAACATCTTTTTATATAACAATATGCATTGTTGTCTTTTTTAACACAAATATTCATAAGTATGTTTGATCAGTTGCACATCAGCTGAGCATGCACTGTGCTATATGCATTGTACACTAACTAACATGGCGACAAGTGAGTGGTACAAGAGACCCAGCCTATAAGTAAGTGCCCACTTCAGGCACGAAATGCTTTAGGCTTGCATATATCCTAATATAGACTTTTTTTAATTTTATCAAACACTTTGGCTACTGCTTTACTAGTGGACGGTCTCTTCCAACACTCAAATTTTCTACATGTTGCAAAAATGATTGGCAAACCCTTGGACTGGGGGTTACCTAGATAAGAGACCTTTCTAGAAGTTTATTTCTTCCTTTTTTCATTTTCATTCTTTATTATTTATTTTTCATTTTTGACTTTTGTCAAGAAACAGAGCTACACACCATCAATTATCAATGTGTACAAGAGACCCATGCTCCAAAATTGCAGTCAGCGACTGGCACAATTACAGAACTCCTGTGCCATGACTATATGCAGAAAATTCTGAGTTGCAATTGAGATGTTATTTATTATATTTATTATTAGTATTGTTTTTGTATTTGTCTTTATAAGACTGCCATATAAAAGCATTTGATCACGTATTTACAAGCTTAGTAGCAATTAAGAGAATCTCCCAGTGTATACTGTATTCTGGGAACTATAGTCAACATGACGACATGTTTACTTTATGTTGTCTTCATTACTATTATTATTACAACTTAAAAAGTAGCAATTTAAAGAAGCTTTAAAACAAAACTCTCTGGAGCTTGGATTTCGGTGTTGTGTAGTATATACCACATTATGGCATAAAAACATTTCAAATGTAAAGATTATAAATGGAGGAAATATCTGTCATTTACCGCTGGATGCGATTTAATTATACGTTAAGTGAAAGGTCGCTATGATCTGTGAAAGCCTAGATAGATTACATTTTATGTTCAAGCACAAAACATAATCCCCATGTTTTGTTTTTAGAATATCTAATTAGTAAATTAACATTTACCATCACAGCAACTTGATTAATTAATGTGATGTTATGATTAACTCACTTATTGCTTAATGTAGAATCTATTTGGGGAGCAAATACAAATGTATGCATTTCTCATTAAAACAAATTATTCACATCCCCCCTTTGTACGTTCCTGTGGGAAGCCTAAGGTGCTCTTTTGCCCTCATACATATTTCATGTTTTCAGATATATAAAGTAAAAAGCTCTGCGATTTGCAAGGAAATGCCCATTCCTTTCAGCTCCAAAGTTCTCATCATGGCAAAGTGGTTTGTCAACCATAATTACTTCCCAATTACATGGTCAAAATATTATATTAAGAGCACTTTGTTTTCTGATTGCAGTCCTTTGATCAGGTTACATTGCAATGTGCTGGCAATGTGGGCCTGCATGATGTATGATCGCTGTCAGTGTTGAAATAACAGTAAATGCGTCTGACTAGGCCCCACCTGCTAAGCAGTATGTTCACAGTCCCTCAGGCAGAGCTGCACACCGCTCAGCTAAGAAAACTTCCTCCCACTGAGCAAATGGCAGAGGAACAAAATATATGTGCACAGCAATGAGGAGAGAAGAAAAGTGGGAAGCTGAGGACATGCATGTCAAGCCTCATTTAACGGAAGCCCAAAAATGTATCTTACTGTAAAAACAAGCACAAGCTTTTCACACTATAAATCACTACCCCAACGAATTGGAAAAAAAAGGCTTTTTCAAGATGCAAGTGTTTATTTTTATTTCTCATTTGTGGGGAAAGACAACCCTCCTAAATAGCTGCTACAGTGCTTAAATATCTTAGATTATTTAAAGATGGCAAAGAAGTAATTGTATTTTTTTATCCTTGGCCAGGACATGAACTATATTATTACTAATTGGTTAATGTTAACAAAAGATGCAAAGTCTACTCCAGTTCTAGTAAGCAGTTAGTAGACAGCATTTATTTATTACATTATCCCCTAAATGCTCACAGTGAATGCTGCTGATAAGTTTTAACAGGTACAGCAGAAATTAAACCTTTTTTACATCTATCATAACATTGTCTTTGCATGCTTCTTATAATTTTGCCATAAAAGTATTTACAGATGCTTTTACATTACCCATCTGACCCCCCGTGTTCCTCTATGAGGGGGCTGCCATAGTTGAGCTTCAGTAGTCTGTTAGCATTAGAAACTCCAACTGACATGTTTCCTTGTTTGTTATAGTTTATACAGGAGCAGTGACCAGCTCCATGTTGTAGTCCCCACCCTTCCCAACTACAGTATAGTCAGATGATCTCACTAGTGGCTAATAAAAGGGCAACCAAGTTTGGGAGTTTTACTTTGAAAGCAGCAAGTAAGTTGCAGGTAAAACTTAGTCCCTTTGTAAAATGTATAATGAAGCAATAGAATTCTTAATGAATCAGATGAAAATTGAGTGTAGGACTGGCCAGATATGGGATGACTTTGACGTAGTTGGCCAGCTTAAATAAATTGCCATATATGGACAAATAATCCCTGTTTTGCTTAAAGGGTAAGGCATTTTTCAGTAGCAGTATGCACAAAATGTCTGTCTTAAATATATTAATAATGGGTTGAGTGCAGAGGACTCTTTTATTTGTCTATATGTGGTCACAGCCTCATTGCACGCCCGCCTAATAGTTTTAAAAATTAGTGGTGAGCACAAATTTTCCTTGTTTGTTATGTTGAGAAGGGACAGTCAGGTTGGCAAAACAGTCGGGTTTAAGAACTTCAAGTAATAATTACTTACAAAAGCAGAGCTATCCATGAAAAACGATCAACATGACCTATAGGTAACTTGTGATGTACATTAATATTTTGAATAATAATTTTTTAGTGTCAGTATCACTTTAAGGGGATTCTGTAATGGGAAAAATGTTTTTTTTTTTTTTAAACACATTAGTTAATAATGCTGCTCCAGCAGACTTCTTTTAAGTTTGAAATATGACAGAAACTAGACATGTTGTTGGTTTCCCAGGTGCCCACAGTTATGTCTCTGATACATTTCAGTCACTCTTTACTGCTGCACTGAAAGTTGGAGTGAATTCACCCAATCCCTTCCCACAGCAACCCATCAACAGAACAATGGGAAGGAAACAGAATAACAGCTCCCTGACACAACATAACTCTCTTGTATAAGAATAACACCTAATAATAACAGACCAAATCCCACTGTAACTCTTTCAGTTACATTGGGTAGTAGAAACAATAGCCTGCCTGAAAGCAGTTCCATCATGATATGCTGACCAGGAAACATGACCTGAAATGGCTGCCTATACACGAATATTACAAATTAAAAAAAAATACTCTTTTTGGTTCAGGAATACAATGTTGTATGGTAGAGTGAATTATTTGCAGTGTAAACATTGTAATTTAGAAATAACACTACACCATAAAAATCATAACAGAACACCTTTAACAGTCCCTGATTTAGGGTGGCCATAGACTCCAAGATCCGCTCGTTTAGCGACATCGCCAAACGAGCGGATCTTTCCCCAACATGCTACTAAACGGCATGGCTATATTGGGGGTAATGCGAACGTTCGGGCGTATGGCCGAATGATCGAACTACGATGTGCCAAGCGGCTCCGACGGGTCAGTCGGTAAAAATCCAACCTTCCCGATCGATATCGTGGCCAGATATTGATTGGGAAGACCCGTCGGAAGCCCCCATACACGGGCAGATAAGCTGTCAAATCGGTCCAAACGACCGATATCGGCAGCTTTATCTGCCCGTGTATGGCCACCTTTAGAACTGATACTTTCCTGAGATCCTTTCAGCAGGATAACCTAAAAAAGCCAAGGTTATCCCTACAAAACACAAGGAGCTACTGGCAGAGTAACACATAACTAATTGAATTTACAAGACATTATCTGCTACAGTATATACTGTATCTTTACATGTTCACATCAAGCCAGTAGAATTATTATTATCAACCATTTCATTAATCAAAACCTTTAAAATGCACAATTTGTATTTGTAGGGACTGTGAGTAGCCAAGTGAATTTAATTGTGTCATGTGACTTTGCTGAAGCATTTTGATATTAAAGATGGGAAATATTTTATTTCCATTGTTTTATGTTAAAGCATAGATTATGGTGACTGCTCTTTCAAAGATATAAAAACAAATGGCTTTATTAATTTTCTAGCTTTTAGTATTCTCACAGATATGGGAAACATATGGACAGAGATCAATTTCTTTCATTATAAATTGTGTTGGTATGAAATAGTAATATAGAATTATTGAATCTTTAACAAAGAATTAATACATCAAGAAGATGTTTTTATACTATTTTATGTGCACCAAAATATACTATGAATGGGCCACCTACAGCCACAATGCCCACATGAATCATGGGGTGAATAAACAATCTTAATGGGAATTCCTTTTAGTTGTGTCTTTGCACTCTACACCCTAAAGGCCACCTGCTGATTTTTTGCTTTGGGTATTGGAACATAATGAAAACCCTTGTGTTTTTCATCACATTACATTACACAAAATGTCATTGAAAGGGATTGTTCACCTTTAAATTACCTTTTAGTATGATGTAGAGAGTGATATTCTCAGCCAATTTGCAATTTTGTGGTTTTTGAGTTATTTAGCTTTTCATTCAGCAGCTCTCCAGTTTGTAAAATCATCTGGTTGCTAGGGTCCAAATTATATGAATAAGGAACAGGAATAAAGGGACCTGAATAGAAATATAAGTAATAACAAGTAGCAATAACAATACATTTGTAGCCTTACAGAGAATTTTTTTAGGCGGGGTCAGTGACCCCCATTTGAAAGCTGGAATGAGTAAAAAGAACAAAAGCAAATAATTACTATAAAAAATAAATAATGAAGAATTGGCCATTATATAAATTAACTTAAAAGTGAACCACCCCTTTATATATCCTTCACTGAAACAGTTCTTAGGTTGTTTGCCAATAATATTTGTGGCTTTATATATTAACCTACTTTATTTTTAAGTGTGTTACCTCCATATCTGCTAGTTAATAGGTGTCAATGGTAACTTTTGGCATCCATTTACTAAAGTGAGATACCTGTACAAGGAATAATAAAACAATAAACATATTTTATACTGAAGCATTTAACAGAACTTGGGGCATAGAAAGGCTAAAGAAGTATGTAAATGTTACAGTTTTCTTATTTTAAAGCATTTTTTTGAAGAAGTATATGTGGCACACATTTGTATTGCTACTGTTTTTGTTGGGTAATTCACAGTGATGGTAAAATGAATTGGAGAGAAACCCTTTCTAAAATGTTCTTTTATTTGTACATTATTCCCCCCTTTATTTGTCCATGTGTTTCACTTGACCCTTTTAAAATTTTCTCTCTCAATACTGTGACACAGTGGCGGAACTACCAGGGGTGCAGGGGGTGTGAGCGGGCCAGGGCCCGCACCCCCTCAGGGCCAGCACCCCCTCAGGGCCCCCCCCGGCAGCTCGTGCGCCACTGAGATGCGGGACGAAAATCTCGTACGTCCCACACCAGGGCCCACCCCCCTCTAGTTACGTTACTGGTGTGACATAGAATATTTCTTGAAAACTGAAACCCTGGATAAATCTTAGTATTTGGAATGCTTGTTGCATTTTTCACCCCATTGACATTTTTGTTCATATAGTGGATATTAAATCACCAAAGTTCACTGAATTTCACAGAACATTCTATCTCATATGCATACTCACACGTTCCAGTGCTAAAATCTGCTCTGTGTGCCTGCACCTCGACCAACACAGTGGCTTCACATGCAGACACAGAAGAGTGCTGATTCAAGCATAGGGGCTGAATATTAGCCTGTGTTTTCCCTGCAAGGGGGTTATTTATCAAGGTCCGAATTGATCTCAATATCGGCTGCTACAAACTCCGATCTAACCCACTCAGGTTTTTAACGCTTATTTATTATTACATTTTCCCGAAAATTTGCTTTGCGGGAAAAGCTCCGATTTTCAGTGAATTTTCCCTGAAATCTCCAAAAACCTTGACAGGTTTGAGATGCCGTGTTTTTATATTCGGGCTTTTTAGCCCTCCAGGTTTAATAAATTGCGAAAAATTAGTGATTTTTTTAAAAGTCTAATTTTATTAAAAAAAAAAAATCACAAATTTTTCGGATTCCAGGGAATTTCGAGTATTCATAGCTTAGTAAATAACCCTCCAAGTATGTCAGTAGCCTACGGGTATTTTGCTTGCTAAGTGCCATTACTATGTCTTTGATGCCACACACATCTTCTTCATCAGATAAAGCATTCTATTTGAAGTTGTTTATATACATGGTAGTGCAAAGCACACAAAACACATGATTCACAGCACCATTGGAACAGCCACACAAACAAACTAATTCTGAAGCTTGCAAAACCAGAACTACATTGTTTATTTCAGGCACACCATTCAATCCAACTGACATTTAATAAGACCATCTGTCTAACACAAAGCTATCTATTTCTGAATGTTTATTCAGTGACATTGTAAAATGTTATAACATTTACTTTCCAAAGAAATGAAAGCTGGTTCTTAAAATACTTAACACATTGTGCTTGACAACATATTACTACAGTGTAGTGAAATGTCTTTTGTCTTGCAAAAGTCTAGAGTGGATATATTCTTTTTTTACCAATCAACTCTTTCCTGAGGCACAACAGGAGCAAACAATTTTCCTTAGGTTATAAATGTAACCTGTAAAGCATTTGAATGTCATAAGCTTTTTGTCTTGAGGCATTACAACTCAATGTTTCAAACGCTGAGATTTATATAACCCAAAGGCTCGCTGTTTATGTACAGCAGCCATTTTATATTTTTATCTACGAGCTTTTGCATACAAAATCAGAAGTATTTGCATATATCTCAAAATGACAATGTAAGATAAAAACAAGTGTGGATTTTACATTATACAGCTAAAATAATCTCATTTTATCTAACTCTCTGAAAATGCTGCAAGCTGCAAAGATATGTACCATGAACATAAACACTTTGCATACAGCTTCCTCTCAAGAGATACAGTATAAATAAATTCATGAAAAGGATACGCCATTAGATGGCTCGATGCAAAAACAAGTAAATTGGGATTTATTTCTCTCTGACCCAAACTTTTGTCATTGCTTTCAAAATAGCTGAGTGAACCTTCTGTAGTTCGAGTTGTGTACTGGCTGGCAGACTCAATACCGTTGCTAATTGTTTAAATCATTTGCAGTGGTAGCATGCAGGAATTAATGATATTAAGTCACATTACAAAAGGATTGCCCTCAATAGTAGCCATATATTCTAACATCTAACATCTTTAATCTAATTATATTATTACATCTGAAATCATTGAAATGATAAAATAACTCATAGCAGCCAATCAATGCTAATGAAAGCAAATATCTGATTGGCTTCTTGTGGCATTGCATATAACTATATTTTATTAGTTTATCTATGAATGATG
Source organism: Xenopus petersii (assembly GCA_038501925.1). Lineage (NCBI taxonomy): Eukaryota > Metazoa > Chordata > Amphibia > Anura > Pipidae > Xenopus > Xenopus petersii. The sequence goes on along the minus strand of CM076674.1, from coordinate 92,280,902 downwards.
ATGGCTCAGTGGTTAAGACAGCCTTATGCCCCTGAAGAAGCCTAGGAATTAGCGAAACGCTTAGGACGGCATAGGTGAATGGTGGTGTGACTAGCTCCCACTTGGTCCCTACGTAGATAGGCAGGAACTGCACAGGGGAACAAATGGAAGGGAAGGAGTGTGTAAATTACTAGTAGTAACACATTGAGCCAATGTTGCCATAGCTATTTTTCTAAATTAAGTGGTTGCCCACTAAGGACACCACCCATCCACCATATGCAGTTTTTTTATGAATTAAGTAACTCATATATTTTTTTGATGCCTAGAGCATTGCCTTTCTTTCGAAGGTATTAAAGGAATAAATAATATAAATTTGTTATCAGTTCTAATAGGATTTTTATACATGTTATGTACAAAAGCAAATCATTAGCATTTTTAATGTTCTTTCTTCATTTCCTCAAAGGAGATTTGCATCATATAGAATAACTAGCATCACATATTGTCAAAAACAGAAAATGAATTATTTCAGCTTTTTAAATTTCCTCTGACACAGACAAGTAAAATTAAATTACTTATAAATGACTTTTCATTAGGAGATCAAGGATTGGTCTTGTCAATCCATTTGGAAAACCAATTGCGTTTAGTAAATTTTCTAATCAAAAAGCCTAGATAAGAGAAAAGCTTTATACGACTTGATATAATATGCATGTCAGGGTTGAATACACTTCTGTGAAAGAAAAAATTAAAATGCGGAAATGAGGTCACATAATAGTACATATTCAGTTAGTCAGTAGATATTTTTGTTTTTGGGAAATATTTTCTTGTTAAAGGGACAACCCAAAGCTATCATAAAGATCCACTAAACTGTAGCGTTTTTTTAATAAAAATTATTACGTTTTAGCTCAAAACAATATATTCATGCTTCTCTAATTGGTTGATTCCAATAAGGGTCAGAAATTTGCAATGCACTTATGACAAACAACATGGTTGAGTTATATGCATAAGGAAAAGTGTTAGTTATCCATGCTCTATTAAAAAGAAACATTTCCCAAACTGAAGACTGTAAACTGTAGACTGAAGTGTATAACATAAATAAAGCAATATAGGCCCTTTAAATTCTTTCTGGGGTTTAAAGTGAAAAACATACACCATTTGCAAGTGGCAAATATACAGTATATTGTCTTTACTTCCTCCTCTAAAGGAACAATTACCCAAATGCATAAGTTATTATGCCCAGGAACTCTATTTAATTGCATATCTGTGTACTCATGTGAAATTAACCTGTACTGCTTAAACTACTTAGCTAAATTTACATTTTATCCATTAAAGTAAAAGCACCATGGAAAACAGTGGAACGTGTGCTTTATGTTAAGAAGTAATTATGTTTAAATAAGAATCACTCCAATGTGGAAGTATACTCCATGAAAATACTTGGGTAAAGTGAAGAATACCTTGATTATTTCATAGGGGTACACCAATTTTATCCATTATATTTAAAAAAAATCTTATTTCCATGAGATAAAGCTTACACAATATTCTTATTTTCATGCCGGTTCCCCTTCAAGTTGTCTGTCCTAAGAAAATTCTTTTTTTGTGTGTTTTACATAATTCTGGTAACAACTTAAAAAAAATTAAACAAATATCAAAAATTAGTTTTAACACAACTCCAGAAATTAGTGGCTACTATTGTTTACCCCCCCATACAAATATCTTCTCTTCGATTGTTGATTCAGTCCCTTTTATTTGACCCATTGAGTTTAAACCTTAATGTCATTTTATTGCATGCTTTATAGTAACATAGTAACATAAGTTGAAAAAAGACACGTCCATCAATTCAACCTTTTAACCTGCCCAACTGCTAGTTGATCCAGAGGAAGAGGAAGGCAAAATAATAGTAATGACTTTGTGTCTTCAATTGTTCTTTTGCTTCTTGTCTAATGTTTTCGGGACTTTAAATGGTTTAACAATTAACACCCACACAGCTGTGTGCACATTTTCCTCCTTTCTTTTTATGTTTTCACTATTTCCTACTCTCAAATCGACAGAAAGATCATCTCCAGAGTCACTTCTATAAATTATTCACAGGATATTACACTGTATGTCAGCAGTCTTGCCAGTGTTTAAAAAAGCTTACTGCAAGCCAATTAAAATGTAAACTGAGAAAGACGGATGGGGTTGGGTCGCTGTGGTGTGAACTCGGAGCAGCACTTAACAATACATACTATAACTTGCAGAGCTGCTAATTTGACAACTACTTTCATCAACAGAATTTTTCTTCCATTTGAATGTGTTACACTGCTGCTCATACAGGCAATTCATTCCATAGGTACTATATATATATCAGTGCAGTTTTGTGTAATGACCAACTAAAGACTTTTCGTCTTTTTAAGTTTCACAACCTGTGGACAAATAGGCAAAAATACGCTTACAATAACAGCTAAATGAGTGAACATATTACACCTCTCATATAATGATTATTGTTATACCTTATATCTGTATTTAACATAGATAAGGTATTGATATTAGTTGTACACGACCTATTTATAAGCAAATACCTCTAATTCAGCAGAGAATATGCTCTGATTCATATCCCTACAGGTAAACATCACAATTGCATTGTTGAGTGACTGAAAGTTTTATCCTTGAACTCTAGTGAAATAGACAGTGATAGAGCTTGTGATCTTGAATGCCAGAAATTGAGTACCCTGTCACAGTGCCCAACAGTGTTAAAACAAACAGCAAATGAGAACATATATTCAATGCCCAGGTAGAATATAGGTTCAGACATATTCAAGCAAACATTTCAATGAAAAATTAATCTATACTGCTCAATTTCCCTCTAAGTTGTACATTCTTACAAAGACTCCACTGAAAGACTCCACTGAACCATAATTTGGTCACCTAACATCATGGGCCTTAGCATGGCCAAGTTTAGAACATTTCATTGTCATTCTCCTGATTAGATGAACATTGCAGTGGGTAGACACCTTTTAAAAAAATGTAGGGAACAAAAAATTTGGGATCCCATGTACAATAGACAAGTGATAGCCACCAGGAACCTTGGCTCTGCTCTTGAAGCTGAAAAGTAACCAACATGTGCAGATTTGCATTTTCCGCAGTCTACCTAAAACAGTTTGGATTAACCTATTTATTATTATCTGCCTCCTTTCTCATACATTTCTTTTTTCACGTGCCATTTTGCCACTACCTCTACAATAGCCATTTTGCAGCAAGAGTTAACACATTGAATATTACATTTCTGTAACAGCAAAAATTGTATATTCTAGTTTGCTGAATATTGTTCACTTGTTAACTCCCCTCTCTTGTACCTGTTTTAACATTTCATGAAACAAAGCCTTAAACATTATAATAATAAATACAGAAAAAAATAAGAAATGAATTCACTAATGTGCTGTAATGCCTCTTGGCACTATTGAGTGTTATATTCTGAAAAATGCAGCAACACCATAAGGTGCTATAAATCACAATCACTTTAAATTGCTGCAACAACTTTATCTCTGCAAATTCTTGATGTGATTGTAGCCTTAAGGCTGTATTTATTTAGCTGTGTTAATATCCCCTATGTGTCATCCAGAGTTTAATTTAAAAACAGTTTTCATAAGATTTTTGTTTATTTAATCAGGTTAAGTATTGATTTTGTATTTTACCTAATTGTAAATGCTTTTTAATTATGGGGGTTATTTATTAAAGGTTGAGTTGTTTTTCTCGCAAAAAAATGTAGTTTTTCAAAGGCAGTTTCACTAAAAACTCAAATTTTTCTGGAAAAAGTAAACTAAACGTTTTTCAAGATTTATTATGCCTGCCGCTAAAAGCCTGAATCCGAAAAATACTCCAGTTTAAAGCTGTGGAGTTCATGTAGAAGTCAATGGCAGAGGTCACTTGAACCATTTGAAGATGTTTTTTGCCTTCATGAATTTCAAGTTTTTTCCCCTGATTGCACTCAATCGAGTTTTTTTCATAAATAAGCAAACATTCGAATTCTGAGTTTATTTAAAGTAGAAAAAAACTCACAAACTCGACGTTTGATAAATAACCCCCTATGCGTACAATTGACACATATACAAATAATAATAGCATCAACTATTATTATTATGAGTGCTTTTATTAAGCACCAACATATTCTGCAGCTCATAACATCTGTACAGCCAATAACATCCAAAAGACAATATTTTGGGGCTGATTAATCAAAGGTCAATTTTTTTGCCCTGCTTGATTTCATCAACCATTATAACTTGAATTGGTCATAATCCTGATATGTGCAAGATCAATTCTCACAATGAAGACATATGGAAAGCCATTTCTATAAACATTTTTTAAAAGTTTTCTCACGTGAAAAAAATCTCCTAATAATACTAAAATCACCAAAATCAAAAAATGTAATAATGCAGAATAAAAGTATTGAGTTCTGCCTGTAAAGTATTCACCCTATTACTCCAAGGGGGGATGTTATCCATAAAATTGCTAGTAGTAGTGGCTGGTAGTGTCAGGAGCACCCAATGGCGATCCCGTCTCCGGCGGAGCCGCATCCAAGATGGAGGTGCCCATGAACCACGTGGGCTGATGCCGGCGTCACGTGGTGATGTCATGTGCCCCCGCGAAATTAAAATAAAAGGATGCCTAGGACACTGGTTCGATGCCCAATTGTAGGTTTTGTTTGGAACATGGGTGCTTGATAATTCCTGTTATATTGATTCCTGGACTTTTGATCCTGCCTGAACCTCGACTTTGATATTATTCTGCCTGCCTTTTGGCCTTTTGGACTTTTGTCTGGATTACGATTATGCCTGATTCTATTTGTACTGCGAACTTGGGCTTGAACCCCTAAAGCGTCCACCTTGGTCCTGACTACTCCCGCTGGGAGCCTGACATTACAATCGGCCATGGACCCCATTGAGGAAGCCACGCCTGATGTCGGACGAGCTCTCTGCGGATTGGCATACCGCACGGAAGATTATGAAGCTCAGCAGATCTGTATTGGGCAAGTACCGGATACTCTTCTCTCCCGTATGCCTTCTGTGTCTCCAGTCGTCGGTAATCCTCCAGTGGCCATCACTCCTCCTTCTGTGGGTGGGTGAACTTTACATAAAGAGAAATTATCTGTGGTGTTGGGGTTACCCTGGCTTCATCTGCACAATCCTTCCATTGATTGGGCCTCCAGTCAGATCTCTCGTTGGAGTCCATTTTGCCAAAAACATTGTTTACCTGCTACTCCTCTCCACCAGGTGTCCCTCGCTGCGCAAAGCTGCAATCCTTGCCACAGTGTACAAAGATTTTGCGGACATCTAGGACATCATGCAAGAAGTCTGCTGAGACTCTCCCTCCTCATCACTCTTACGACTGTCCTGTTGAACTTCTCCCTGGTACCATGCCCCCAGGCGACGTACCTACCCCTTGTCTTCTGCCGAGACTTCCGCGATAAAGGCGTATATCCGAGATAACCTCCAGCGTGGATTCATTAGACCCTCCTCTGCTCCTGCCGGGATTCTTCTTCGTGGAAAAGAAGGATGGCGGGTTGCGTCCCTGTATTGATTACAGGGGCCTCAATAAGAACCAATAATAACCAATATCCGCTACCCCTCATCTCTGAGTTATTCGACCAACTCAGAGGGGCGAAGATTTTCACAAAGTTGGATCTCTGAGGTGCTTACAATCTAATCCACATCCGAGAGGGGGACAATGGAAGACGGTATTCAACACCAGAGATGGGCACTATGAGTACCTGGTAATGCCCTTCGGCCTCTGCAATGCTCCCACCGTCTTCCAAGAATCCTCTGGGGCAATCTTCTCCAAAGACTTGGAAACTCACTGGACCCGGGTGAAAGATATGCTCTCTCCCGTCTTACAGAAAACTCCCGTTTTGCCAAGTTGGAGAAGTGTGTCTTCTAAGTGCCCAAGATTCCATTCCTGGGATACATTAACTCTTGTGAGGGGTTCGAGATGGATCCTTCCAAGGTGTCGGCAATCCAAGACTGTCCTCTCCCCACAAGTACCAAGGCCATCCAAAGATTTGTCGGTTTCGCTACTTATTACCAACAATTTATCAAGGAGTTCTCCTCCCGTATTGCTCCTGTCTTGGCTCTCATTCGGAAGGGAGGAAAACCTACTGCCTGACCCCCTCATGCTCTGGAAGCCTTCCAGTCCTTGAAAGATTTGTTTGCTTCGGCTTCTGTCCTTTGACAGCCTGACCTTTTGCTCTTCTTCATTGAAGCAGATGCTGCCGACATTGGGGCTGGTGCCATCCTCTCTCAGAGACAAGTTGCAGATGGGAAACTTCACCCTTGTGCTTATTTCTCTAAAAAGTTCTCTCCTGCATAGCAACATTGCGACATGGGGAATTGTGAGCTTCTAGCAGTGAAACTTGCACTCGAGGAGTGGCAACATTTCCTGGAGGGAGCCCCTCACCCTGTGACCATTTACACCGATCAAAAAAACTTAGAGTTCATCCAGACTCTCAAGAGTTGAATCCCCTACAGGCTCGATGGGCACACTTCTTAACTCGATTTCATTTTGTCCTTACATATGCCCAGGCTCCAGAAACCGTAAAGCCCTATCCCGAAGCATTCTCCCTGAGGGGAGCATCAGTGAAAATCAAGAGCCAATTGTTCCTCCCATGAAGATCATTGCTTCCCTATCCCCACAACTGGCCAGCCAGATCCTGTCCAGTCATCTGCTCCGGCTGACACCCCCATTGGTATGATTTACGTGCCACCTGAATTCCGCATACCCATCCTTCAGCAAAGCCATTGTTCCAAGCAAGCTGGACATCCAGGTACTCAAAAGACCTTTGAGCTTGTCAGTCAACTCCTCTGGTGGCCTTCCCTACGGAAGGATGTGAAAGACTTCATGGCGGCCTGTGCCACCTGTGCCTCCTCTAAGTCCAGCGGGCTATTGCAGCCTCTGCAAATTCCTTCTCGTCCTTGGACTCATTTGGCTATGGACTTTATTGTCGAATTACAACCTTCCAAGGGGAATACCGTGATATGGGTGGTTATTGACCGATTCAGCAAGATGGCGCACTTTATCCCTCTTTGCAAACTTCCCTCTGCCATTGAACTTTCTCAGTTGTTCATTCAATACATCTTTCGAATCCTTGGCTTTCCAGTGAAGATTGTATCTGACAGAGGTTCCCAGTTCGTGTCCAGGTTCTGGCGCTCTTTGTGTAAAAACCTGGGTATCGCTCTTCAATTCTCCTCTGCCTATCACCCTCAATCCAACGGGGCAGCTGAGAGAGTACACCGAGCACTGGAACAATACTTGAGAAGTCATGTATCCCTCTGCCAGGACGACTGGGCTGATCTACTTCCCTGGGTGGAATTCCCTCACAACAACGCTTGCCATACCTCCACTGGAAGATCGCCCTTCTTGAACCTGTATGGACAACATCCTCAATCTTTCCCTTAGGACTTCCTCTTGTCTGGTGTTCCAGCAGCCGACGATCATGCAGCCCACATGTCGGCCATTTGGTCGGCTACCAAAATCAATTTAGAGAAAAGGATGGAAGTCTTCTCACTTATATAAAGTTGGGGACAAAGTGTGGCTCTCTACGAGGAACATTCGTCTCAAGATTCCTTCCCCCAAATTGGGTCCAAAATTTCTTGGTCCATACTCCATTGTGATGAAACCACAAGATGGTAGTCCAATGGCCCCCCCAGGGGAGGGGGTACTGTCAGGAGCACCTTATGGTGCTCCCATCTCTGGCGGTGCCACATCCAAGATGGCAGCACCCATAAACCACGTGGCCCAATGCTGGGCGCATGACGTATAGTATGGGAATTCAACAAACAGTTTCCAAAGAAACCACAAGACGGTGATTCAGTGGCCCCCCTCGGGGGCGGGGTACTGTCAGGAGCGCCCGATGTATGTTAAAACTGGTTCATGGGTGCCGCCATCTTGGATGCGGAGATGGTAGGGCCATCGGGCACTCCTGACAGTGCCCCCTCCCCCAGGGGGGGCCACTGGACCACCATCTCATGGTTTCTTTGGGAACTATTTGTAGAATTCCCGTACTAGATGTGAAGCTCCCGCCGTAAAATTCAAAATAAAAGGACGCTGGTTCGATGCCTGATGGTAGGTTTTGTTTGGAACATTCCTCGTGCTCAATAATTCCTGTTATATTGATTCTTGGACTTTTGAACCTGCCTGAACATCGACTTTAATATTATTCTGCCTGCCTTTTGGACTATTGCCTGGACTTTGATTACGATTATGCCTGATCCTATTTTTACAGCAAACTTGGACTTGAACCCCTAAAGCTTCCTCCTTGGTCCTAACTCCTCCCGCTGGGAGCCAATAAGCCCCCTGTAGGTGGTCTCATTGCTCAGTAGAGGTAGCAGGGGCTATTGGGTAACTGAATATGGTGGACTATTTATGTCACATTTTTTTAACTACTCAGACTGAGACTAGTTACTACATCAAGTTAATCCTGCTGTCCCAAAATCTCCTGCATCACTACAAAGGGAAATCAGTCTGCAGCATTTTGATCTGCAATATGTTTGTGCAGCTAGTATTTAGTACTGATTTTAATGCATTTTTTCCATAATGTATTGCATGCATATAACATAGTTTCGTCCATTACAGCAGAAATGTACACACTGCATTCAAATGTTCTAGGTCCCATGAAAAAGTTGATTGGAGGTATAGAAAGAGTAGTTGATTGCATCATCTATTGCTACATCTATAAGAGTAATAATGTGATTCTGTCACTGTGTACACTTGGCAAAAGGATCTGCTCAAAAGCTAGTTTGGTTTGCTTGGACTCCAAGAAGAATTTGTAAACCCCCGTCCTTTTTTTGTGCCATAGTGGATTTTGCCTTGGAGAAGATTTTGTAAGTGCTTTTGTAAGCTTTGAGCCATCTGGTTGTGTAAGCCCCTCCACCTCTAGCATAAGGACCCCTCATTTTGTTTATCTACCCCCAGGGACACAGAAAACACACCAGTATGGGATGGGAATGGCCACAACTTTCATTAACAAAATTACAAATTGTTACATAACATTATAGATAAATATGTATTTTAAATTAGCTCACAGTGAGGAACCCAAATCTTATAGAATCCAAACCCACAGAGATGACAACAAATCACACCTGACCTGTCTAATTCCATTTTAACTCAAGCATAGGCATGTCCCTTGGCAAGGATTCCTTCTAATGCTTATGCTTATGCATATGACATATGACACAAATACTTCTTACCCTTTAACTCACTCTTCGGGTGGAAGGTATGCTGCTCTCTCATTTTTGACAAAACTGCAAATGAGGAATCTTCATCCAGTATTATATTGCATCATTTTTCTTACAACCCACCAACCCAAAATAATCATGCAAGCAGTGAGAATGAAATCTATATAGCAATCGGCTGCCTCCCTTTAGTATGTTCCATGTCTCAAACAGAATAAAGGATGAAATCATTATCTGGATTATATACTGGCGTTAGTTAGGGGGTAGAATCTAAGTTGACATCTTCTCTTTTCTTTAACATTACTGTCTACCCACGCGATAGACTAGAATCATCGTTATCAAGTATCCAACTATCAACTACTCAATTATCAAGCCAACTGTATCATTTTATCAGTTTATTCTATAACTTTATTTTTTATCCTGTAACAGTTGTAAAACCTTTAGAAAGCTTTCAAGCTGGCTAATGACTAGTTGCATGATATATATATATATATATATATATATATATATATATATATATATATATATATATATATGTGTATATATATATATATATATATATGTATATATATATATATGTGTATATATATATATATATATATATATATATATGTATATATATATGTATATATATATATATATATATATATATATATATATATGTAGATATAGATATAGATATATATATATATATATAGATATATACAATTGTATAATGCTGATAAAGTTACAGGAGCAGAATACTTCAAATAAGAACATTTTTAACCACATGAAAAGTGACAGTGTTAAATATAATATTATTGGTATTTTGAAAATATGCTCTGAAAAAAATTACTAATACAGTATGTTAATGTGTTGCCATATGCCTTGTGTTTTTTTGCATGTGTACCAAGTTATGTTCATAATTTATAAATGAATAAAATCTTCAGAATGATCAGAAGTTAATGAGAATCTTTAGTAATAATCTGAAATTCAGTGGCAATGGACTCTTGAAGCCATCTGGCTTAAAGATTCCTATTCTAGCAAGTTTTAATCTTGTTAAGAGGGTCAAAGGTAAAGACTTTTGTCACAGAAGCAATTAGTCTCTCAGGCAAACAGTTTTTCTGTGAAGTTCTTAACTCTTAAAATTATGTAATATATACATTTCCATTACTACAGTCTTTGTCTTTCACTGGTCTGTGGTTTTCATGTTTCTTTGCCATTGGCACGTCAGTTTTTTATATGGTAGGGTCACTAACTAAAACAACCACTAGAACAACAGTGAACCCCAATTTACAAATAAAAATGCTCAAATATCAATGTTTTCCATAAGTTAAGTCTGTTGGTTTTCCAAAATATACAAATTAAGATAAAAATATTGAAAAAACATAAGAATTATACAAAATTCAGGATTCAGTTAGGCCTTGGCTAGATTCCATGGATTCTACAAACTCTTTATCATTAAACAAATCAAACCACAATCCTTAGGGGAAGATTTACCAAAGCCCTTAAGAATTTCCAGTACACTGATTTTCATTCCAGTTAATATACATTTAATTTACAGTCAGGAAAGTGATAATGACTTTATCAGAATGTGATAAACTGCTTTGAACACTCAAAAAAGACTCTCTGTTCTATGGGCTATTCTGGTGTTGCATAATGCCAGCGCTGAGCTTTAACACTCCTCTGAAATGTTAATGGCCATTGCACAGCCCTGGTGATTTCGAGCGACAATAGAAAAAAGATCGCCGCGTGTGTTTTTACGCTGGCGATTTTTCGCGATTCCCCATAGACGCCAGCGCAAAAGTTTCCCCAGCGATTGTGGCTTAAAAGTCGCGGCGAAATGTCGCCGCGAGTCAAATCGCGGCGCTATCGCCTAGTGTGGCCTTAGCCTAACAAGCAATAGCAACAATATGAAATGTATCTACATGTTTGTTGTACTGTGGTAGATAATTTAGATATCAAACTAATAAAATATTGGAATTTTCTTTTGGAATAAATAGATATGGTATTGAATAAGCTAATAGCCCTCGTTGTAGGCCTAAGGAAATGTAAGGAATAATTGCTACAGTTGCTTAACATCAGTGTCATATCTGACAGTGGACACATTTGACTGATCAAGTGATGTCAGGTCTCATACCTTTACTCACTAGTCTTTAAACAATGTTTTTTTTACTATAGATAGGATTTCTATGTACAGATTGTGGCAAGGAGCCTGATATGAATCTGAGGTGAGTCCATGAGCAAGGTTATTAGTCTAAGCTGGGAAGAACAGTTAATTGTACCTACCCATTATAATATATAATGAGATCAATGCAAATAAAGATTTGTAATATCTATCTAAATTCACTTAAATTAACTGGTTGTCATCCACTGGTCCACAGTGTTTACTCCAATTGTTAATGGATACCAATTAAATGTAGTGTTAAATGTAAGGTTCATGGGTGATCTTACAGTTACTTTTGTTGGCTTAAATTGGTTCTTCATGAGTGTGGCCATTCATTTACTCCCTTCTATATTGGAGGCATTAATCTGGCAGGGCCAAAACTAAAGCAAAAGAGGCACGTGACAAGACTGAGAAGAATATAATTTGGAGAGGAAAGGTGGCAGCTACTGATGGTTGTCTATGGGGGGGCAGTGGAGAGTTCAATGTGTGAGTGGGTAGTGGGGGAGGATGTAGGTAACATTGGTACCAATATTACTTGGTCCAGCTCTGACATCTGGAGGGGAAAGACAAGAGAGAGTACTACCATGAGAGACACATATATGTTTTTCTGGATTTTCCCACAACAGCATCAGATGGATCAGAAAGCAAAAGTGTAATTCTGACACACTCATCTATATAACCTATTGTTCTGCTTTTGAAGCTGAAAGCTAATCCTCTATCCATGAACTGTGAGGTTTACAGTCCGGTTTTTAGAGACTCTCATTTTATTTGGGTTACAATGGCTGGATGTTCTTGGATCTTTGATCACTGTACAAATTATATGATATTAAGATTTCTAAGTGATAGGGCAACTACAACTATCTCAATAAATGGAAAGTATAGAATTCTGTGCTAGATTAGATTATGTAGTGTCATGGTTCTATGAACATGCAAATACATCTAATATAAAAATACTCACGTAGGATTACATAAATGAACCTACACAATTGGGGGCATTTTTAAAAAGCAAGGCAGTAGAAAATTTGCTTTCTTTTAGACAAAAATGACAGAAGCTTCTGCTGGCATGCAAAATATGATATTTCTTTACCATACATTTCTATGCTGCTATGAGCCAATAAGTCAATGATGTTTTTATAGTGGTTCTAGTTATTTTTCTTTTGCATTGCATGGTTTCTTTGTTGTGGACATACAAAGATAAATGTGGATTATCTAGAGCCACCCCTGGTGCAGTAGACCATAATGACTAGCCTGAACAGGTAGGCATCCAAGTATGGCTCAGATTCCCTTTAACATAATTCAAGACTGTAATATAAAACATCTGCAGAAGTGGCAATTATCCTTTTTTTTAAACATTCCATTCATTTGTGCTGACAAGCAAGTTATGCCACATTATAAGAAACAAAATGTATTATTAAATAATTAGTGGCTAAAATGCAGAAATTAGAGGGCACTTCCTTTCACATGCATTTCCATTCTACTTTAGACTATTGATTTAAGGAAAACCGATCCTCTAAAGAGACCAAAATGGAATCTAAGACAGGAGTTTATTGTTAGACAATTACAAGGCTAATGATTGTTCCCTGGGAATGAGGCAGGTATAAAATCTAGAAAATGCCACATAATTCAGTTTGTCTCATCGGTGTGTAAATCCCAAGTGAGATAAAATTTCTTACAATCCATGCATTGTTCTGAGCACATTAATTAAAGTGCTAGTGGTTTAAATGTGTTTAATGTCTATTCCATTGCCCTTATCTCCACCGAGGCAATGCCTGCAACTCACTCCGTTTTACAGGTATAGTGGCAGTAACATTAAAAAAAATCTACTAAAATACCAATTAGGGCTTTTTCTGAAAGACTAAAAAGAAGACAAATGGAGGCAGAGAGCCAGATTAGAAAAAAGCATTGTGTGGACGTAAAGCAATTAGAGTGGTCTCAAGAGTCTGACACTATGATACCTCCAAGTGAAGCATTCTTCTGCTTGTTTAAACCTGGACCAATTTCATTTTTTTTGGGCATAAAAGTATATGTAGCCTCAGTATCATGTGTCTTTGGACACCTTGTTGCTGGATACCTCATGCTTTCTTTGGCAATACAATCTCCTGTGTAATGTAAATGAAAATAGCATCAGATTGTCTAAAAATATATAAACTAACCTTAGAATTTATGGAAATCTTATATTTGATGGAGAGTATGACTCATGTCAGAATGATTTATTTCTATTTACACTATTGTCAATATACAATTAGTATTCATTATTCACTTATTATTCAGTTCTTAAAGTGAAGATCTGGTGTTAACCTTCAGCTAACAGTTAACAGCTATCCGATACAGCGTGATCACAAGAAAGATATGTTTCAGCTTGACGACCAGTGGGTTTTTAACTTCTTCTTCACTGTTCCTTTTCAAAATAAGTATGCATTTCAGAATGACTGTTACCTTTTCAATGCACATACTGTATATTTTATAAAGGGACAGTGCTTTTATAATCCAGTCACAACAGATTTAAGCAATGAAGGACCAAAGTTCTTAACATGACCAGACTCTCATCTGGCTTTTTTCATTGAAACAATTTAGTTGGGGTAATTTTTTTGCCATACTGAAAAATGGATCTACAACTAATGGAAAAACAAATTTTTCAATTAGAGACGTGGTAGGTAAGGGATGCAGGAACATTGTATGGGTCATATTCTTTTAAGGTCATATACATAGTTTCAAATAACAGAGTTATTAAATTTGGTTTTTACTTAAGTTTATGTTACACTCAGAAATCAAAATATCCATCCTTAAGTACAGACAATCATTCATTTAAATTGAAAATGTAGTCTTAAAAGAAAACAATTTAGCTGGTAGGTGGATATTACTGAAGAATGCTAATTTACAGTTTCCAAAGAATCTGGCAGCATAGATAGGTACTTTGTTAGACATCATTTACCCAGTTTGATGATAAAGCTGTGATAGGACTAGGCACCAGTGATGGGCGAATTTATTGCGTTTCGCCAAGAAATTCCCGAATTTCCTGCAAAATTCTCGAAGCAGACGAAAAAAGCGGGCGACATTTGACGCGCATTAAAGTCAATGGGTATCAGTTAGATTGACGCCAGCGTATAAATTGTCACTGGTGTCAAAAAAACTTTGACGCCAGTGGATTTGCGTGACAATTTTGCGAATTTATTCGCCAACGGTGAAATGCGCAAATTCGCACCTGTCTAATAAATTTGCCCATTACTACTAGCCACCTAAGACTTCAAGGGACAGAACCATTCCCTCCACTAATACTTACCCTTCATATGCATGCTGCTAACTCCAAAGTCTTTTGGGTACAGATTGGTTATATGGGAGCCTCATCACTAATTACATAACCTAATCTGGTAATCCAATTAACCAAGGCTAAAGATTTAGCCAGTATCTTCAACATTGACATATCCATACTGTATACTGTAAGGCAGAGATCCCCAACCTTTTTTAACCATAAACCACATCCAATTATATAAAGAGTCGGGGAACAACACAAGCCTAGAAAAGTTCTTGGGGTGGGTGCCAAATAAATGCGTTGATTGGCTATTTGTTAGCCTCTATGTGGACAAGCAGTGTAAAGGAGGCTCTGGCAGTACATCTGGTTTTATGCAACCAAAACTTTCCTCTAAGCCTGGAAGTGAAAAATAAGCACCTACTTTTAGGGCCATGGGGAGCAACAGCCAAGGGGTTGTTGAGCAACATATTGTTCACAAGTCACTGGTTGGGGATCACTGTTGTAAGAAATATGTATTTGATGTATGAGTTATTTCATAAAATAACTTCTTTAGTTCAAGACCATAACTCATAACATGTGTCAGGTATTAGAGCATGAAAAGATATATTTGTTTTTTACCTCAAACAAGACTAAATATTTCAAGACATGATTTCAAGTACTTCTCAGCCTACAGATTTCACCATTGTTTTTCTATTTAATAGTTGCATAAAGATGTACCTCCATGTGTGTATCTTTGTAGTTATGCCAAGTTCATAATTTTGCTGCTATGCATTAAACATTATTGCAAAGCTATAACACACAGCTATAATTTACATTACATACAGTATGTAAATGAAAATCCATTTTTTTATTTTTAAATCTACACCATATACAGCTTATACAATATAGTTTATGGTTTACTACCTCCAAAATACAAACACACCCACACTAGGATAGGATTGCTATTTTTAAAAGTGCTAGATATAAAATAACCTTTTCTTGATTATGCCTGACTGACTTAGGCAAATGGTACTTTAAATGTGTTCAATTCCGTTAATAATTGCTTGATCTTCACTGATTTCCTTTTGTTCACCTCTATTAATTTCATTATATTTCATAAAACCTACTCAACAGACTGAAAAGTAATTAACTTTAATAGCTATCCAGTGCAATGGGAAGGCAGCTTTAGGACTGAAACTGTAATGCTGATAAAGGAAAGAGATACAATTGCACATTAATTAGGCGCAAGCAAACAACCTTCTTAATAGCTCATGTTCTGATTCCCAAAATGACAACAATAGAAATAAGTGCCAGATGCTAGTCTGTTGTCTCCAGCCAATAGAACAAACATCAGATATGGAGAAAGGCTTCAAGGGGCCTATGCACACAAGTCTCTTGGTTGTAATGGTTCAAGGAATGTATTTCGGAACCCAAACTGTTTTATTTCAAGAAATAATTGTTTCCAAAGTTAGTAGCAATTCTGCACTTAAAAAATGTATGTCCAGATATCGATGAGTGAAAAATTTCACAATGTACCGATTCGCCATGAACGTCTGCATTTCTCCAAAAATATTGTCAAAACTAGGTAAAAATTTAACCCACGCTCATTTCGCTTTTTGTGGCAAAACAAAAATAACACTTTTGACAAAATAAAAATGACACGAGACAAACAAAGACACCGAACCAAAAAAAGACACGTACAACAAACACATAAATCATTTTATCCTTCCCTTCTACTTCCACATCAACCAAAGGCATTTGAGCCTTCCTACTGTCTATATAAGAACATACACTAGAATATATGGTTTATTCATATTAATGTGGGATAAAAAAGCACCGATATATATAAATGTTGGTGGTCAGATATAGTATTAGTTGTGCTTGTGTTTGTAAGCATCATAGAATAGTAGTAGATACCAGAAGTAATGTCAAAAATCACAGCCTAGTAGATAGGAGGTCATCCAACAAGTTAGGGCATGTGTGTAACAGTATACTGAGCAAATTTGTATGCAGTTTTGCCCTCCCCCAAGCAGTGTTTTTATATAGGTACCTAAACTCCAAGGTAACTTATTATATCCTATACTGTATCTAACGTATCGGAGGTCTAATCTTTGCTATGCTCACAGCATATAGCATTATTTTGCCACCATAATCCTCTCATGCATCATGTTTTGAGAATTAGCTGATGGAATAGGGCACTTTGATTGTGGTGTTTGTCTGAGACTCTAGATCAGTAACCATCCCCATGTGAACCCCAACCAGTGGATCACAAGCAACATGTTGTTCACCAACCCTTTGTATGTAGTTCCCTGTGGCCTCAAAGCAAGTGTTTTTTTTTAATTCCTGGCTTGGAGGCAAATTTTGGTTGCATAAAAATGTTGGTGTACTTCCAAACAGAGCATCTTATAGCTGCCAGTCCACATAGGGACTACAAAATCAGAGAACTTACTTTGTGCCCTTTTTACATCTGAATGTGGCTCACAGGTAAAAAAAGGTTGGGGACCCCTGCTCTAAATGAATTTACAGAGAACAGTTACAGAAATAGCATTAGTGACCCATGCCCAACTCTATAAATAGAGGCTGCTGGAGGTGGAGGTGAGCAAGGTCACAGGCTGGGAGAATGGAAGGAAGAGCTCAACCACAAACCCGCCCATGACCCGGAAATTTTGTGTGTAAATCAGCACAAACCTGCCCAACCTTTGGGTCCCCCGGGTTTAGAACCAGCACGCATATCATGTCTTCAAACAGAGTATATTTATACTAATGGGATACTGCATACTGCAAGATTTCAAAATGCTGTGAGACAGATGCTGTTAGTATTTAGAATAAGACTGTATTTGGTTAATGTAAGAACAGGTAAAAATCTTGCTACAGGTCTAGTCACCTGCACCAACCAATGGTTTTTGGTTCTTATCACTTAAGTGGGTATGATTAATAAACTAGTATACATATTACTTTCTGAAAAATTTAAGGATATAGTTCAATGTATATGTTTTAGGTGTTACATAACATTTTTTTTACAAAAGTAGATCTGCTTTAAAGGACAAGGAAAGGCTAAATAACTGGTCGGTGCTAAAATTATAATGTTTTTTCTCTGGGATAATTCTCATTTTCAGAAAAAAAATGATGCACCGGTCAATGGGATTTCTCCAAGGAAGTGCCATGTTACTTCTATTCAAAGGGATCCCTTGTGTAGGCTTGGCTTGTGTATATGCATTCTAGTTACTTTTTTTATTTCACTATGCACCTGTGCAAGTCCAAGTAATCCTTGGGAATTAGAAATAAGATTGCAGCATGGCACATGAGCTGCATATCCAGCCAGGAAAAAACATCATTTAATTCACTGTCTTATAGTTTGGCATCCACATTGAATTAGACCTTCGTTGTCCTTTAACATCATGCCCATTCTGGATTCTGAAACTGTCAGGCAGATTTATCAAATATAATCTTGAAGGATTCCCAGCAAGTTGCTGTTTTTTACATTTATCAAAACTTTCCTGACTGTCAGCAGTCCTAACTGTCAGAACTGGCAGAATTTAAAGATACTTGTATTAAGACAATTAATATGTTCATCTGCTTTGTGGAACCCTGTTCCAACAAAAATACATGTGGAAACTCTGTTCTCATTTCCTTCTGGAACAAGATTTTCTTGCAAAAAGGTCCATTCCTTTTTGTCTGAAACTGTCTGCTTCCTTCATTCTCAGCTTTTTGTGAATTACGGAAGGTATAATTAACCAACAGGACTATTATAGATACATTTGTCATGTTTTTCAGTCTACCTGTAATCATGGCAGCAGTAATAAATGCAAGTATTTGTAGCAAAAAAAAACCTTGTAGAAGTCTGGCTTGAGTAGCAAGGGAGGTTCTGCAATTTAACAGTTAATCTTGTAACATGTAATTAGGCATTCACTTGGCAATCAAAAACCATGACTATATTCCATGTTTGCATTCCTTTTCAAAGGCTGTAGTAGAGGGGCACTTACTCTGTCAAATCTGCTATAGTAATCAAAACATTGAAATTACTCTTTCCACACTAAATACACTGGAACTGGTTGTTTGATTAAATGTAGAGTAGAGAGTGCAATTTGCTAAATTACAAGTATTCTGAACATGTAAATATAGTTTAATTACTGCAATTAGAGAAGATTACTGGAGATTGGCAGATGGGAATGTAATGCTGTTTTAATTAGAGTTTTTAATGCACTGTAACATAAGCATAATATTAACCCTTCTTGCATTGACTATCCTCTAAAAAGCAAAGCAAATGAACCTCAGTTGATGTGTGTTGCTATTTATATAAATGCAGGCAATGCTGAAAATGAATACAGGAATGTTGCAAAGTTCTTCACATAATATATGATGGCAATAGAAGTTCCATCCATAATTCTTAGTATTATAATACACAAGTATTACATTTGAATGCCACAAAATGAACTGGGAAGTAAATAAATGCCACTAATTTCATGGTTTGTCAGCAGCAACAGTTCATGAATATGTGGCTAAAAACATTGCTGTTTTTTTAAGATCTATCTTGAAAGAAGATATGGGGTTGTTAGATTCCATCAGTTTTCAACCATGTTTTATCCTTTGTCCATTTGCTATTATAGCAATGAAAAATAACAAACAAGTATAAAGGTGATACCTTTATTGGATAACTAATATAATCATTGCAAGCGTTCAGAACATTTTAGTTCCTTTTTCAAGATGATCACAATGAAGCTGTGGTGTTCTCTGCTATCTATAAAGACAACATCCAGCTCATAGATCAAATGACCAACAAAGAGGAATGTCCATCTCTATGTGAGGTGTTAACAAAGTCATACACAGGGGGACGTGCACAGGACAAACAGATAAAGTACAAGATAATGTGAATCAAAGTGGCTGTACATAAATGAGGGTTAAATGAATAGAGTGTGAAATAAAAGGAATTCCATATGAACAACAGAAAGCTGTACAAGTTCTTCAAAAGTTCTTCAAAACAAAGTAACAATTCTCTTTATTATTTTTGACACACCTAGTTAGAACACCATATTGGGGATAGGAATAAAAAAAAATATCTCTTTATCTCTACCCAGAGCCACCCTCTTCCTTTTCTTCAATAGTTGGAAGGTCAGTGCCTCTCCTTGGATCTTGAGAAGGAAATCCCCTACATAGCAACTTGTGTCTGAAACTGTACTTTGCAAAATGTAAATGAGACATTGTACCATCAACAATGACATATTGTGAAGAAACTGCAGTCATTGACATCTGCCTTGTGATCAGTCATATGTCCAACAACTTCTATTAAGGATCTCTAGGGCATTAAGCTAGCACATACAATGCTGTAATATTGCACTGTTTTTAGATAAAACACCATAATTCCATTAATCAGTATGATGCCAAACCCAATTTATCATGTTCCAAACAAAATTTACAAAGGTCCTAGTACTAGGCATTCTGTATAAAAATGATTCATTTGTGTTTAAGATCAGCAGTGATGTATATTCCATTATAGTCAATATCATTTTTGATTGAAAACTCCATCTAAGGAGGTCACATAAAAGTGTTAGAAAAGGTATAGTGCCAACAGTCAAATGATTGATTAAGATTCTGCTGAGTTTTTGCCAGCTCAAGTATATTCTACTTGCAACCAGGCCATGTAGATTTTCTCAGTAATGATTTCCTTTTTTAATATGTAAATACACCAATTCTTATAAAAAATATACTAAATATAAAAATAAATACTTTTAGGGAGAGTACACTTAAAGGAACAGTAACACCAAAAAATGTAAGTATTTTAAAGGAATGACAATGTAATGTAGTGTAGCCTTGCACTGGTAAAATGGGTGTATTTGCTTCTGAAACACAACTATAGTTGCTGCTATGTAGCCATGGGGGCAGCCATTCAAGCACAGGATACACAGTAGATAACAGAAAAGTTGTGAAGAATCACATTCTATACTACAGAGCTTTTCTGGTATCTGTTGAGTACAGTGTCGGACTGGCCCACTGGGATACCAGAAAAACTCCCGGTGGGCCCAGGTGTCAGTGGGCCTCTTGCTTGTAATCTTTTGGCCTATTTCATAGTCATTACCTATTTCTTTATGGGAACAAAGAGGCTTTATAATGGAAGAATATAGTATAGTGACGTAGATTAGAGTATAGTGACGTGTGTAGAGAAAAGACACTAGGAGAATAAAGAGGTTTAGTACAGAGAGGATGTATAATAGTTTGGAAAGTGGGCCCTCAACCTAAGATTTTCCGGTGGGCCCCTGGCATCCCAGTCCGAAACTGGTTGAGTATCCTGTGTCTTTTCTCCTTTTTCAGCTTTGAATGGCTGCCCCCATGGCTACACAGCAGCCTATTTATATAAACTTAAGTAGTCTGTCTGACCCAAACACACCAGTTTTACCATTTATGCATTTTATTTGCTTACACTACACTTTTGAAAGCAGTGGTTTTAACACTTTTTTTTGTTAACACTACCTTTGTGGTCCTCCTTACCCAACAGGTTTTAAAATACAGGTGTGGGATCTGTTATACAGAAGGCTCAGGGCCTGGGGTTTTCCAGATAATGGATGTTTCTCTAATTCAGATCTTCATACCTTAAATCTACAAGAAAACCATTTAAACATTAAATAAACCCAATAGGTTGGTTTTCCTTCCAAAAAGGATACTTTATATCTTAATTTGGATCAATACAAGGTACTGTTTTATTATTATAGAGAAAAAGTAAATAATTTTTAGACATAATTTCGAGTATTTAAAAAAATTGAATCTATGGGAAACAGCCTTTCCATAATTCAGAGCTTTCTGATTATTGGTTTCTAGGGATGGGCGAATTTTTTTGCCTCGTTTCGCAAAAAAAATTACGCCCATAGACTTGTATGGAAACATGCGTAAAAAAAAACAAGACGCGCGACAAAATAATTTCGCCGCGCGACCAATTTTTTTTGACGCCCATAGATTTTAATGGGAGTCTGCGACATTTCGCCGGCGGCAAATTTTTGGCGAAACGAAACGGGTCTAATTCGCCCATCCCTGTTGGTTTCCCTTAACGGATCCCATACCTTTATACAGAAATATGGATGTATCAAGCAGCATATATATGATAATGCCAAATATTTATTTAAACTACATTTTGCACACTGCTATGGGCTAGCCCTTCTATCTAGGGTCCTCTGGTGTAAGAACTGCACATGCTCATAATGTAAGTTTTAAATTATCTAGGTGTTTCCCTTTAATGCAGTTGTTTCCTTCAGTTCAGCCGGAAGGTCATTTAGAGTAACTTCTGGGAGTGTTTTTGTTCTAGATGCACCTAAAAGTTTAGTTTGAAGGTCAGCTAAGAGTAAAATCTGTGGTGAAAATATATTTGCTGCCCTAAGTATTCTTGGAACAACCTAGACCCCTACAAGTCTAGGTTGCACAATACACACAACTCTCAATCTAAACATATAATTGAAAACATACGTAACTTTTACATCTGGTTGAAAGGAAAAAAAGGACAGAAAAGCTTTCAGATCACTGACTAAAACATGTTAAGCATATGGCAAAAACCAATCTTCCACTTTAAAAATGGAAACACATCAATCATAAATGATATACATATGTTCTTGGTGCATGAAGCTTTAGCAAACATTATAGATAGGCATTTGAATGGTATCCTTTAAGATTTTTGTTTAGCTCTGTCCACAATGCACACAGAGCTATTTACTATAAATGAGGCATTTTTACATAAGTCACTTAAGGCCAGCTTCAATTCAAAGTTCCCAGGGAGCTGAGTCTATGGAGTCAATGGACAAAAGTTGGTGAGTCCTCCATTGCTGTAGGCTGCTCCAGGTGAATTGGGTTTCCAGGCAGGTAGCTGCATGGTGATTGGCTGCAAGGGTTAGCTCTCTAAGAAAAGGAGCTGGGTTTTTCTAGTGTAAGAGAGAGAACTGAAAAGCAGTGAAAGCAGGAGCTGATGTTTTGCCATGGAAGTCTGAAAAAACTTATTTGAACATTTACTTTTAAGGGATTGGGGCACAAGGCCCTTGTCCTGGGTTAGTAAGGGACAAACAACTGTGTATTAATTAGAGTCAGGCTTAGGATTTGTTTGTTTCACGTATATTGTTTTTTGGAAAATCATCCAATAAACTGACCAAAGACAAGTTATACTGAATTGAACTGTCTGTGCCTCAGTTTTGGAGTGTACGTTTATGCAAAGGTCTATTTCCCTGTGAGGCCACAGTCCAAATACCTTAAATTGCTATAGGTCTATAGTATGTGTATATATGTGCACCGAGGTTCATTTGGAGGGGCTTTAACTTGATGAACTTCTGTCTTTTTTCAACCCAACCTAACTGTGTAACTTTCCTTTTATATCAATTAGCTTTGGTCTGTTCCCACAACCCTTGTATTTTTGATTGTTCTACTTCAGCCAGAGTTCCTATTTCAGCTAGACTGCTAAATAAGACATAGATCTCCCCAGGTAACATTATAGTAAATATAAATCAGTATCTTTGACAAAGAAAGACATGAGGGCCATTTACCTACCTAAGCATAGTTTGCAAAGTACAGTTTCAGATGCAGTATGTCATGGTTTTTTTAACCCAGAATGATGTATTTTCCCCCCATAATTCCAGCACGATTGTGGCAGCAAGGGGGGGGTAAGGTTGCAATTTTTACATACAGCATCACTTAGTACATACAGCTCTTTATCCATGTCTTCCCTATGGGAACCCTAGTTATAACTGTCACTGCATGAATGGTGGAAATATAACTTAAGGTTTTGTTTCCTTCAATGGTCTAATATGTTTTTTTTGTTATTTGTTTATTTCTGGTAGGGTTGTTGGCTGTTCAGGTATACTCAGTAGTTCCTTCTAGATCACTACCACTGCTACCTTAAGTGCAGTAAGTTAAAGGAGAAACAAACCCGTAACATAAAAAAACCTTACCCCCCTACCCTTTGTAGACCCCCTTCACTTCTCCCCCCAGCTTAGGTGGTACCCGGGGCAAGTGCCCCTAACTTTTTATTTACCCCTCGATGCAGATTCTGTCCCCCGCAGTTTATGGCAGCCATCTTCTTTTCTTCCTTAAATTTTTTGAGAAATTTTGTGACTTTCGGCACATGCGCAGTTGTTCGGGACCAGAAAATTACTCCAACTACGCCTGCGCCGAAAATGAAGGTCTGCTTCCGAAGTTTAATGAAGAAAAGAAGATGGCTTCCATGAATTGCGGGGGACAGAATCTGCACAGAGGGGTAAGTAAAAAGTTAGGTGCATTTGCCCCGGGTACCACCTAGGCTGGTAGGGAGGAGGATCAACAAAGGGTAGGGGGGTAGGGTTTTTTTACGTTACGGGTTTGTTTCTCCTTCAAAGAAAAAAACATTGAGAAAGCAAGATTACTTATTCTGTTAATATGCACTGCATTGTAGTGGTAGATGTGATTGTGCAAGACTAAACCCTCATCACTATAATTGATTAAATACCATAATAAATGGTATTGCTTTATTAAATACCATAACAGGTGGTCCCTCTTCTTGGCAGACCACAAATATATTATACTAAAGTAAACCTAGTTTGCAAAACAAAATGAGAAAACCTGAAGATTTACATGTGAATTCACACATACAAAATATTTCAGCAGAAAACAGGAGTATTAAATGCCCTTCATAGTATGAAGCTTGAATTGAAAATAGAAGAGCAAGGTAGGCTTGCACAGATTGAGGCCAAGTCATGTCAGAGAGATTTGTCTTCAAAACACTGCATTATAATCATTCAAAGGGTTAAATTACACTGCAGTAAACTCTTTTCGATATCATATAATCCAACCACTGTCTGACAAAATTAAGATAAATAGGCTTCTCAGTTCACAGTACACGTGCCTAGTCACACAAAAGGCTCCTTCTAAAAGTGCTATGAATTACCTCCTTACCCAAGTGTACGGCAAACAGTCACAGGTTTCATGGCTTCTGGCACCTGTGATTAGATTTATTTTTACAATTATTATGGCTTACTTTGATGATGATGATTATTTAAAGACTTCAACAAGTGTGCTAATGTGGCTTGGGAGCTTCCCATGTGTTCAATCTCTGTGTTGAGGCTATAGCAATGATTTACTTTAGGCAACCAGAACAAAAAGAGTTGCTTTAAATAACCACTTAGTGGAACACTAGGTAAGCCATGATGGGAAGAAATAAATGAGTCACTTGTTATGATATATGCTGTGTATAATTCAGCAAGGTTTGTCCAACCTTGTTGTCTTATGATCAGAACAGACACAAAACATTATCTAGAGGAGACTGAATACACAGTTCATGTCAACAATTTGTTTTTAAGCTAAAAAATGCATATTTCTGACACTGTCCAATTTGGTATGATTTTTTTTATTTATGGACTATGACAAATGAATTACTATATTTTTAATTAGTAATTGAAACAGCATAGTCTGACTCTAACTACAGATTACTGGGCCTCTGTGATCTGATATTGTTAGTTCCCTTCATTCTTCAAGCTTTGAGTAAAACTTTTGATCTTATAATTTATAGTTTTTTATGGGCCTTTCTATTTCTTGCCTTCAATGGGAAATCATATCTGACTGTTTTGATCACTGATTGAGCTGTGAGGTTTTACTTTATTCTTAGTTTTTTATCATTATCTTGCAAACTTGAATAAAAATGGGTGCAGGTGACACACAGTGTAACTCTTTCCCAATAGTTATATTCAGTAGTACTGAATATTGCCAAGCTTAAATGTGTTAATGCCTTACTGAAAATCAAATATTGGCCCATATCCAACAGGATCTGTGAGACAAAGCTCTCAACACAGCATGCAATCTGAGCTAACACCATTGTTCCAGGAAGTTACTGTACTTGACTTATACTAGGACTATGAGGTGGTGAAAACTGTAAAATTATTTTACCATAGTTCATTTACCAGCTGGCCATACTATTCCTCTTTGGGGATATTGGGCAAATATAGAGGTGTTTAATTACTGTTAAATCTTTTAATAACTACTATATAAATAGATTTATATGGGTGGTTGGCACACAAATGGAGCACTGTACTTTTTCTTCATAAATGAGCCCCAGAGTTTAATGAGATTTTCAGTTCTATGGTAAATACAAGGTTAGTATTCTGCAGTAAGGTATAAAATGCTTCCATATAACAATTTCCAAAGATTATTGAGTTTGAACTGCAGTTTAGATGACCATATACACTAGCAATACAAAATGTTTTTACAAATGTAGAAACATACTTGCATTGTCCTTTATTCTACTTTCTCAACATAAGGCTTCATTTATAACTCTGAGGCAAGTTAGAATATAGAAATGAAGCATGCTCAATGTATCCCTTCACCTATGTAATTTCTAGATCTGCAATACTTTGTGCTCAATAAACTTAGAGAAAAGAGTTGTTGTGTTTTCCTATATGCAACACTTGCTGTGCTGCATATATACACTATCTGCAGAAGATAAGCGAGATGTAGATGTCCCCTGTCAGGCCACTAGCTTGTTCATTATTCCAACATGAATAGGAAGCCCCACCAGAACCATTGATTGGACAGTTTAGTCTTTGTCTTGGAAGCAAAAATAATTTAGCTTAGTTCTCTTCTGCCTGAACCAGGAACAATGATAATAAGCTCTATAATTTCTGCACTATTTGATCAATTTAATTTTAAAAAACAAAATCATTTTGTGCAACACATAATCGGCAAAGTACACAAAATTACTTAATAATCTTTGGACCCGACTGAATATCAAATCCTGCACAAAAATTGATACCAAGCTGAATCTGAATCCCAATTTACATCAATCTGAACAAAAGAAAAACTGCCATTATTCAGTGCTCTAAAGTCTAAAGTCACATGACATTAAGGGTTTAATTTTGCATTGGAATGCACCATTGATGCAACCCACTGTGCAAACCCTGGACTTACCACAATGCCCAAATTAGCAGTAATTACAGAGTTCCCTGGCATCAATAGGCACACTTGAGGGCGATTTGGCGAAAGAGGCAGGACAAATGCATTAGCATTTATGTGACAGTGCAAGAAGCATGCTTGGAAGCAAGTACGTTAAATACATTTCACTTTGCCACACAAAATTCTTGTTTTTTCAAGCAAAGTATTAATAAAATAGGTAAAACAATTATAAAATCATTTAGTCAAAACAGTTTAACATTAAATGAATTTAAAGTGTTACATTTTAAGGTTAAAACAAACTAAAATGATATCACCATAAAAGGCTTCTCAAGGCACATATTTAATGGTAAAAACATACACAGCAACTTTCCTTTAAAATGGATGCAAGATCACCATTACCAAGGATTATTTGTTTCTTTCATAACTTGACACTTCTTTCATCTTTAGTTATTTCAGAAACCAAACCAATTTTAGTGATGTAGTAAAATACAAATAGTGCATTGCTGGAAATGATTCCATTTTGTTCAAAAGAGATGCATAAAACTGACTGGTAAGAGATTCGTTCTGCTATCTTGAGTGAGTTGCAGAGAAAAAAAAAAGTCAAATGGCTTTATACATTTTTCTCTTTCCATTACATTCTGAT
Source organism: Xenopus petersii (assembly GCA_038501925.1). Taxonomy (NCBI): domain Eukaryota; kingdom Metazoa; phylum Chordata; class Amphibia; order Anura; family Pipidae; genus Xenopus; species Xenopus petersii. The sequence goes on along the minus strand of CM076674.1, from coordinate 92,253,825 downwards.
AGTCTAACTGCAAATACATAAAGTTGTGTGCTCAACATGTTACTTATGGAGCCTAGGAATTGCATGAAAAATTTAAAGTTAAAGAAAAGATATGTAGGGTAAGAAATGTTGTTGCATTTCTTCAAACACAGTTATATCAAATACTTAAATAAAATAAAAGTATGTATGTATATTTTTATTTATATAATCTAACTGTGTACACAGTACTACACATTTCTTTTTATATCCAGTATTTTTAGATGGCGAACATAGCATAGTGTAACACTTAGGGGGTTATTACTAAACTCCGAATGCTAAAATCATGGAAAATTTGCGATTTTTTAAATAAAATTTGACTTTTAAAAAGTCAAGAATTTCTCAGAATTTATTAAACCCTGAGTATGGAAAAGTCTGAATCTGAAAATCCGGCATCTCAGACCTGTCGAGGTTGCATATAAGTCAATGGGAGAAGTCCCAATGATTTTTTTGATGTGCGATGGGTTTCGGGCAATACCCTCAAGTTTTTGGGTGAAAATTATGAAAAAAGATTGAAAAGCGGATGAAAAAGTCCTAAAAATTTGTGAAAATCTTTTCCCGCAAATTTCTGGGAAATTGTAATAATAAATAAGCGTAAAAAACCTGAGCGGATTTGATCGGAGTTTGTAACAGAAAATATTGAAATAAATTCGGACTTAATAACCCCCTTAATTTCTTTAAGGCCAATCCAACAAGTAGAGTTGATATCTTCTTTATATAATTATTACCCCTTTTAAATCATCAACTGCTTATTTTCAAACTGCATTCTCAGCAAAGACCCCCATGATCTTTGGATAGCAGTTTTCTTTTGATTGTCTTCTGTATTTCCTCTTGTCTTTTTCTTCTTGATCCACTCTTTACTCCTCTCATTTTCTTCTTGTGGCTTCTTTTTCTCTAGTTCCTGTTTTCTTCACCTTACCTTTCTTTTTACCTCTTTTTACCATTTTTCCACTACATGCTTCCAGTCTGGATCTCCCTATCTGCTCTCCCCCTGTACTCTTCCCTTTTCCCCATTCCAAATTTTGTTCAAAACTTCTCCTTCTTTCTTGTCTTTAGTCTTCCGCCAGTTTTTTTCCCCCGTTGCATATACCCTTTAATTTTTTTCTTTTTCAATTTTTCTCCATCTAGGACTATAACTGAAAGTTATTAGAAGGCATAGGTTAAAGGGGAACTATCACAAAAATAAAATCACCAGACACCATGCCTCTTTACATGCAGGATTTTTTGTACTGGAATCAGTTACTTGAGTGTGCTCTAATTCATCTTCTAGGAAATGAAGCCCCTCCTATAAGATTTATTGGATCTAACCGTCAATGATTATCTGATCAGTTACTTGAATGTGCTCTAATTCATCTTCTAGGAAATGAAGCCCTTCTTATAAGATATATTGGATCTAACCGTCAATGATTATCTGATCAGTTACTTGAGTGAGCTCTAATTCATCTTCTAGGAAATTAAGCCCCTCCTATAAGATATATTGGATCTAACCGTCAATGACTATCTGATCAGTTACTTGAGTGAGCTCTAATTCATCTTCTAGGATATTAAGCCCCTCTATAAGATATATTGGATCTAACCGTCAATGACTATCTGATCAGTTACTTGAGTGAGCTCTAATTCATCTTCTAGGAAATTAAGCCCCTCCTATAAGATATATTGGATCTAACCGTCAATGACTATCTGACACCCAATTGCTGCAAGAAGACAGAACGGAGAGAAACAGATGCTGAGAGAGGGATACTGAAGATAAACTTGATTATTTCAGAAACTGTGTAGAATTATTATTATTATTTTTTTGTATTTAGAAAGTTTCTTATTTCAGTATGATGAAGCTTATTTAAATTTTTCATTTTTGCGATGTTCCCCTTTAAGAATATTATGGCAGTCACTATGCCCTTCACAACAAAATGAAACTAAGTGACCTTACATGCTATTAAATAAGCTTCCATTTGCCTTCTTTCTTTTTCTCTGTGTTTTTTCTTAAATTGCGAAAGAATACAATGTGTGTCTTTATAAGCAACAAATTTCCCCCAAAATCTATTTCTTTCATTTTCATAGAACAAGTAAAACTGGAAGATGCTAATCAAATAATCAGAATTTTATAGTTTATTTTAGTATTTTGTATGCGGACAATGTACACAGTTTACAGTACATCATCAATGGATCTTAGAAATATGTTTTGTGCTTCTTTGTTCTCAGATGCAGACAGTTAGAAAGGTTTATTATCTTTATCCTCTTCATCTACAGATGTCAGGGCAAATGAAATGATTGCAATCTAAAGACTGCAGTAGCAAAATGTTAGTTTGATTTAAAACATTTATTTTGCAGTTTGACTGTAATCAGTGTCATCTTATTTGCATTGTTGTGACATATTATCTTCTTTTTCCGGAGCACAATGTATTTGCAGTGGCACATGCACATAATGTTAGACAAATAGCTTAAGGTTATTAATAAGTAGTTAATGTCATTCTTATCTAACAAACCTTAAATCACTGAGCAGAACTCAGAAAGTGTATTTTACATACAGATGAAGCCACTTGGATTTGTGAGTTAAATGCGTCATGACTCAGGGGTAATTGAAGAAACTGTGTTATCTTAAGTCATCTTAACTCATTTAATGCATTTAACCTTTTCATTAGCATACCAAAGCTCCATTGTTCACAATGGTGAATGCTTTAATTAGATGGGATGTTGTGACGCAGTTTTCTGTGTTAAATGAGATAAATGGGATATCTGTGTTTAGTTATTCTGTGTCAAACAGACAAACCAAAGTGGCTGCATCTGTAAAGAAACAGATAATTGTATTGCCCATGCAATATACAAAGACATATAGTATTAAAAAAAACTGAGAACTACCACTACCACATTTTCGGTGTAATGTAATAAAAAGTCTTATGTTTGTCCACCTCTGGAAACATAGCAACCAGATCTGATGTTTGCTTTTAATCAGTTGATGGTAAATGCTACCTGGCAATTGGTTGCTATGAATCCATAGACAAGTAGTAAACTTGAAGGAATTCTGTCATTTGAAAACATGAGGCCTTGAGCTGTATTAAAAGGGGCATAGAGTCAAGGGAGGAGGGGGTCATTCTTCCACTGTATAGAGCACTTGTAAGGACCCATCTAGAATATGCTGTACAGTTTTGGTCTCCATCACTCAAACAGGACATTATTGTATTAGAGAGGGTACAGAGAAGGGCAACTAAGCTGGTAAAAGGTATTGAAAATCTTAGCTATGAGGAAAGACTGGCCAAATTGGGGATGTTCACACTGGAGAAGAGGCGCTTAAGGGGTGATATGATACTATGTATAAATATATAAGGGGATCATATAATAATCTCTCTAATGCTTTATTTACCAGTAGGTCTTTCCAGCTGACACGAGGTCACCCATTCCGATTAGAAGAAAAGAGGTTCCGCCTAAATATTCGGAAGGGGTTTTTACAGTGAGAGCTGTGAAGATGTAGAATTCTCTCCCTGAATCAGTTGTACAGGCTGATACATTAGATAGCTTTAAGAAGGGGTTAGATGGCTTTTTAGCAAGTAAGGGAATACAGGGTTATGGGAAATAGCTCATAGTCCAAGTTGATCCAGGGACTAATCCGATTGCCATTTTGGAGTCAGGAAGGAATTTTTCCCCCTCTAAGGCAAATTGGAGAGGCTTCAGATGGGTTTTTTGCCTTCCTCTGGATCAACTGGCAGATAGCTAGTTAATAAAAAAAAAGGTTGAACTCGATGGACATGTGTCTTTTTTCAACCTTAATTACTATGTTACTATGTTACTATGTTTTTTACAAAATGCATCAGTTAATAGTGCTCCTCCAGCAGAATCCAGAATTGGATTTTTTTTTTTTCAAAAGAGCAAACAGATTTTTTTATATTTAATTCTAGTTGTCAGTTTCCCAAGTGGCTTGTTCTCTGTAGTGCTACACTGCAAGTTAAAATGTTATCACCCCTCCCTTTCCCACCCCCAGCAGCCTATTAACCGAATAATGGGAAGGTAGCCAGATAACAGCTCCCTGACACATAGCTACCTGGTAGAAATGAGAATAGCACTGAATAGTAAATATCCAAGTCCAGATAACACAAATAACAAAACGTTCAGTTACATTGACTAGTGGAAATAAATAATAGCTTATATAAATCAGTTCCATCGTAAACGTTGGCTCTTTCTGAAAGCACATGACCAGGCACAATGGCCTGAGATACACACAAATATTAAAACATTTATTGGTTCAAGGATAACATTTTCAATAATAGAACAAATTATGTGTAATCTACACTGTGTTTAGTAATAAAAATGATACAATCAAAATCATGACAGAATCCCTTTAAGACCATTTGTTACATGACCCCCTTTGTTTGGTATGGTTAGGCGTATGTATAATAAAAAGCAGAAAATGAGCTGAAGCTATTTAAGCCTGGAGTTCGGGGTACAATTTCTTTGTTGTTATCCTTTACAACTAACAATAACTGCCCTGTCCTTATGTAGCACTATAAAGTATGTATGCTGGTGCTAAAGTATGTTATAGTAGGTTAAAAGATTTATTAAAAAAAATGCTACTTCTACTCATAAGTACTGTATGAAGGCAAAGGCAAATGTTATTGGTGGCATTAACTAACTAAATAATGTGAAGAATGTTTTGCATTTCTATTCAAAGTAATGGTACAATTGTTAATGCCCGGTTCTCACATAACATTCTATAATATGGAACATATATTCTTGAAATGGGCAGTGAATTCAAATCAGTTGTCCACTGAGAAGCCTCTCTATAATATGCTGCCTGATATCTCAGTTGGAGAAATAAATGGGTTGTTATACAAATAGCTTCTTCTCAGTCTCCTAATTCTGATCGTAAGAGTCAGGTAGGTGTTTTTGACTTTTGTTTTACTTTCAGAGTATTCCCTGTTTAGTGCAGTACAAGAAATAAAATGGCTGAAAATGAATAAACAATACATGAAGATAAATCCCTTGCAGTATATCCTGTAGAATATGCTTACAGTGCATGCATAATATATACATATATGAAAAAAAAATGTCATGCCCATGGAGTCTAATGTATAGTATGTATAAAAAATAAATTGGTAATATTTTTGCAGTTTTCCGGCTTTTACTCAAAACTGGGTCAGACACACAGTCTACTAAAGAGGGTATAAGGAAAAGAAAGAGCACAGCTTCTTCACAGAAAGTTATTTTTATTTATTTGACAAAATCTAAAGACGATAATTCCAGAAAGCCACACAGTTTTGTTGGTTTTTGCAAACTGGCACTTACCTACTTAACCATTATCTTTGACCAGATCAGATGGACACTTACTGGGAGCCCTAATAGCTTCTGAACATACCAGCTATACACTTGCAGCTATAGATACATATAATCTCAGCATGGTAGGAGTTACTCATGATGCTGAGGGTTCCAGTTCACATCAGCAGCTGGCCACAAGATTGACATCTATAGTCTACTTTGAGTTTTAATATTTTCAATTACATAACAACACGATGGCAAATTATATATTAATTATAGTGAGCTTATTTGTTATGTATATGTGGGATTTCAGGTTAAAAAAACTGTAATTATGGCTACATTTTTCCACCTTTCCTTCTTTCTTTCCATTTATAAAATGCAATTTTTTAAATCCTTTTAACATACATGATACATTTGCTAAAAACAGAAGACCCGTTTGTGAAATGTTACAGCTTTTTCCAAGGCTTAAGAGAAACCCCAGAAGGCTGACTGGATAAATCTCTGAATTGAACTTCACTCTGTGGGATGTTTCTATCACAACTACAGCAGCCCACTAGGGGATTAGCACGGATAGACTCTCTCTTCTGAGTCAAACAGCTAACAAATAAAGCCACAGTGCAGAGCAGGCAGACAGGAAACCACTATAGCCAGAACAGTGATTATGTACATGCTGTGCAGAGATGTATTGAGCAGTGAGGCAAAATGTTTGTGTGTGTCAGAGCAATCTCTTTGCTGACCAGGACAGCTGTACTCACAGGGGGATCACCAATCAGCCTGCAAGGAACTGCTTCTGTCCTTCAACAGGCAATTAACGTGAGTACATTACAGCTCCCTTGGGGCAACAGGAGGTGACCGAGGGAAACTGGAAATGGCATCGATGGAAAGGTCAAAAACCTCATGAGAATAGAAAGGTAGCTGTTTCGGGTGAAATGGAGCGGAAAGTAGTAGCCATTTGTCATCCACTAGTAATTCAAAGGGGGGCAAATGGGTTCAGCTCCTTCTCACAACTGTGCTCATGTATTTCAATTTTTCAGCTTCTGAAGATGAGGATGAACAATATTTCGCCCACAGAAGCTAAAAAAAGAAAACAATCTATCTGACCTACAATGATAAATGATTGTGTACATTTATTGCTTTTGTCAGTGGCTACAGCTTGAATTAACTTACTATCTGTCACATGTCATATTTGGGAAATGTACTACTACAGCTATGTATCTTTTTTTTGCACACCAGGTATGACAATCTTCTTTGTAGAAAGATATGATGAATTCACAGGCCTGCTAAGGAGGCACCTATTTACTGTCTTATACAGGCTAGTGAGCACAGGAGTACTGGGGAGTTATTACATTAAAAAGTGTTGAGAGAGAGAGAGAGAGAGAGAGAGAGAGAGAATAAGAAAAGCAAACTGGATCTTTAAGCAACTGGAAATATAAAACTATCACTCTCTTTATATGCAGTATTTACTGATCATATCCAGAGATCTTGCAATACCGCAAAAAACAGAGCCATTCCTGTCACAAGTGGATGGTCAGGCAGCCACTCCTTGGAGATTGCAGTTAACACGTAGAAAAATGGATTAATAGGATATTCATTCCTCAGTAAAATCACCAGGGATGTATCAATAACCATTGTTGCTCATACTAGTCTTCATTTTGAACCTATAAATTGGGTCATTTGGAGGATATCTGTTCACTTGAGAATCATTTATTTAACAATGTAATATTCAAGCAATGTAATAAATAAAATGGGTAGGAGTAGCATAATGACACTGCTATAGAGTAGTATGTGTTTAAATATACTTTGCACAATTTATGTTAAAAATTGAGTATTTTTAGTGTAAGGGTAATGGCTTATTTTGGGTACTTTAAGAACCATGTTTTTAAAAAGTCAAAAAAACTCAGCATTAAAACACACAAACCAGCCCTCCATAGATTAACATTGCAATTGCTTGACACTTGTTCATAGGTGACAGTTGCCTGAAAACATTTAGGAGGTTATTTACTAAACTCCAAATTTATCTGGTCAGCTTTTTGGGGCAAAACTCGACTTTTTAATTTTTTTCTTAAAAAACTTTTTTGACATTTATTAAAGGCCAATGCTGCAACAAGCCTGAATCTGAAAATCCATCATCTGAAACCTGCAGGATTACCCCAGAAATACGACCATTTCAGGCAAAAATCTGAAAAATTTGCAAATTGTTTGTGAAAAAGCACAGGAAAAAACAAGTGATTCAGGAATAAACCCTGAAAACAATTATACTATATGGGTTTAACTTGGGTTCTAAATCAAGTTTTATTAATAATAAATAAAGTAAAATTGGGTATGGGAGTTTGGTCGTGATTTTTGCAAGAGCTGTTTCAGGGCTGTTTTGGGATGCACAAAGCTCCCACAACAACCCTTGTATTGTTGTTTGCTCTTTAGAACACTAGGTAGAGGATTAAATACAGTATTACTGCCTATAGTCAAGCAATGTACAGTAATAAGGACCAGCACACAAGTGATTCGGGGATATACCTTGTGTTTATTATGTCACACTGTGACATAATGCCTACAGTCTTCATCATGATCTTCATCATATACAGTATTAATATATCCAATAATTTAAACACCAGCTCACATATTATTGTTGGAATTTAAGAAGTGAGCGAGTAATGGATTTGCATAGGTGAGCAATTTATATGGAATGAATGCTGAGATAAGTGGATGAGCCAAGGGGTAGCATTTAGAACAGACTTCAATGAAAGATAGGGGCAAATTGCAGTAATGTAGATGGGAAATGATAAAATCAAGGATAATTGTTTTTAAGTTGAAGTAAGGCTGAGTCCTGGCAACAGGGCTACCATCAGAGAGGGCACGGGGGGGGATAGTTGCCCTCCTTAAAATTTGAAATCCGGAATGACTGTCACCCCTGTGCCCCCCCCTGATGGTGGCCCTAATGCCAGAACAGCCTTACTTTAAATTTTGAAACAGCCAAAACAATAATTCTTACTTTTATTATTTGCCACCAAGATTACTAGCTGCAGAAGGGAGCCTAAGCAAAGCCACAGAAGGGAGCTTAAGTGGCCCTGTCTGGCAATGTTGCTCAGATGAAAGTATTTGGCATGTGTTTGAATGTTAGGTATAAATAAAGATGCATTAATCTTGTTTTGGAGATGTTAACATGTAGGCGACACTGTGACAACCAGAAGGACATAGCAGAACTTTACTAATAATAAAGAAGAAAAGAGACCTCCAGTAAACAGATACCCATTTCATTTGCATTATAAATGTATAATCCAATGATTTAATCAGAGAGAAACTTTAATAAAGAGCGGTATCAAAAATGTCAATAGAGAGATTTAAAAGGATAAGTATAAAGTAGTGACCTTTAGAAGTTTGTAGTCTAATTTAGTAAGGACAGTTTATGTTAAGTGTTTTGGACAGAAGCCAAATTGTAGAGTGTCAAGAGTAGATTGAAGGTGAGATGTTGGTTGTATGCAAGCCTTTCCAGCATATTGTTAAAAAAAGAGGTAGAGAAACTGGAGGGTAGTTAACAGAAGACCTTGGATAGAGGTTGAGTTTATTGAGGATGAAAATAATTAAAACTTGTCAATGACAATGGAGAAATACCAGAGGAAAGTAAAATATTAAATAGGTGAGCAAGCAAAATACATTAAAAAGTGATAAGATATAAGAAGGTATCGGCTCAATAGAGCTATAGTCGGAATGAAGGTTGATGATAAATGGTGGATGGAGAAAAGATTGAGGGGTAGACATGTCTGTGCTGTCTGTGCTGCTAGGTAGCTTTTGGAAGTTGCGATTTGAGCTATTGTGTCATGGTTGGTGCTTGAGAGGAGTTGTTTGGTGCCCAGAGAAGCAAGTTGTCAATAGGAATGTTGAAGTCACCTGGAAAGAAAGCATGCAATGCATGCATAAGAACAATTGATCCAAGCACCAAAGTGGTCAAGAAAAAGATTTGGGATAAGAATGCTATTAAGAAAGATACAGGCAAAAATGTATGGTGTGAACCTAAAACAAACTGAAGGAAGAAGAATGCTTAGTGTTGGAAATCTACTTTCACGAGAGAGAGACAATTTCCACAATGGTATCTCTTTAAACGGTAACAGTAAACAAATGCATTTTCTACTTATGCTCATTGCTAGTGAAATAGTTTTTTAATTAAAAAAAAAAAAAGTAATTTTATTGGCTCAGTTTTGGCCTCAAACAAAAAATCTAATTAGATGCATTAACATTCTAAATTAAGAATTTGTTTTCATGATCAGTGTGATGCTGTTTTCTGGTAATTTTATTAGTGCAAAGCTGTGGGAGTAGAATTTCCCTTATATTTAAGGTATGTATCAACACCTCATATTTTATAGACGCATATACAGCAGTTTTCGCTGTACCTTTCTGCAGCACAAGTCTCCAGAGGGTTCATTTTATTAGTTTGTTTTTTTCTCCTGGGGACTTTCCTTGAATACTAACCCCCTAACAGCATCCGTTAATTTTGTCTGGAGATAAGAGGCGTCTAGCTGTTTGTGCCTAGTAATTTAATAGAAACGTGGATCTAATTTAATAGATCCTTTATGTCTCTGTCAGTGACTGTTAAAATGTATTGATGCAATAGCTCATAAACGTTAGTAAATACATTCATCTCACGGATCTAACAATTGTTATAAGAATGTGCACTATGGTAAAAAGTCAGCATGAAGATCGTGCTACTCTGCAGTCAAATGTGTACAAGTTAAAACCACCAACAAACAATGTAGTAAGACCAACACAAATGAGTATGATTTAAATTAACATCAGGGTTATTTTAATTTTTCTGAGCATGGAAAATCAAGATTTTATTGCAGTGTGTTAGCTAGCTGCTTGTATGTGGGCATTTTTAATCTGATACCTTCAAAAAAAAGGCTACAGCAGTCTAAAGTATTGGGAGGACCTGAGTTATGGCTCAGAATATCCTAAATAAAATGAAAATATTTTTTTTTTAAGTAAAAAGATAATTCTAGAACAGGGGTGCCCAAAAGGTAGATTGGGATCTACCAGTAGACCTTTAGGGGCAAATTTACTTACCTTTGAAGTTGCGCCAGCGTTGGCTTTGCCGCACTTCGCCGCACTTCGCCGCACTTCGCCAGGCCAAATTTCACTAAATCCAAAGTTGCGCTCAGGGAGGCAAAAGATAGCGAAGTTGCAATACCGTTAATTCGTCAAGCAAAGCGAAGTTATGCTAGCGATGCCTAATTTGAATACGATGCCAAGTTAAAGTACAATGGATGTATATGTAGCAGCAAATACATTACACTACACAAGCCTGGGAAAGCTTTATATAATAAAATAGAGTTGTTATTTTGCCCTATACATGTGCCCACTGTATAGTTTAGGTGCTATATGTTAGGAAATGTAGGGGGGAAGGGGGTACCCCCCAACAAAAATTTACAATCTTTTTCAGCCTACCCTTAAAAAAGTAAAAGAGGCCAGCGTTTTTTGGGACAAATTTTTTTGAAGCAAGCCCTGTCTACTCTATTGCACTTCGCCTGGCCTGAGGTGGTCGAAGGCAAGTCTGGCGCAAGAGGTAACATTCAGTAAAATCCGCAAGTTAGTGAATTAGTGTATTTACGTCCCTTTGCCACAGCGTAACTTCGCCTGGCGTAAGGGTGCTAGCGAATTTACGCCAACACCTGTAAGTAAATAACGAAATGACGTCACGCTGGCGAATTTTCGCTAGCGTTAGCCACTTCACCCTTTAGTAAATTTGCCCCTTAGCTGGTGATCAGTAGATCTCAAGACATTGTCAACAAACAGCTTGACTAAATCACCCTCCTGTTTCATTCTTATATTTATTATGTTACGGTCACATAAGAAATTGTTATTTGTTAAATATAGCAATATACATTCTCTAGCATATTGCTTACATGCAAATGTATGTTTCACATTATTGATTGATGTGACTAGGCCTTTAATATATACACATACATACACTAAAAAAAAAAAAGATTTTTTTTTTTTATTATGGTTAAAAATTATAAACAAGAAAATGATAGAAAGGATATTTCAGTTGCCGATCAAGTACAATATAAGACATAAGTATTACAATTGGCGTGTCCTTCAGTTACTGCTGTTCTGTAACATCATAATGAAATCAGTTTGCCTGTTTGCAAGAGGGAAATAATTGTTAAGTGCTCTTATTTCAATTCAGGCTCTCTACTGCAATTATCATTAATTAGATGGTCAATTCTGGTTCTAATGGTATTTATGAGTAAATGTCTGCATAGCGTGTCAATAAAATGTGATTGCCTTCAGGAATGTATATTTAATGCATCCACCTACTTATGGGGCCATCAAATGTTAATGAAACATCTGTTTGTTACTTAGAAAGGCATGAGCATGTTGCACTGTGAATCGCATCGTCCATATCAATGCTGTTATAGTATCTTGCTCTTCTTTATTTAGCTCTCCTTCCTTATTGCTGCAGTGACACAATATACTGTATCTGTCACGGTCTAAATGGCAATTCATATTTAAAATTAATTACGGCAATTGAATTATAAATTGATTTTGCAACGACAGATTTCCTAAACTGCATTTGTTATGAATTTGTGCTAAATCTACACAGATGCACAGACACAACATCTTGTAAATAGAGAGATAGAGAGAGAAGTCATTTACCATTGTCCCATGTGCAAGTGCAAAAGGTATAAGGGATGCAAAATTGGGCCCCATAGGGCCCATACACTTACATATTTCACCAGGGCTCCATAGCATGGATGATAGTTAAGGGGCATCCACAGAAAGGAATACATCCACATACTGTCCTTAGTCAGCCCCTTGTGAATTCAGCAGCACTGAGCACAAGCATCACTGTGTTGGAGCAGCTTGCTGGTTTGCGCAACTGCGCACGCGCAAAATTTCACAGACATTTCTGATCTCCCAGCTTACCAAAGACACGGAATATGGATGCGTGGGACTTTGCTGGAAGAGTCTGCGCTGAGGGGTAAGTATGGAGTATGGGGCATTTCCCCAGGGGGGGTAGTTAGCCTGGGGGGAGGAGGGAGGGAGGGTGGTCTACCTAAGGTGGGGGGTACGGGTTTTTCCCCCCACAGGTTGATTTCTCCTTTAAAGCCTCTAGTTATACATCTATCATAACATCATCCATGACACTATTTATTGGAAAGCTGACTAGAGATATCCTGCCAATCCCATAACTGATATATATTGTTGTACAGTGCTCCATGGCAACCTTTAGGAGTACAGACATATATGAGGATCCCAGTGCAGGCAGGTGATAACCTGTGATGTGCAAGTGATAACCATGTTAACTTGAAAAGGACTTTTATTATACAGCTTTTTATGTCTGGATGACTGTTCCCCTTTAAGCTGCATGCACTAAAAAGCGTATGGACATTTTGGCCTTGAAATCTGATTACAGTATTTTCACCAAATTGGTAGACACTTCCTGGTGTGTCATTTTACCATTTATATTGTTGAAAACAAAATACATTTCTTTCGAAACCAAAAGGAAGATCTGTTAAACACAGGGGAACACTGTTATGTGCAGCTGCAGAAAAGATGGAGCTACAAAAGAGCAGGAGCTACTGAATCACAGGTGTGCCCATGGAATGAATCCATGAGAATAACAGCGATAATAACAAGAATAATGATCAGTGAATCTGCCCGTTTTGCAAAAATATTTGTGAAACTGTTGAAAAATTTGAGAAATGGTGAAAAATTCACAAGATGTGGCGACTTTTTTGTAGCAAAATATATTAGACTCAATGGGCATTTTTTTTCTCAAAGTTTCTTAATTCAGATGCATTGTCAATGGGTGTTTTTTTTTCACTCCAAAGTCAATGGGCCGTTTTTTCTTGGTGAATTTTTATTTCACAGCAAATTTGTTGTCATAGTTTTGCAAAAGAATCTAGTGACTGATGGCGAAATTTGGACTTTGCCCGCAAATCCATGTGTAGCGAGAAAAGTAGTTAATCACTAAACAAGAGCCCTCCCATCTAATGAAAACTATGAACAGAAGTAATAAAATACTATATACCATATTTCACATGAAAGAAGGATTTTGAACCCTAATGTGTATTTAAGTTGCCAGCCCTACAAAGAGCATTCATTCAGATACAAAGCTGCCAGTTTACAACCAAGTAGTTATACCTAATAACCTACTGAAAAAAAAAAAATCCCCAAAGATCACATAGTCAAAACTTCCATTAAATCAAAGAGCTTAATGTGGAAGGCGAAGAGACGATACGTTTTGACTTGGGAATGCGAAGGACTCAGTGGGGGAATAAATTGCTTGTTTTATGTGTACAGTTACAGAAGTAAAATACATGCTATTCGCTTCAACTGGGAATTCCCAAACTATGCAGCGTGCTCCAGACCAGATGTGCTTTTTACGTATTTATAGCATTTAGGTAACAATTATAATCTAATAGAAGCTAATTGCAACAGACCTCTGGATTTGCAATGATTTCAACATGCAGAAAGAACACTAAATCCAGCGAAATTTCATTTGTTCCAGTTTTCTTGAACACACAACCAACGTTATGTGTGGGCTGGAGTGCTGGGCAGATTGACATGCAGACACAGGCTTTTTAGGGTATTTGTTTCAGCCCAAGCTAACTCAGCAGGGCTTACATTTACCACCCATGATGACTGGTATTATTCATTTTCCAAGTAGGCAGGTGTCCATGTTATGTGTAGAAAAATTCAGCTCAGTCCAAGAATGGCTGCCCCAGATTTTTTGGCCACAAAAATATTGCCAAAAAATTATTAAACAAACCAGCAGATGACAGTGATAGGTAATACATCATTCTAAATACTCACATAGCAGTCTTTATCACAGTCAATTTGTAAAATAGTATAAATAACTGCAAGAGAATTTTTAGAAAGAGGTAAATGGATTTTCTTATTGTTTCTGCTCCAGCAGGGTTGGTAACAGATGTGCACAACATCTGTAGATCCTTGTTCATCCCCAAGTGCTTGTCATTTTGTACTCCAGTGCATTTACTTTGATTCACCACTGCTTGTGGAGAGTGAGAGGAAGAAATAATAGAAGGCTTTGTCTATATCAAAAGGAAATATTTTTAAGCATGACAGATTAGTTCCACTCAACCAAATGGTCGGTAAAACAAATATTTATCTGCATGAATACTGTAATATAGAAGAGAGTTGGCACACTTTATTACAGAGCAAAGTATAAAAAGAATACACAAGGACTTGGCCATCCAGTTCTTATTATTGCTGGTGGCTCTTCTGCAGCTTGGCTTATGGTCTGATTGAAACTAGAAAGCCATTATCTGTGCCTTATTTGTTTATTTGTATTGATAAACAGAGAGAGAGAGAGGGCACACAATGCGGCATTAATGCATGGCAAATATTGTACAGGTATGGGACCTGTTATCCAGAATGTGTGGGACTTGGGGGTTTTTGGATAAGGGATCTTTCCATAATTTCGATCTTAAGCCTAGTAAAAAAAATCATTTAAACCCAATAGGCTGATTTATGATTTATTATTTCTTTATACATTTTTAAAAAATGCAAATGATTTTATTATAATGGGCATTTATGTTTTATTACAAGGATCAATGGAAAAAAACAATATGTTCCCTGATAACTGTTATCCAAAACTTGGGGAAACTTACTAATGCTTAGCCTTTAACCTTTCGCTTTGGTTTTGGACATACTTTTTATTTGCTAGGATCTCTGAGCATCCACAAAATGTACTAATTGTGGAGAATAGAATTGGAATTAATACTTGGAAAGTTTTGTCGACAAATAAAAAGCCAGGGGCAGGCCAAAGATTGGCAACACAAGATTTATGTCTAACATGTAGCCTATATGACTTTCCTGTATAACGATTATCTGGCAAGACTTTATTCCAGTTACATGGGGCCCAAACGTTCATGGAAAACATCTGTATGGGACTAGTAGCCTGGCCTAGTCTTATCAGCCATCTGGGCCTAGACCCTTTGCACAGAGTCCCTTTCATCTATGGTTGGTCAATCACAGTTGTAAGCTTTAAAGGTAAGTTGGCTTGTGCAAATGACCAATCACAGCGGGGCTACTGGGGAAAGGGGACCTCACTGTTTATTGGTGGAATACCCCCCGGACTAATACAAATAATGATGTTTTTTGTAAATTCTTTATTGATGACGTTTTTCAAGGGGTACATAAAAGAAAAAAGGGGGGGTGGAAACAGCAAAAATCAAATATTCAATTCCACTATTTGGGATTCATCCGAATCCCCAAATCCTTCGTGAAAGATTTGGCCGAATACCGAACCGAATCCTAATTAGCATATGCAAATTAGAGAGGAAAAAGTGGGGAAACATTTTTTTACTTCCTTGTTTTCTGATAATAAGTGACATGAGTTCCCTTCCAGTGCTTAATTTACATGTGCAAATAAGGATTCGGATTCAGTTCGGACAGGCACAAGGATTCGGATTTGGTGCATCCCGAGTACATACAGTACACTGATAATAAATTGAATATACACATTCCACTAAACCAAGTTCTACATACCATTCTGTCAGACAAAATAAAAAGGGAAACATGAGAAAATTGGGGGGAGGGGGGAAGGCTTGCTGTCCTGGTAGTCCTAGCATTGTTTCTTTTATATTTGTAGTCTTATTAAAAAAAAAATTATTTGAAAAGGAGTTTCATAAAATTGTGCCAAGTTGATCAAATTCTCCAGAAATTTTTCATTTTCCCTTTATTTAAAGCTGCTATCTTACAAATAACGTTGTTAAATGTTTTCACCACGTGTAACACACGTAATATCGATGTAACCAACAATTTCATATCCTGAAATTTCATTCATCAACAAAAAGGTTGCACTTTAAAGTCAATATAAACCTCTGTATTGACTATTACGTTTATGAGTGGTTATATTGGTTGAGTGCTGAACCGGAAAGGCAGACTTTTATGTTTTATTCCCTCTGAGCCTATTCGATTAAAAAAGACTAATGGCTTTATACACTGCATCTCTTATTTCTTATTAAGCCTTTTATGTGTATCACAATGAATGAGTGATGTTTGAATGCTGGCAAAGTACAGATCTATACCAATGATAAATTGCACTTGTAATTCAATAGTCTTTGCAGTGAGGTGAGCAAAGTCATGAGACTTTATTTCTATGTAAACTCCTGCATGTGAAAATGGCAACAACAACTCTAGAAATCACACTGCTGTCATAATAAACAGTCAACTGGAAACAAACCTCTGCAATACATAGATATTACAGGTTACAAACAATTTTTTACCCAGCACAATCAGAGATCAGTGGAATTACAGTGAAAGTTCTCTACTGCATTTATGGGTATCTTAATGGGACCTAAACAGCTACATCAAAAATGTGGATGTGCACATACTCACAATGCAATTCTAAGCACTATTGCACTTCGATTCACTGTATATGTTAAGTGGTTTCTGAGATATTATCAGTTTTAGGCTGCTAATACAAGACGAATGATTCAAACGATTCCAAGTAAAAATCATTTGACTATTCGACCATTCAATAGTCGAAGTACTGTCTCTTTAAAAAAAATACTTCGAATACATACTTCGCCACTTTGTTAGCCACTTTGTTAGCTTCCCCCAGCACTTTTTTTTCTGTGGTCGAATAAAAATCCTTCGATCGATCGCTTAAAACCGTTCGAATCATTTGATTCTAAGGATTTTTATTCGATCTAAGTTTTTACGGTAAATTCTTCGTAATTCGATATTCGAAGGATTTTACTTCGAGGGTCGAATTCGAGGCTTTTTTAACCCTCTAAATTCGACCCTTAGTAAATCTGCCCCTAAGTATAGCCCAGTAGGTAATGCATTGTATTCTGTATTCTTGTTATAACAAGAAGAACAAACAATGTAAGGAAACCTAACAAACAGTGGGGCTCATTTATTAACGCAGCGCAGTGCATAATTGGACACAAAATTTGACTGCGCCATCACAAGCGACACCGCAAATATATTTGCGTGTTATTGCGATTATCACTTAGCTTTTGCGATGGCTTTTTTTATGCGCTTTGCGCAAGATTATGTTGCAAACTATGCTGTGTTTGAGAGGGGCGTGTCTGGGGACGTGGCTACAATGCGCTTGTACTGGCCGTCACAGAGTTGCGTCTATATATTCGCACATTTGCGCCCACACAACAGCACCACAATTTTTACTACAGCCTCTTGGTGGCGTAATAGTAACGCTCTTCAAAATAGCTGCGCTAGTTTGTTCGCATTTTTGCGATTCATGTTGACTGAATGTCAATTTTACTTATGTGTGCAGGGCAATACTGCTAAATTGGGTTCTGGCAATTAGTGTCTGCTGCCTGTTGGTGGGGTTGTTTGTTTTTCAGATGACAAATGTTGTGCCTATTACTCCAGTTTCTATTGAAAGCCTAACCTTTTCATATCTGAATCTATTACTGAAATCAATGCATGTTTGCTAGGGTAATTTGGACCCTAGCAAACACATTGCTAAAACTGCAAACAAGAGAACTGCTAAATAAAAAGCTAATTAAAACAAACTCTACAACTAATGGAAAATGATAACCCCTAACCAAATGTTAAACTAAAAGATAACTCAAAGGAGAACAAGCAACCAGGTCTCGCCCCCAACATTTTAAAAGAGACCAAGGTTCCTTTAAGAGTTCCAGGATGCCGAAAAACCTTTGGAAGCAAAGAAATATCTGCGTCAAAATAAACGCAGGTGGGGCAAATTGAACGCAATATGCGCGATAGGTAGCGCAACTAAAATAAGATGTGCATTCATACATGCGCACAACTAAGCCTTACCTTTGCGGACTTCCAGAGCGCACAATTTATTATAAGCATTGCGACAACTGAGACGCAGTTCCGCGCCGTCTCAACTGCCTGCGTCTACAACAGCGCACAATCGCACTTTTTAAGGTATCTTGCAGGGTTGTGCGTAACATTAATAAATACTCGCATGCTCTGGGCAAATATCAGACCTCTGCGCTCTTTTTAGCGCTGCACTGTGTTAATAAATGTGCCTCACTATTCCTTACCAAATTGCACAGTCAATAAATCGCCATAACTGATATGGCTTCACATGATCAATGTAGGAAGAAAAACATAACATTTTTCATTTGCAATGCATATAGGTATTCCTCCAATTTATGGGAAGGCCACTCCTTTTTAATCAAATAATTCAGATTTTTTTCAAATTATTTATTTTTTTTATTTGTAAGAAAAACAAAGATATAAGATAAGATATAACTGATCCTTATAGGAAGCAAACAGTGCTATTGGGTTTATTTAATGTTTATATGATATTTTAGTTGACAGAAAGACCCCTTATCTGGAAAATTCCTAGTTTATCAAGGGTCAAATTTCAAGTTCATGGGAGTTTGTAAGAACTCTCATAAACTCCCATAAACTTAATATTCGGAAAAAAAAACAAATTGTTCAAATTTGGGTGAATGGGATGGACCCACAATTCGATCCGAGTTTTTTCACCAAAAAAGAAAACAAATCAATTTTCAGGATGTCTCCAAACAACTCCAAATTGATTCCAGGACATCCCCCATAGGCTAAAACAGTAATTCGGCAGGTTTAAGGTGGTGAATGGTCGAATTGAATAGAACGTGGGTGAGTTTTTATTTCTTAAGCTCTAACCTCACATTTTCATAAATCTGCCCCCATGTATCAATAACACATTTCTCACTTAAATGAGTCTGTCATTAAAACAAGAATATTAAATCAGAGAGCGCCCAGACTGGGAAAACAAAATCTCTCTGATGATATGTGACACAGATATTTAGGTTAGCTTTGGCTAGGTTCTCTCTTACAGAGCCCTGATTAGTGCACTAATGCTGTCTATCATGAATACGACAAGCTTATTCCACATGGAACTGAAGCTCCCCCAGTGATTTGCTTCACTTAACTTTCATCTGCAATGTTTTAATTGGTTCTCAAATGGACCCAAGTACTGAAGGGAGATTATATTAAGGTGTTCAGACATTAAAATAACCCAATTTATTGCCCTTAAGGCTCAGTGTCTGCATTCTGCTTGGCTGAGCTGCATATCACTGTTTTTAATGCATATGGTATGATTTCTCTTATCCCCTACTTCCCTTAATGGTTGCCTGCATGCTTTTGCTAGATTTGGTTTTGAAGTAATGATATAAAATTCATTTCATCTATACCCCTCCCCTGAAGGCCCCCTCCCTCCCCCTGAGCCCGAGTCTTTCATACATAACATCAGGCTTGTCATATCTGAGGAATTATTAAAATAAGACAGAGTCTGCTGTATCTGAGCAGAAAAGCTCCTTTGAGCCAGCATCCTCAGGAGGGAAGCAAGCTCTATCTCATTAGTCTGTGCTGAGAAAGCGTCCTCGTCACTTGGTTCAAGGTGATGAAAGATTAGGGCGTTTGGCCTTGCCTTATTCTGTATGCAGTGCACACTGCTCTCTGCCCATGAACATGAAATTACATTGAACCTGGGGAGTCTAACTCCATTAATTTTAAATGGAAGATTAATTTAACAATATGCGGCAGATATTTGTTACAAACCTATCATGTAAAAAGTGACAGATCACAATAAATTGTAGTGCCTCACAATACACTGTGGCCTGGGCACAAATAAATCATGAAGCATTTACACATAATTGCTATTTTTAAAGACACGGATGGCGGATATGTGCTTTGATTAGTAAGATAGCTTTGAACTATCGTGTTTCCTCTCTGAAATGCTTCCATGCTAAACACTTGCCCTTTTACACAGCACTCTACAATATGCACACACACACAATATATTGCATATGAAACATTGGCATACCATATAACAATTATCATGCTATTCCAAATATAGCGAAATGATTGAAGGCGTTTCTCTAAATGAAACCATTAGTGACGGGCAAATTCATTGAACAGGCAAGAATTAGTAGCGAATTTTCACCTTTCGTCGCCGGCAAATAAATTTGCGAAATTGCAGAAAAAAAATTGCTGGCGAAAATTAGTCGGCATCAAAGTTTTTATGACGCGCTGACAATTCCAATGCCGGCGCCAATTTCGCTGAAATAGTCGCCAGCATCAATTTTGACGCCCGCAAATTGACGCTGACGTCTAAATTCGCTAAGTGAAACGGGAAACGTTCGCCCCCATCACTGGAAACCATTATTCTTTATACGACCAGCCTGATTTTCAGTTTGACAGAGAAGTATTTATAAATGTGAAACTAAACATAAACTAACTAACCAAATGAGTCCATGTTCTAGCATGTCTGATTTAGAAACAGTAGCTCTAAACTGTGTCATAAAAACAGCAGGCTTCTCCAGTCACAAGCATCTCTCAGCTAGAAGTGACCTAAAGTTCCAACATTACACATCAAATTGTGACAGGGGTCACTGGCTGCAAGAGTCTACAACACAAAGAAAACCACTACAATGGAGAGATTAGTATCAAAAGTGGAAATAATGCGGACCATGTGCTATTGTAGTTAAACACTATTTACCTGTTCAGTACCTGCTGATGATGCTTGTAGCTTTTCCATTTCCAGTCTTGTTTCCTTTTGACTTTCACTATACAATAATGATGATGTTACTTATAGCGTGCTATAACTGAGGAAAAATAAGGGGAACCCCTCGTTCTTTATTTAGTGACATAGTTCAAGCATTTCATAACTTTGCAGCAATACAGTTTTAACAAAACTCATCTACATCTAATGTAAGTAATAAATAATTATGGTATCTTAATTCTCTCTTCCCATTCTTTGTTATCTGCTAGCTTGTGTATTCTCTAGTGAATCCTCCTAGAATTGTTGTGACTAGAAAAGGATGGTAGTAGCGAGAAGACATAGGGGCAAATTCACTCAGAGGCGAAGTTGCGCCAGGCGCAACTTCGCCGCACTTCGCCAGGCGTATTTCCGCCAGCGCTCCGCAAATTCACTAAAATCCGAAGTTGCGCACAGGGGTAGCGTAAGTTTGCGAAGTTGCGCTAGCGTTAATTCGCCAAGCGAGGCGAAGTTTCGCTAGCGATGGTTAATTTGCATATGGCGCGAAATTCAAATTTCAATGGAGGAACACATATCACCACTTCAAATGCCTAGAAAACCTTCAAATCAGCAAATATAAATTTTATTTTGCCCTACACATGTGCCCACTGTCTAGGTAAGTTGCCATGAGTCAGGAAATGTAGGGGGGAAGGAGGGGAGGCCCCAAAAAAATTTTCGATCTTTTTCAGCCTATCACCCATCATGTAGAAAACACGCCAGCGTTTTTTGGGACTTAGAAAAAAATGTGACTTTTTCGGAAACAATCCCTATCTACTCTATTGCGCTTCGCCAGGTCTGAGGTGGCGAAGCAAGTCTAGCGTAAAAGGTAGCGTTCAGTACACTGTGCAAGTTAGTGAATTTGCGTAGTTACATCGCTAGCGTAAGTGTGCGAAGTAACACTAGCGAATTTACGCCAGCGTTCGTTAGTGAATTTGCGAAGTACCGAAAATGCCAAACTCTAGCGAATTGACGCTAGCGTTCGGCGCTTCGGCGCTTAGTGAATTTGCGCCAAAGAGTTTAAAAAGGATTTAAATGACCCTACCTAAAAAAAATATGGCGTTGATAGGCCACCCCAGTTTAATCAAATAAAACATGAAGAACACACACAAGAAAGGTTTATAAGCGGTATTCTTAAATTCCTCCCCCACCCCTAATCAAACTAAAGAGGCTTTAGACAGGGTTTTCTACCTTCCTCTGGTCAACCAGCTTTAGGCAGATTCATTTATAACTAGCCTGAGATAACTCCAAGGGCAAAGTTCCTTTTCCCATATAATCAGTGCTGGAATTGGGGAAGGATATACAGGGATCTCACCCCTCAACTTCTTAATTTCTATGAAATAGAATCCCCACACGGGGGATGCCAGAGTTTTGAATCCAGTTTTCTTTTGCTGCTCCCCACTTCTGTATGTAAATAAAATGGAGACGTTAAAACAGCAAATAGAGGATAAAAGTAGAGAAAAGATTGCTGAGTTGAGAAATAGAGAAGAGATGGAGAACTATTATACAGATAAAAAGATGGATGAAAGTTTAATGCATCAGAGAGGGTTAAAGAGAACAGGAGGGAAGAAGAAAACAGGGAAAACAAAAAGACAACGCGAAGGTTGAGAAATGGTGAGAGAATGATATATATTAAATAATATGGAGTAATATAGAATATTCTGGGGTTGTGTTCTAACACCCAATACACAGGCAAGGTGCTGTCTTTGCAGAAACGGAATTGGCGGCCAAGAAAATTCATATGCACAATTTACATTTTTGGGTCTCAACAGGCCACATACTTGGGTTAATCTATGCATACTGGGCATCAAAATGTTCATTACAAAAAAAATAGCAAAATATAAATAGCAAAATGGCTTTGCTTTAGAGTGTCTGAAACCAGAATATTTTGGTGGGTGAGACTTATTATAACAGTAGTTGTGGCTTATAATTATGGGATCTGCTTAATTTTTAGGGCATATAGCATCCCTCCGCTAGTTTCACCCCAATTCAAGCACTGCATATACCTTCTACTTGAAGCTTGTACTGTGCATAACTATGCTTTCTCTGTTTTATAATTACCAGGCTAAAGGGGACCTTGGATCTGCCTTTGGAGTTAAGCTACAGTGTAGGTAGGTTAGGCCTACACTGTGCTCCTTCCTCTGCCAGAAATCATAGCAGTTGATATTGCATAACAAAAAAAGTCTCACATACTCATCCGACTCTTAAAGAGTTAAGGATTAATGCCCTATGTATTTAAATCTCATTTCCTCTAGCAAGTTTATATCTTGCCAATTCTTATGCACATCATTAGGTTGCCTAAGGCAAAATTCAGCAATAACACCAAATCCCTGCTAAACGCATCATTTAAATAAGGAAAACATTCAGAAATTCATTTGTAAAAGGATAGTGAATTCTTTTATCTGCTGCTCTAACTGAAAGTCTTCATGTCCAACCAAGCTGAAAATAATTCAACATCTTCATTTATTACTCTCTCAAGTTAAAAAGGAAACTAAAAACAATATTTTAAAATATCTAAGCATGTTAGAGAGTTAGATACATCTATAGAAAGGTTAATTTAGGCCACAATTTTTTTTAAATAAGCAAACGAAAATTTTATGTGCAAGGCAATTTTGTTTGAAGTATACAGTATTAGAAGTCACTTGCAACCTTATGACTTTATATGGTCATTGTGATACATATTCACCCTTGGGGGGCCTCCTTCTCTACCATGGACCCTATATTGTTTCTATGCCCCCATCTAACTTATGTAAAGGGTAGAACCAAGATGGTTTATATTTCTGTGGTTTAATGTCAGAAACTCAGGACACACCATTCTTGACATCCCTTATAGGTTTTACTGTATTGCCTCTGTTTTTTACATCTCCTCGTTTACACCAACTGGTGGTAATTGCCAAATGAATGGCTTGTTTAAGCAAGCCTCTTCCTAACCACCTTGTCATTGGTCTGGCCCCTTGCCCCTGAGTTCCTTGAATCATTGCTTCCAGAGTTCCTTATGTTCTTTAGTAAATCCATTCCCACCTTTCTATCTGCATTCTTGATCTCCCAGTTTTGACTCCTGGCCTGTTCAGGCCTTCAGACTGATCTGTTTCTTGGATTGCTGTCAGCCCTGACCTTGTTTCTGTTATAATGTACTTGTTTCTAGTTTGCTATTCTCATTTGTTCATGTTTATTTGTTTTTTTCATTATATTTATTTCTTTTGTTTTTCATTTTTTTTCCATGATTATTCTTTGTGCATAGAAACCTTCTCCTGGTAATTCACAGCTAGTGATGAGTGAATCTGCCCTGTTTGCGGAATTGCTGAAATATTTGTGAAACAGTGAAAAAATCACGAAATTTCATTAAAGTCTATGGGCGTCTTTTGTGTTGCAGCAAATTTTGACACTGTGCCTTTTCTGTAGAAAAATATATTATAGTCTATGAGCGCTTTTTCTCTCACTCTAATTATATTACAATCAATGTTTTTACTTACTCCAAATGCACTGAAGTGGATTGGTGGTTTTTCTTTTTTAATGCAAATTTTTGTTGCAGTTTTGTGAAATTGCACATAGCAAAATGCGGAATTTCACAGCAAATCCATGCATGGCAAAATCACTGTTCACAGCACATGGGGGTATCCAAGTTTATTTTAATCCTAATAATAATTTTTAGGATTAATAATATTTAATCCTTTCAGTTGAATTGGATTTATAAACCTGCTGGGCCTAATAAGTGGGCTATATATAGTCCTATAGCCTATATATAGTATTCCTTGTCTTTCTAAAATCTTGTATCTAGACCAAATGTGTATACTGGTTTGGGACCTGTTATCCATAATCCTCAGAGCCTGAGGTTTTCCGAATAAGGAGTCTTCCTGTAATTTGGATCACCATACCTTTAGTCTGTTAAAAACCCTTCAAACATTGAATAAACCTTATAGAATTGTTTGGCCTCCAATAAGAATCAATTATATCTTGGTTGGTATTATGTACAAGGTACTGGTTTATTATTACTACAAAGAAAAAGGAAATTGTTTTCTAAAATGTTACTTATTTTATTAAAATGGAATCTATGGGAGATGGCTTTCCTGTAATTCTGATATTTCTGGATAAGAGGTTTCTGGATAATGGATCCCATACCTGTACATAGTTTGTAATCCCCAATTATGCTTACTGTGTCAGCATGATTACTACTGCACTTGTGCTTTGACAAAAAGTTGGAACAAGCTATAGCTAAAAATGTTTGTAGTGGAGATGGAATCACTTCCAGTGCTCAGCGTTTAACTGATTACTGCTTCTACTTGGCCCATTGAGGGAAACCTGGCATTATTACCATGTTCAAGTTAACTGTGGTACCAGGGTTTCCAGTGCCAACAGGAGGATATACTGTACATTCAATTCATCAGCATTCATTTAAATGCAACTAAACTTGTGGTTGCTTTGTAAATAAGCCTTCTTGAGGCCGGAAAAATAGACAGGTAGCATCCTTGAAGGGATTCTGTCATGGTTTTTATGGTATTATTTTTATTACTAAATGACACTGTGTGCATTGCAAGTAATCCATCTAAAATTTTAAATGTATTCTTGAACAAACAAGAAGTATTTTTTTAGCTGTAATATTGGAGCCATCTCAGGTCATTTTGCCTGGTCATGTGCCATCAGAAAGAGCCAGCACTTTATTATTATTTATTATTATTAACATGTATTTATATAGCGCCAACATATTGCTAGGCACTGTAAAGTAAATGTGATTATACAACTACATCACGCGAATTACATATATAGAATATATGGAGTAACAAACATCACAATCAATACAGGTACAAAAAGGTGAGGAAGGCCCTATGCATATACATACAGTCTAAAGGGAAGGGAGTAATACACAAGGTGTGGGAGTGGGCAAGATCGAAGTAAGTGGGTGAGAAATGTGGTACTGTATGTGGTGTTGCGTTTGGTAGTTAAGCAGAGTGAGGGTAGGCTTCTCGAAAGAAATGCGTTTTCAGAGATTTTTTGAAAGCAGAAAGGTTGGGAGAAAGTCGGACAGACTGTGGGAGAACGTTCCAGAGGAGGGGTGCAGCCCTTGCAAAGTCTTGAATGCGAGCATGTGAGGAGGTAATGAGAGAAGAGTTGAGTAGCAGGTCAGTAGAGGAGCGTAGTAAGCAAGTGGGTGAGTATATAGAGATGAGTTCAGAGATGTAGGGTGGAGCAGAGTTGTGAAGTGCTTTGAAAGTCAGTGTCATTAATTTGAATTTGATTCTGAAAGGTAACGGAAGCCAGTGCAGGGATTGACAGAATGGCGAGGCAGAGGAGGAGCGGTTGCTGAGGTGTATGAGCCTCGCAGCAGTGTTCATTATGGACTGGAGAGTCTCTGGAGGGGGAGGCCAATTAAAAGAGAGTTACAGTAGTCTAAACTGCTTTCAGATAGGCTTTGTTTCTTGTACTCAATGTAACTGAAGAAATTTGCGACTTACTGTAGGTTAGCCGGTCTTGGATTTTTACTATTGAGTGCTGTTCTCATATCTACCACTATGTGGGGCATGGGAAAATTTTTAGAAATGCACGTGTCAGGTAGCTGTTATCTGGTTACCTTCAGCAGTAAAAATTGACCAAAATGTATCAGAACACAAGTTACATGACCTAGGGAACCTGAGAAACCTATAACACGTCCAGCCCCATATCGAATTTCAAAATTTTGTATAAAAAACATTCTTTGCTTTTTTGAAGAAATTATTTCAGTGCAGGATATTGCTGTAGGAGCACTATTAAATGATGAATTTTGTAAAAAAAAAACATGTTTTCCCCTGACAGAATCCCTTTAATATGCTGGTGAGTGGTAAATCAATATCCTTTAAAATAGAGTACACGAAACAGCTATTGATTTATATAACAACAATTGATCTGTAAGAGTAAGGGTCATGTTTCCATAGTGACAACATGTTGCCAATTCTCCTTGATCTAAAGACACAATTGGGATCAGTGGATAAAAATGAAGCATGCGCTGTTCTTTCATGTTAAGATGGGAAGTGATGTTGTACTGACATTTGGATGGCAAAAACAGAGAAATAACTGGACAGTCATAATAAAAATCATGAATTTGTTATTTTTTTACAGGATTATGTACTAAAAGGTGCAAAGATTGCAACAGGTCTACATGTCCTACAATTATAAGAAATCATTTACTGGTCACCTGCTTAAAGGCAAACCTTAGTGCTTTTTATTATACATGGCACTTTGTATAAAAATCCGAGATTTAAATAACATTCTAATGATTACACCATGAGCTGTTGCCATAAGAAAGTGTTAATTTAAAAGTCTTGACATATCAACCGGTGATAGTATTAACAGTCAAAAAGAAAAGAAACCTGGAATCAATACATTGTGGCATCTCAGCATGTGTGCATAGCACATTACATAGTTAAATTAAAATTGGGTTGAAAAAAGACAAAGTCCATCAAGTTCAACCCCTCCAAATGAAAACCCAGTATCCATACATACACCCTCCCTACTTTTAATTAAATTCTATATACCCATACCCATACTAACTATAGAGCTTAGTATCACAATAGCCTCCGATATTTTGTCTGTTAAAAAAATCATCCAAGCCATTCTTAAAGTCATTAACAGAATCAACCATCACCCGGCAGTGCATTCCACAACCTCACTGTCCTGACTGTGAAGAACCCCCTACGTTGCTTCAAATGAAAGTTCTTTTCTTCTAGTCTAAAGGTGTGGCCTCTGGTATGGTGATCCACTTTATGGATAAAAAGGTCCCCTGCTATTTGTCTATAATCTCCTCTAATGTACTTGTAAAGTGTAATCATGTCCCCTCGCAATTGCCTTTTTTCCAGAGAAAACAACCCCAACCTTGACAGTCTACCCTCATAATTTAAGTCTTCCATCCCTCTAACCAGTTTAGTTGCACATCTCTGCACTCTCTCCAGCTCATTTATATCCCTCTTAAGGACTGGAGTCCAAAACTGCACTGCATACTCCAGATGAGACCTTACCAGGGACCTATAAAGAGGCATAATTATGTTTTCATCCCTTGAGTTAATGCCCTTTTTTATGCAAGACAGATCTTTATTTGCTTTAGTAGCCACATTGTCTCATTCATACGCTGTACATGCATTTTCTGCTAGAGCAAAGTCATAGTATTCTATTGAAATATTCTATACATCCGGTCCATGCTAGTGTATACATGTCCTTTTAAGCAATTCCTTTTATAGGGCGTTAGGCCCCAATCTGTACATACAGTACATATTGCATTGAATTTCACATTCAAATTTCTCTCCTAGTTGTAAAAATGTGTAAGGCTCGAGTATTTTCATAGCATTTACATGTACTTTGTGGTATTTTGCATAATTTTACTCAGTTGACTTTACATTACACAAAAATGAATTCACTTGCCTGTAATGTAATTGTGTTCAACAACAAACATACATTAGTGGAACGGAACTGGAATTGGAAGACCATTATATCAATTATCTAATTTTAGTTAATCTACACTCAGCACTGTGACATATATGTCTTCTGTCACCCAAACATCGTCTTTCCTATGAATCCAGCTAGTGTAGGAGCCCTTACTTGGAAACTAATTGCTATGCAAAATGTAGCTTTGTCACTATTTTGATCTAAATCACTATTATTTACTGTACCATCCCATTAATTGCACCATTATTCTACTTATGGATGCTAATGAACAGTATTTATACCAATTTACAGCCAGTAGAATTTGTAACTTGAAGGTAGGGAGCCTAATGGACTGGCCATTTCAGGAAAATACATATAGTGCAAGACCAGGAACAATACATGAGTATGAGTAAAGGGAAGCCTACAGAAGGAGAAAACTGAGAATATGATAAAAAAAATTCACTGTGGCTTTCTAGTACAAGGACAAATTAGGAAGATCCGTTTTGTTACAGAAGCAAGGTAAAGCCCTAAATAAAGATTAGCATATCATCCCAAATTAATTTTGTTCGACATATGCGAAGGAACTTTAATTTGTTAATAGGTCTTTAATAAATGACACTATTCAAGGACTGATCCAGACAGTGGAAATGTCTGAGGGATGGCATCACCTAATTAGAGTAGTTGATAACTGCATCGTTTTGTTACTAGGCCCATACTTTTGAAAGTCATTAAAGATAGCTTCGGCAAAATTTCTGTGTTTAAGCCCCAATTCTCAGGATTCCCAGCCAAAGTGTTACGAACATAGAAAAAAGAATCCGTCTAGTGAACTGTAAATGTTGGTCTACTGAAAATCTTAAAACTAGATGCAATAAGAAAATCACATGACCAAGCCTCTGTTTTCCCCATTAATTAAAACTTAAGACTCCCATTTACCATATTAGAAGGTTCACTAGAGGTCTCCACTATGCTGAGCTTCTGTTTGACGGCAGTGTCAATTTATCTAAGTCTGAATTCAGAAGTGCGTGACAGTACATCATTCATAACTGTCACATCTACTTATCTCACACATTGTCACACTAATAAAAAAAAATTCAGGTCATGCTTTATCAAGACATTCTAAATGAAAAAGGAACAACAGAGCCTTTCCAACTTATCAGCTTTATTTGTCTGCTGTATTGAGGTTTAGATAACACATCAGAATAAGGAAATATATATATCATACAGTTTTATCTGCAAAACAATGGAATGCTTTTAAAGGTTGAAAACTGACTTTTTAAATTAACATGAAAGGCCCAGAGTTAGAAACTACACTGGATGTCGTGTACATATATTCCAATGACAAGTCCCAGGCTGCCAACCAAGCAATCAAGCTTAAATCAGCCCTTTTGCATGACATCAAGAAGTATCCATACCTTATGTAGCATTCATATATCCAAAAATGTTATAGTTCTGTATCCCATACATGCATTGGGGCATAACGTGCTATGCTCCAAAAACAAGTGTTTTAAGACATGGGAGATTCAAAGGTCTCAGTATAATGTTAATTGTGCAGTCTTCCAAACTGCTATACCCTTTCTCAGCAGCACTGTTTGCTATTGCAATATACAATATATTAATCCAGTAATGAAGTGGGGAAAAGAGATCAAATTGTAAGCTGTTTTAGAAGAGGTACAGTGTTAGTATCAAAAAAAGGGAAGGTTACACTACAGATTCAAAGGCCACTTGTTCACCTTGAACCTTCTGTCCAGAGGAGGTTAATTTGAATGATTCATGGTCTAAAAATAATATCATATAAGTATCAAGTCAACCATCTGAATAGTTTCAGCTTAAATTGGAGAGATAAAGCTCTAGCGATACCTGGTGGTCCATTGGGGCGCCAGAGATGCCTGCTGCTCTCCTTGTGCCTCGTGGGGACACCTGCACAGTTCCATTTAGTCACACTCCTGGTTTTTGGCGTGCGCATCCTTCCTTTTATATGGCGCGCTGCATCTGATGTAATTGCGCTTGGCACAAAGCTCTTATTTAAAGGTGCCTTGTCTGTTTTTTCATTGCCTAATGTAGGTCTATTGTTAAATAGTTCCTGGGTTGATTCTGGTTTGATTTACTGTTCCTAGACCCTTGCCTATCCTTGACTATTCTTGTCTGCTGCCTGAACGGACCATTGTCTGTTTACTGACTATTCTTCTGGATACTGATTCTGTACTGCGCTGTCTAAATGGTTATTGACCCAGGCCTGTTTCCTCAACTACACTTTGCTCTAACCCCATTACTCCTGTCACATGTTCCGGTTCCATTGCTTGCTCAGAACTCTCAACTTGGTTCTCTCACTTCAAGTCCTGATGGCATACGAGTAGCGAAGTGCTCCTCCCAAATTGAAAGACGGCTGTTATAGCCACAGGTGTGAGCCATGACCGGAAGGCCCACTAGAGCTTTCACCACAGAGGCCCCCACCCCCCTTTCTAGGCCCCCCTGCCTCGGCCACAACCCCCAACATTAATTACAACCCCCCCCCTGGGCCCCCATAGGTACGTTCCCTGTAGTGATGGCCAGGATCGGGCCAAAGGGGGGGCAAGGTCAACTGCGGGACTGGGTCAGCTGAGGCCCACCAGGTTTTTACCCAGTGTCCTGCAGGCCCAGTCCCACCCTGTCTGTATCTGTAAATGAAGAAAACAAAACAGCACCCATTTTTTTTTCACAACATACTATGGACTAATTATTAATTTTCTATCATTAACTGTTAAAAAGACCTGAGATAACTAATACTTTCCAGATGGATCCGGCTTTGGCCTTACATTACCATTCCAATGAGTGTGCACTCCATTGTCCATGGCCAGTAGCACTGTTTGCTTGGGTTTGGATCCCTGCCTATTCTGGAGTGTGACTGTGCCTTTCTTTGCCTTGGCCTTAGTTTCATAATGCTATTACCAACATATGCACTGGCTACATTAGAGGGTAAGCAGCATCACAAATGATAAGCACACCCACAATACAAATACTTATATCTTAATCAATCCAAATGCTATTGGGCAGTCTGCTCCAACTACAACCTCTAATCCCCAATTTCCTCTAAAGTAGCGGCATCACAAATGTGGTATCTTCAGATTTCACCCTCTTACATTTATGCAGCTAATGGTTTAATCACGTTGCTTCAAAAGGCATTTATGTTCTTCATCTGTTATTTACCAAAGCATATAAAGGCCAAATTATTTTTTATTGTCAGTGCCACTTGAAAGCCCTTTATTGAATTTTTTCAATATTATTTAGCATCTAATGCTCTTATTATTGTCTTGCATCTGTATCCCACACATTTTTCACTGTTGCTTTATTTATGCCATAAAATAGCCTCCATGCCGTGATAAGAATGCCATGGAAATGTAGAACTATTTACACATAAGCAGAGCATGCAAGGCTTTTCCAAATAACAATAAAATATTGCTGTTTACTTTAAATAAATATAAGGTCAGGATTTTGTATCCTTTAGAGGAAGATTCACATCTGATTGAATAGTTTACATAAACCTAATCTATTTTTCTGCTACATGCATTATAATCTCTCATATTATTCATGTTGGTATTCCTCTGTGAACCATAAAATCTTCATTTCTCTAAAATGAATAAGAAGCTCAAAGCATTAGTGGTCTTAAGAGCATAAAAAAAGTATTGCTTTGTGCTTACATTTTTTTTTTTTTTCAAGTAACTTTTGAAAGCTGAAACAAATTTTGCATTTAGATTAATGGAAGATATATTCCATTTGAACGAATGAGCGAGGGAGCAGCAATAACAAAAAATCCCCCAAGGTTAAAATGTAGTGCTTTTGATTTTTACCAGAACTATGTAAGCAGAACAATCATTTCTCAGCATGGAAAGGTAGCATAATTGGTCTATACAGTGGCAATATAGAAAACGAGTATGCTTAGAGAAAGCTAATATGACTCTACTTAATAATTTCCGTCAAGAGCCTGAATTTGAATGTATATTTCACCCAGCTTGAGGCAAACAATTTGTACCCATACGAATTGAGAGGAAGTTACCGGGGGGTCATGCAATTTATTTTACTTCTTGAAGTTTTCAAAACTGTGAAGCACTAAAGGCGTACTCACTTATATTCTTCGACTGGTAATTTGATCCAATTGGGCATCAATTTTATTTCTTTTCTATATATTTTTTTTTTGTATGTTATTATGCTTGCAGTAGGAATTGTCAGAATAGGTTATGATGAAAAACTTTGCTGTGGTTAATAGAAACTGAATGGTGTTTGATGCTGAATTAAATTGGCTGTAGTGATTCACTACAAATCATTACATTCTTAACCCACCAGCTTCTGGTAGCCTAATTAGTTGCCTAAATATTCCGAAGGTGACAGTTCTACAGGGGTTGTTCTTAGAATTAACGGCATACTGACAAACATAGAACTCCTTGTTCTTTTTTTGTTACAGTTGTACTCTGCTCAATGTTTGCCCTAATAGACAATACAGACATTTCATATGTACTGGTCCTGGACACCAAGATATCTGAGGGGCCCGGGTTATCTGTCAGAAGTATGCCAGCATGTCATAGTAGTGTAACAAAGTAATAAAAAGCAATCAAATTCTTTAACAGAGTGTGGTCATAAGCTTGACAAGTACTCTAGCCTTCCAGTAAAGGTCTAATAAAGAAAAAAGAATAAAAAGCTTGTCTGTATAAGTCCCTTAATTATTGCTTTTCCAAGAGAAGCTGAACTTCTTATGCCTTCAAATTTTCAATGAAAAAAATCAACTGGCTTTGTGGTGACTGTCAACTTCCAGTTCCAGTTCCAGCGTGTCCTTGTCTACAAGTGTAGTATCTTTCCCAATTAACGTCAGGCTGCCAAACACATATGCATTTCTCAACTAAATCTTGACAAGATTGTGCCTTTATTGCATGTCTGGGTGCAGAACGAGAAAAGAAACTGCATCAACACGAGTGAGTAAAATGAATAAAGTAAAGTGGGGGTGGTATTCTGACACCTGCAAGGAAGCGGCACGCTGCACATCTATTCTTTATCATTGGGTAATTAAACCAATAACATTGCATTTGCTTATCAATACTTTAAAAAAATTTATTAATTTTTAAAGACCAGGAAAGATGCAAAATGCTGTAAATGGCTTTCATTAGTATCCAGTACACAGGAGGCCTAATTTACAATGGCAAGTGCAATGTGCAAACTGCATAAATATATGAAAAATGGAGTGCTCTTGACATTATTAATAAAGATACTTGCTGCCATACACAGTCCTTTAAACTTTCAGCAATCACCAAGAGCCACTTTAGTCCAGGACCCAGGAATTTCTATGAGCTTGGACCTACAGCCTTCTATAAGCAGGAGGCATGAATCGGCACAAGTTATGCTAATACCATTATTAATGACATGCGCTGAAAGCGACAGCATTTCAAAACAAAGCCTGGAGATATAGCTCGAGCCCCAACTTGTACTCAATTTGTCAAATCGCATTTGTTTTGTAGCTTTAGGAGCATGTTGCAGTGGATGAAACGGAGCATGTGCCTAGAATTTTGTTGTAATTTTGAAGAAAGGATATACTGTATGTCCATTCTGGAGTAAAAATACTTGGGTGAAAGGTGGGTCCTCCCTTTGTACATCGATAAATAAATAAATGAGGCTTAAAGGGGCATTAAACCCTACTGTACTGTACTGCTCCACCACACTTTACTCAGTTGTAACATAAGGGTTATATTGTTAAATTACATGTAAACCCCCTTCACAACAACAGCCTCTTTGAAATCTTTAGAAAAATACCACTCTGGTTGTTAAAAGGTTAACAATATTGCTTCTAATCCTCTAACCCACTCCAGTATAACAGCCAATGAAAAGATAGCATTGCTAGTTCCCATAGAAACTCCGCTCTAGCTGTCTGATCCTATTTTTTCTCCTAACCATCTCTCCTGAGCTCGGCTTAACCATTGAAGTGCTCAATACAAGCAGAACTTTTTTATCAAAGTATGTTGTGCCTGTATAAACCTGCATTGCATGAACTTTACAGCATGCATGTGTTGTTTGGAGGGGTTTTATGCAGTACAAATGATGTGGTGTTGGTGGGGAAGATATGCTCAACTTATATATGTAGTGCTATAGTAAACTGACTTTACTGTGGTCAGTTTAAGCTACTATCAGTGTGTGGTTATACCACATATGAGGCCCTCTCTCTCATGGGTAAGCCCTCGCAGCGGGTGGAGGCAGGGTGTAGAGCAACTGTAACCAGGTGCAATAGCACAATGATGGGCACCAGTAGTTCTTTAACGATTAAACAATGAACTGTCTTTATTTAACATAGCACATATCCACAATGGAGTTTAAAACAGTCCAACAGCATAAAGGTAGCATATACTCACAGTACCAGTATAGGCTGAATCCCTGCAGGCCAGGGAATATACAGCAGAGAGAGTTGCAGCTTGTGAGGGGTATTGCCCAGTTTTCAGGATCTCTTTTAGTGGCAGTCTAGGCAAATTCCTATCATCCTGAATCCTGAAAGCTGAGTTGATACATCCAAGTTGAAATAACCCTCTGTTCATTAATTGACCGTGAGAGGGAAATTGCTTAATGCTCAAAATGTATTTGTAAGGACATGCCTAGCCATTTTAAGTTGTTCTCCTGTTTAAGTCTGTCAAGCTTCCTTTGTGGATTTAGTTAATAAAGTCTTTACTGTTTAAGTTCAAGAACTACTGCACCCATTCTTACTGTCTATATCTAAGTAGTATAGTTTTACTACATCCTGCCTCCAATATATGTGAGGGCCCATATCTGGAGAGTCCCATGAGAAATTTATTGGTAAATTTCTGGAGAAGTGGGCATCTCCATATAACTATAGCATGACATATTCAACTTGGTTATGATTCCCATTCATGCCTCCAATATATTAAGGGTGCCTTTCTGCTAAGTCAGTTCTCCCCAAATTCTGTACTGAGCGCCAAAATATTCCTGACCTTCATGGTGGAGGGCCTATAATGGAAACCAGTGTAGACAACTCCCTATTTTAAACCACACCCACTTTAAACCACACCAAGTTCACCAAGGTAAGCAGCCACAATATACAAACTTTCATGTGGGGGCCACACAAGGGAGGTTGCGGGCCAGATGAGGCCCCTGGACCACAGGTTGGACAGCACAGTAACCAGGTTTTGGATGCAAAGTTGACTCTGGGGACATGTTCCTACCACAATTCTTTAAGAGAAAGTGAAACCGGTTAGTTCAGGTTCTAAGGGGATGGGATTAGTGCAGCATGAGCCAGGTGAATACCCAAGACTTTCCACTGCATTTATTTCATAGAGGAAGGGATTTTGGCTCATTTTTGCCAATCAATCTAAGCATCATTGTTTTCTACTTGAAAAATGGGTGTGTCTTTTTCTAATTTTAGTCTTCTAACTCCTACCCATTAATAGTCCTTCCAATATCCTGCACATATTAGGTCTAAAGGAATTGAACCAATTCCAAGGAATTGTAAGATAGTTTTTGTAGCTCAGAATCTAAAAACAAGTATTTGAACCAGTAAATCAGCAGTCTGGGTGCATTGTTGGACATAAAGAAAAATAATTAATGGTTCCAGCCATGATTCTTTAAAACAGAACTAAAATCTTTAAAAATATGAAAATATGAACAGTGAAAAGATTGTTTGGCATGGTTTTACCTTTCTGGTTCTTCTATGTTGTTAGATATTAAAAACTCAACAGTTCATTTTGAAGATTCTCAACTCTTTTTGCCCTGCTCTCTCTCATTCATTATATGCTCAGGAAATTTCTGATATTAAGCAGGCCAGGCAATATCTACTTGCTGAGGGTCACATTATGCCCTGTATATGCTCCATAGTCAATTATGTTTTTTTTTCTCACCCAGACAAAGAAAAGCATCCTTCCATGTATGGCCACCTTTATTATGATTTCTTAAAGTTTATTTATTTGAGTTAAACAAGGCTTTATAAATCAGTTCCTAATACAGCATGAGTAAAAGGCAGTGCATATTTACATGTGCATTATTTGGCATCCATCAATCACATGCAATGGCCCAAGCTTTGCACGCTGCTCTTTAAAGGACTAATATTTTATTTATGAACAAAGCTAATCACTAAAGGGGTTATTTATTAAACCTCAATATTTTCTAGTCAGGGTTTTTTGGGCAAAAGCTCAAATTTTTCGTGATTTATTTTACTCTGATGCAAAAAGGCCAAATCCGAAAATCCAGCATCTCAAACCTGTCGTGGTCATGTATTAGTCAATGGCAGATGTCCCTATCCCAATTTAAAGATACCGTTGTCTGTGTTGAGTTTAGCCCGATAATCCGAAAAAATTTGGTGTTTTTTCGGAGATAACCCAAAAGAATAAAAGTGATTCAGTAGAGTCAGAAAAAATCATACTATTTGGGTTTTTACTCAATTTTATTGAGTCTTTCTGCAATCCAATTTTTTCGAGTTATTTTAATGATAAATAAGGTAAAATCATGGATGGGTGTTTGGTTGAGCTTTCTTTATTAAAAAAGTTAAACAAACTTGGATTTTAGTAAATAACCCCCTTAATGTTTGCCATGTTTACTGCCGAGGAGCAAACTTGCCCATTGTTTGTAAAAGATCTTGACTGCATGGTTTAAGTAGAATTTATCGGAACCCTAACATTGGGACTTCCGGATACAATCTAATATTTCAAGGGAGCATTTATCATCCTCTTCCAGATGTGTATAATTGAAATTACATCAATGCCAATACAAATGTCCAAAGTTATACTTTAAAATACACAGGCTAGTTGCACTCCCATCAATGCACCCATGGACCTTAACCAGATGTGACTTGTTGATGCCCCTGGATCAGATAACTGAAATAATACAAGAACCAAAGAGTGAAGCAAATTGTGACATTCTATACACAGACTATGTTTTAACTGTTGCCTTGTTGATGCAAATAATAAGCAAGAAGAGCAAGTGATCATGGGCTGGCACCTACACCAATCAATAACCTAGTCCACACTGACTTAAGCAACTCATATCAGCAACCGTATTTGCAAAAAGTCAGGTGACTCCAATCGTAGCAATCGTAATCGCAAGAGAACGGATGAGTTAATTTTTAAAGCTACATCTATGTGGTCAGAATATTTGTCAAAGTAGCAAGACCCGTATATTATAAAAATTTATGAAAAGGGGGAAATGGAGGAAGGTTAATTTTGGGTTATTTCTCCGGTAAGTACTTTGAAGCTTTTATCTTGGTTTTATGGTCATTAGAGCAAATTCCTGTTAATCCTAGCTGATACACAGTTGAACTAGTCATGAGACATAAACAATTTCTCATAAGGGGTGAAACGTTGTTAAAGTTTTCAGAATGACCTGCTTTTATACCTTATTTGAAATTCTAATTTTGATCTAAACTTTTGTACATATTCTGTCAGCCAATATATTGAATTGCATTGATTAGCTCTCAGATATCTACTTTATGGATAGAAATACTTATAGAGTAGCTACTGAGACTGCAATTTCTACTTTGTTTACCACCCTAAACGGATTTCATTATGCTATTGCATAATATATAAAGTATATTTTTTTAAATAATTTTTTACTAAAACATTGTCATTACTAAACACAGAGCAATAGTGCACATGGATTTGCAGCAGCTGCATTCATAGGTGGAGGGTGATTTTTTTTTTTAGGCATGTTAAGTCTAATGTTACTTCAACAGTTTCTTCACCAGCAATTTTCCACTGGAGGAGAAACAGCTGATTCAGTCCCATACTACAAGCATTGGCAAAAGTTGTAATTCACCTGTCTGAACACACAGGGAGGATTTTTGTTTAAAAATGCACTACAATTTTTCAAGGACGAAGCCCAGACTATTTTGAAAATGATATTCATAACATTCTCTTATCAAAATTTTAGAAAAAGTTCAGTTCATCCACATTACTGGAAATCTGGGCTAATGATTGGGTTGTTTAAGGGCAGGACTACACGGCTGATTCCGCCGCACAAAATCACAGGCGTCACGTCGGATTGCGGCGGAATCAGCCGTGTAGTCCTGCCCTAACAGTAAACTATGTTTATTGGTCTACTTTCACATAAAACACAAGGGATATGCTGTGTCATTTATGAGACATCTTAAATGCAGAAAGTATAATGCAGATATATTTTGGTCCCCTTACAAAAAACATTGGCTGATTTTTTAATGCAATATCAAAATAATACAATATAATAGTAGATGAAAATGAAAAGAAACAAAGGTAAAGTAGCCTAACTGATCTGCTAGCTGACCCAGATGAAGGGGGGAATACAATAAAGGCATGTGTGCTGCAGTCAAAGCTGTGATACAAATGAAGGCAGCACTCCAGTAAGAAGGAATGGGATATTTATTTGGTAGGCAGCTACAGTTACAAGGCCTTTAACCACTGTAACGCTTTCTTGGGCTATCCTGCCAATGAGAAGTTAAAGGTGTCCAGCTAGTAGAGTGAGCATGGGTTATATTGTGAATCTACACCCAGGCCAGAGCCTTCACCAAATGGAAGCTTACCCTTTAAGATGTTGTAAAACTACAACCCACAGGATAATTAGTGCAACAGTATATGAATTGGACACCAGGAGGTTCTTGGATCAAGTAGGGTACAGGCAGTCCTCTGCTAACCTAGATGCCTAGATCAACTGAGTTCCCTGCTCTAAAGGCAAACAAGAAGCCTTTGGAAAGCTACTCCCTGCTATTATCCTTGATGGAGCACACAGCTGCTCATGCTACACAACGCTGACTATCTCTCTCTCCTAGAGAGACTATTACAGGTCTGCCCTAATGATATCTAACCTCATTCATGGGATTGCCTGTTTCCCTACTTCAGCACCTTTGGAACAGGTCCCTTTGGGGTAGATGGCTTTACTGGGGCCTTGGTGATCCCAGGCTCAATGGGAAACACCTAGCAGCACAGACATCAGTAGCCAAAGAGGAAGAGGCCACTCCCTGCACAACACTATATAGCAGTGTGACAGGGGAATGTCATTACACTCTTTGTCCAATAGGTGAGGTGGTTACACTGAAACTGTTGCAAGGGCTTGTGCCCAATAACAAAGGATAAGAGAACTACATAGGAAAGGTAGGGGATTAACTCTATAGGGATAGGATATCCTATAGGTCCCTACACCACTTTAGGAAATTGTCACCAATATCCAATCACAATCTGCATCACACTATCACAGTTTTAACTAACACCTACCTGATGGAACTACCATTGATCATTATGTTTTGTTTCAATAACCCCTTTCAATAACTCCTTCCAAAACCACTTCTCCAGGATGAGTTCAGATGCAATGTAAATTGCACATACCAGACAAGCAGGAGGAAGATTAACAGCTGCTTTGTCTCTTGGCCGAGATCACCAACACAAACAGCCATCCTGGGTAAAGTTCAGTCCCACCTAGTAACTATGTTTGGCACACAGATCAGCTCATAAACTTTCCCATCTGAAATCTCACATGATTTTCAGTGAAAATCCCATGATGACATCACCAGGTAGGTTTTTTTTCTAAAGACTCTAGTCAGCAGCACCTTCTGCCCCTCCCCCAAGACAAGCTCAAATAGATACATTTGTGAGACAGAAGTTTTTGTTTTTGGAAATAATTATATTATGTTTTATATATTTCAACAACATATTCTGTAGTGCTTTACAGAGATTATACATCATTGACTGTTCAACTGGAGCTTACAATCTAAGGTCCCTATCACATTCACACACATTACAGCCAGTTTTTTCAAGAGCCAATGAACCTGTCTGTATGTTTTTGGTTTTTTTCCCAGAGGAAACCCACACAAGCACACAAAGAATATGAGAACTTTAAAGCTAGAGACATGGCTAGAATTGAACCTATGATCCCAGCAGGGGCGGAACTACAGCGAAAGCAGACCCTGCGGCTGCTCAGGAAGTATAGGGACCCCCTAATTCATAAACAATTCTAATAAATATTAGTAAAACAGGTCAACCTCTAGACATTCTGGGGGCCGGAAAAAAAAAATGTTGTGGAGCTCATCAATATCACTGGATCCCAGCACTGCAAGACATTGATACTAATCATTGCAACACTGTACTGAAAAAAACACAATTTTGCTGAATTCTAGGGGAAATTCTATAAGGCGAAACTTCTCTGATTCACATTCACAAAGTGTAGAAGAAACCTTCCGTTTATTTTCACATGCAACTCCAACTTGCATATCAGAGGATGGTGGCATTTGCACAATTTATGTCCCTACATCTTTGCAATATTCCAGAATCATAATGTAATCAGATACACACAACAAGGAATAAATCACCTGGGCTGAAATTTTAAAAAACATCTTTTTTTTTACCATAACTAATCTAAAACTCTATGTATGTTCATCACCAATTATTCCAAAATGATGTGCAATTCGGAAATCAAATACATTTCAAAGTCTTAATATTTATTCTGGCAGTGATTATAGCAGCATCCTGATTGTAGCTGACAGGATATCTTTTCCAATAATGTATAATATTTTTTTAACGATTGAATTATAGAGAGGCAACATATTTGTCTTTTGCTGGCTAGGGGCTAAATTATAAACTACATGGGAGACCTCTGACTGCTTCATTTCCAATGAATGTCATCTTTCCATAGATCTGAGTCTGAAAATATGAAACAGTAATCTTTATCTGATTTCTAGGAGATGAATTAAGTCGTACTGGCTCATTATTAAAATTGGGTTCACGAAGCAATCATCATGTTTTGATACGGAGTACATTTCAATATCTAAGTGCTAATGCAATTCAGTGGCAGAAATGAGCGCAATCCTTCCACTGTATTTAGAACATTCTCAATCTGCATTTAGAAATGAAATGCTTTAAAGGGGTGGTTCACCTTTAAGTGAACTTTTAGTATGTTATAGAATGGCCAATTCTAAGCAACTTTCAAATGGACTTAATTTTTTCTTTTTTATAGTTTGCCTTCTTCTTCTCACTCTTTCCAGCTTTCAACTGGGGGTTTATTTTTATTGCTATTTTTAATTACTCATCTTTTTATTCAGGCCAGCTCCTATTCATATTCTAGTCTATTATTCAAATTGATACATGGTTGATAGGGTAATTTGGACCTTAGCAACCAGATGACTGAAATTGCAAACTAGAGAGCTGCTGTATAAAAAGCTATCTAATTTAAAAACACAAATAATAAAAACTGATAACCAATTGCAAATTGTCTCAGAATGTCATTCTCTACATCACACTAAGGGGCCGATTCACGAAATTCGAGTGAAGGGTTCGAATGAAAAAAAATTCGAATTTCGAAGTTTTTTTGGGCTACTTCGACCATCGAATGGGCTACTTCGACCTTCGACTACGATCTTCGACTTCGAATCTAAAGATTCGAACTAAAAATCGTTCGACTATTCGACCATTCGATAGTCGAAGTACTGTCTCTTTAAGAAAAACTTCGACCCCCTACTTCGGCAGCTAAAAGCTACCGAAGTCAATGTTAGCCTATGGGGAAGGTCCCTGTAGGCTTGCCTGAGATTTTTTGATCGAAGGATTTTCCTTCGATCGTTGGATTAAAATCCTTCGAATCGTTCGATTCGAAGGATTTAATCGTTCGATCGAATGAAAAATCCTTCGATCGATCGATCGCAGGATTTGCGCAAAATCGTTCGACTTCGATATTAGAAGTCGAACGATTTTAGTTCCTAGTCGAATATCGAGGGTTAATTAACCCTCGATATTCGACCCTTCGTGAATCGGCCCCCATAAGTTAATTTAACAAGTGAACAATCCCTTTAAGAAATGTAATGCGATAAACACGTGTCTGTTATACAGTGAGGGGCAGATTTATCAAAGGTTGAGGTGAATTTTCGAATGAAAGAATTTGAATTTCGAGCTATTTTTTGTGTACTTCGACTAGGGAATGGTCCAAATTCTATGCTAATTTGAATTTTTTTAAAAAATTTGAATATCGAAATGTACTGTCTCTTTAAGAATTCAACTTCGACCATTCACCATCTAAAACCTGCCAAATTGCTGTTTTAGCATATAGGGGACCTCCTATGACCTATTTGGAGTCAATTGGTGGACTTTGAAAAATCTAAGTTTTTTTGGGGACAAAATCTAATTTGATCAAATGTGCTATTCCTTTGATTCGTATGACTCAAATTCGGCCGATTACGGACCTACGCGATCAAAAACTGACCTATTTGACTAAAAAAAAACTTTTACTAAATTTCAGTTGGTCTTTTTGAATTCGGATTTCGAAGTTTTTTCAATTTGAAATTCGACCTTTGATAAATATGCCCCTCTATGTTATTTTCATACCAGTCTTTAAAGCTTAACATTTTTTATATAGTAAAAGTGTTTGATTTACAATATCAACCCAGCTACAGAAAGGGCAAATGTAGTGGCTTTTGTCACCCTATGGCTTGTCAGCAGATATAAAGTAGCAATACAAATAAGAGGAGCTAGGGGCATATTTATTTAGCTTCAAATTTGAGTTTTCATGTTGGATTTTTGGTCAAAACTCAAAAAAAACGAATTTGAATTTGAGATTTATCATACTTCGACACTGGGAACAACTTGAATTTAATAGTACGCCACCTAAAACCTGCAGAGTTCATGTAGAAGTCAATGACCTATTTGAAGATGTTAATAGCCTTCCTGACATTTGAGTTTTTTTCAGAAAAAAAATATATAATCGAGTTCCATTCAAATTCTATTCGAGTTTTTGGGTTGTAATATTCATTTGAGTTTTAGACTTTCGATTTTATTCTTGAACATTCAAGTTCATTCGAGTCACTTGACCTTTGATAAATATGGCCTGTAATGTTCTGCTGTGAGTATTTGTGGAGTATAGATGGGTGAATAAATTCGCCAGGCACGACTTTGCAGAGAATTTCACCACCGGCAAATAAATTCGCAAAACTGCCGCAAACATTTGCCACTTCTTAAGCAGTAAATATTTCAATTGACAGTGAAAGGCACATTTCAAAACTGTACTAGTAGAGCACAGTTTCTAAACTAAAACTAAATTGTATGCTGTACATTTCCTTGCACTGAAAAATCTTAAGGATTTATTAATTATTTTCTTGAAAAAAAAAAAAGAATATGAGTCATGTTTAAGATGACCTGTACCATTTTTCATGTATATGATCAAAGAAATCCTTGGTGGCCTATATAATTTACATTAGATGGTACTTTATCGTATGATATAATCTTTCAGAAACATTTCTACTTTAATTGTCTAATGTGGACAATTTCCAAGGATCACAGGAACTTGTAATCCATAGAAAAGTCCACAGATTTCCATTTGCTAAACAGGTAACTAAAGCTATTTCCCTTGATACCTGCTGATTGGTTGCTATAGGTGACTAGGTGTCTAGCGTCAAAAGCTGATGACTGTGGTGGAGAATTATAAATCTTTAACATAAAGTTTCTTTTTCCCTTCCCTTGTCCTGTTCATAAATAACTTTGATACACGTGTCTATAAAAGTATCACTAAAATTTGTTCACCAGTTGAGACCTTGTGAAATCACATTATTTTGTAGAGGAAGATGAAGGATGAAGTCATCAATATTTACTACCTGTCCATAATTCTGTCAGAGTTGTTGAAGGGCCATTCAATTGGGATTTCAGTAATATTTACAACACTGATACAATTTGACAACTATTTCAACATCTCTGACTGACAGAAATTATATTTCCCAAGATCAAAATAACCTGTCAACGTGCATTAAGACAGTAACCATTACTAAGTCTGTACTTTAGAAAGGGCTCTTAATGTCACTATTCATACTGATCCCTAGAGTCCCATTATAGTGATTGTTTTCTAATTAAAATTTATAGTCACTTGTATACAGTATATGCAAATCTGTCTCATCGGCTTAATATGCAAATTGTCCAATCAGGATATTTAGATGGCCACAAAAATATCAAATTAATGATTTTTTGAAAAAACAGAAGTTTACAAAAATAAGAAAATATAATTGTCAGGTTACGGTTAGAGTTCTCTCATTCTGTCTACAATTTATATGCATGTGATAGGATGACCATAAAATGTTGCACAAGACCTAAAGGGACATTAAGTAATTATGGTTAAAGCTGTACATAAACTTAGTGCGCCTGCTATGGGTGATATGAGATTAGATGATTTATGGTCCAAGGTTGCTGTAACTCCCAATGAAGGGTCATGCCCCCTGAAAAGTTGATGTTTTGAGTAACACAATAAACACAAGGGACTAGCTCCCTGTTTGCACTGCCTTAAGTGTCATTTGCTTTAGTTTCTACCCCTTAGAATCAGGGCTAGAAACATAGGTTATGTTCAAATAAATTAGAATTTGCTAAATATCAATAACAATAATAAAATGAATATATAGTTGCTTGCAATACTTATTTTGTAAAAAATCATAGTAACATAGTAATTTAGGTTGAGAAAAGGTAACATGTCCACTGAGTTCAACCTTTTATGTCTATAAATAACCTTCCTAACTATAGCTTATCCCGAGAAGGGCAAACAACTCCATTTGAAGCCTCTCCAATTTGCCTCAGAGGGGCAATTGGGCCAGTCTCTGGATCCACTTGGTAATAAGAGCTATTTTAGAAGCCCTGAAAAACGTATTGCTGAGCCATCAAACCCCTTCTTGAAGCTTGACATGTATCTGCCAGTACAACTGATTCA
The DNA here is from genome assembly GCA_038501925.1 of Xenopus petersii. Lineage (NCBI taxonomy): Eukaryota > Metazoa > Chordata > Amphibia > Anura > Pipidae > Xenopus > Xenopus petersii. The sequence goes on along the minus strand of CM076674.1, from coordinate 92,209,043 downwards.
GGGAGAGAATTCACAGCCCTCACTGTAAAAAAACACCTTTACAAATATTAAGAACAATTTCCTTTCTTCCAATTGGAATAAAAACGCTCATGACTACTGGCAGGGCCTACTGGAAAATAAAGAATTATAGAGTTTATTATAGTTTAAAGATGTTGTACCATGTTAGCAATTGAAAAAATGCAGAAAATTTTAATTTTGGCGATACCTTTTATTGGCTAACTGAATAAGTAACAATTGCAACTTTCAGAGCACACAAAATATCTGAAGAAGGGGCATGTGTGCTCCTATAGCTTGCAATTGTTACTTATTCCAGTTAGCCAATAAAACAGTTTATTATATCATCCCCTTATATAATATATATATATATATCTATCTATATATATATATATATATATATATATATATATATCAGATCTTCCCTTAAGCGCTTCTTCTCCCGTGTAAACAACTCCAACCTCAGTCAGTCTTTCTTCATAACCAAAACTTTCCATACCCTTTACCAACTCAGTAGGTTTTAAATTTGAGAATAATGGCCTGTTTAGCCTAAGCTTTGTGTTAGATATGAGCTTTCTACTCTTATAGGCACCTATAACAACTGATCAACATGTTCATCCAACTCTTATGTATAACATAAACCATTCTTCTCATATACAAGATTATGCTTTTATCTCGGTGGTTCCACACAAGCAAGACAATTTAAAAATATTCAGGCAAAACAGTTCAAAATTATTTTGAAATATGGAAACAGATTTAGATAAAATCCATTGAAATTTGACTGGGTTATCTGTTTGCCCTTGTTTCATTTTGATATTGTAATTAAAAGAAAGTTTATCATTTTACCACATTCTATTGGCTATTAAGTTTATATCATATATGATATATAATTGACAAAAGGTTCAACTGATGCAAAATAACAGTATCACAAATTATAAATGATTTAGGCTTTCTTAATAAAAGAAACCTTCTGTGAATAGAGCATGCTAATGTTAACTTTGTCTGAGGGATAGATGCAGATACAAGAAAAACTTATTCTTTGCATATGCCTATATTCTTCTGCAAACAATGAATCTAAGGTGGCACATGAACTTCAGCCTGTGGCATAGTAACACTGGCATTGCGACATTCATTGTAAAAATGTGCCACAGATTAAGTTTGCATGACATTTGCAAGCAAAATAGCCTATAGTGTCTCTGTGATTCAATATACTGCAATAGCATCTAATGGGTGACCTTCCTTGACCTTTACAGTTGTCATTGGTTAATGTAACAACATTATCAACATTGTCAAATTTTTCCACAAAGGCATAGCCTTTCAGGCAATGTTAGACTGCAGCCAACAAATTGTAACTAACTGAGGCTGACAACACATTACAGCCTTGCCATAACCAATCACTATCTCTGCAGGGCAAAATGGCAGCTAAATTACAAGAGGATATGTAACAACATGTCTCTTAAATTGCCATAACAGTCCACACAACATAAGGAAAACAAAGCTACCTAAAAAATTATGACCTAAAGAACTGTAATACATCTTTGCAGTGTTAAAAAAAGGTGAAAGCTATTATAAGAAATTAATGGAGCAAAGAAGATTTGTTTTGCAGCTAAGGTACCCTGCTAAGCACCCTGCTCAGTAGTGATGGGATAATCTGAAATGGCGAAAATGGCGAAAAATTACTAAAATACATTGAAGTCTATGGGCAACAAAATGTTTTTGATGCGCCACATATTGCGCAACAAATTTTTGACACGCAACAAATTTTTGATGAGCGACAGTTTTTTTCACCCATTAAAGTCAATGGGGCAGATTTGCTAAAGGGCGAAGTGACTAACGCTGGCGAAAATTCACCAGCATGACGTCATTCATGCACTTCGCAGGTGCAGGCATAACTTCGATAGCGAAAGAGACAGACGCTAGCGATCATTCACACTCTATCACCAGGCGAACTTTCGCCAGACTTGCCTTCGCCAGTTTAGACCAGGCAAAGTGCAATGGAGTGCATAGGACTTCCTACATTTTTAGTGGAAAAATGTTCTAAGTCCCAAAAAATGCTGGCGTCTTTTCCTTTTTTCAAAGTGATAGCCTGCAAAAGTCCTTAAATTTTTTATTGGTTAACCAGGTTCCCCCATACATTCTCTAACATATGGAACATAAACTATACAGTGGGCTCATGTATAGGGCATTATAACAACTCTATTTTCTTTATTAGGTTCCCTGGACTTGTGTAATGTAATGTATTTGCTGCAACATATACATCCATGCAGCTTTATAATTTCCCGCCGTCTGCAAATAAGTCAACGCTAGAGCAACTTCGTTTTGATTGCCAAAATAACACTAGTGAAACTTTGCCAGCATTCGGTGCCCTGGACGCAACTTCGAATTTTAGTGAATTAGCGTTGTCCTAGCACATTTACGTCTGGCAAAGTGTTGCGATCCCTGTGAAGCCGTCACTGGCGAATTTTCACTGGTTAATGAATTTGCTATATATATTTTATTCAAATAAACCACAGTCTGTTTGCTTACCCACCATCAGGAACATTTGGTTCTACCATTTGGTGAAAAAAAATTGCCATATTTCAAGCATCAAATCTAGTCAGTATTTGATGCTATGTTAGCAGGGGAGGGTGCAAAGTGCAAAAAAAAAAGATGCATGCTGCCATGTTTTGCATACTTTGCCCATTGTCACTACTGTGTATTCTCAGAATGGAGCACAAGGACTTGTGCTTTCCTATTGAATACAAAAACAATTCCAGTTGATAAAATATTTTTTAAAATATCACTCTCTATGAAAAAGTGTTTTACTCTTAGCTTTAAGATTGTATTTGAGCTTGTTTTTTCACAATATTCTGTAAAATGTATAAAATGTGAATCACAAAAACATCCACTCATTAATATCCAAATGTTCTCTACAGAAACTTGAATGAAGAGCATTGCAGGCAGGGAAAGCAACCACAAAGACAAGGAAACTCATCTTGTGGGACACATACCTTATTACACGGAGCTCATTACCAGTACTCTTCTGTACAAAAGAAGCACCTAGAGAGCACATCATGAGCTCATTATTGTGCAAATGGAATTGCCATTATAAAGCCACAAGGATAAGAATATCGGATCTCTGGCTTTGTTTTATACAAATAAATCTAAAATGTTATAAGAAGCCGCTAAATACTGGTGCAGATGTTAGAAATTGACTTCTAAAGTTACTAACCAGTAATGACAAATAACAGAACCAAGAAGCTTCTTTTTAACTAATTATATCATTACAAAGTTGTTGTTTTTTTCGATAGGGTCTTCCTATAAATTAGTGAAGCAAGTAATATGAATCGAGATTCAGAAAACTCACGCTTAAGACTGAATGATCTAGGATTTTTTAGCAGTTTGTGGCTACATTTATTAGTACACACCCTCATTTAATCAATATAATTTATTTATATAGCTCCAGCATTGTGCACTGATAATTGTTTAAGGAACAGTAGACTTAACTCAAACTTACAAACAAGAACAAGAATTGTAATTAGAAGGCCTTGCTCACAGCAGCTTAGAGTCGGAGATACACTAAGTCCACATGACATCACTAAGCACCATTTATAAGGATACAATTTACAGGATATTCATTCTTTTGTATATTACATCTGTATAAAAGCCATACTTGTGTATATAGAATTTATAATGAATTCATAGCACATAGAGTGCTGAGCACCAATGAATAGCTCTGTGGGCACAAACCGACAAGTAATTTCTAGTCTACTCTTTTTTTCACATGCTAATTTGTGAGACTTTGATAACTCTTTAAAGTACCAACAACACGAAAAAACCAAAATGGTTTCGTATGTTTATGTTATGTTTAAATGTTTATTCACTTCAAAAAAACTACTAAAGTTCAAGATGACTTTCGAATAAATAGAACTTTTGAGAGAGGACAGAAAAGATGTGAAAAATCCAATTTTTTAACTTCTTACACAGCATGGTAAAAAGACTTTATTGCAATTAAATTGTTTATTTGTTGGTGTGGGATTAAACATTTAAGGTAAAAAAAAACTATTATTACTTTATGGCATTACTAATCTAATGACAAGGAAGAATGAGTTTACACTTGAATAGACTAGTATGTTGCTACAAATTCTTTGATTGTTTTTCAGTTCTTGGCGAACATTTTTCCTGATACTAAAGGATAACAAAACCCAAAATGAAATTAGAAGTACAGTATAAACAGCTAAATCTAATCTTGCTGCTCTACATAAATACCTCCAATTAGAGTTGAGCATCATCTAAATATTGAATTCTTAGCAACATTATAGGAACCATGCCCTGGTTTGTCCAGACTCAGTTCTAATCAGTGGAAACCAAATGTGCACTTGTTAATTTCATTGCATATGCACACTGGCAGGTGTTGGACTTGATGAAGCAGACATCATTCATGAAAAAAAAAGTCGACCTAACTCCCTACCATGAATTGAACTAATTTATCAATAATTTTTCTAGAGAAAAATCAGAGCAATAAGATTGAGCAATTTGTATAGTACGATTGACGCCCCAAATGATCGATTTTATCGAATATTTGCTGCGAAAACTTAACTTTTTCATATTATTGGATGAAAACCCTGACTTTTTCAGATTATTTAGATCACGATGTCAAGAAACAACTTCTACGTGATAAGGTTTGAGATGGAGTATGTTCGGATTCCGATTTTTTTAAATCTCTAAAATTTATTTTGTTCCTGAAAAATCGGAGTTTTCCCTATAAAAGCATCGACCAGAAAAAATTGAGGCTTGATAGACGATGGCACTCACTGAGACTTATAAACCAGTAATATAAATCTATGATTGTTCCACAAATTGGTTACCTTTCTGCAAACTGACACAAATGTAGTCTAATCAATGAAGCATTCAAAAGTATTTGATGTCTTTATTTTAACACAAAAAACCTGTGAATGTTAAACTATTCATGTTAAAATACATATTTTAGTATTTGTAATAAAGCTATCTGAAAAATCAAACTTTTTTTTCTGACTTAAGTGAATAAACAATAGAAAATAGAGAAAATTGCCCGTGTTTTCTTATGGAAGCATCACAGGGACTGCATTTGTTTCATAAACATAAAAGTTTGTCAGAAATGGCAACACTGCTCTTTAAAATGATGGATTGTTTCCTACAACCCTTAAATTAACATTACAAAGCCCTGACCTTGTGTGCATTAAGTATTCCCGCAAGATGTTCAGGAATATTTTATGAGTTGTTTCATTTTGCCGTCTTCCTTCTGATTACCTTTGAGGCTTATTAAGAAATCCACTATTTTGTCTTAGGGGCATAAGAGAAAAACAGAGTTCCAACCAAGGTTCTAAGATATTGACAGTATGAGATGAAAGGGATTTATTTACAGAAAAACAGATTTGAATTTAAAAAAAAAAGGAGCTGCAATTACTTCATGCATCAACATAAAAACATTTCATATGACAAGAGATAACATTTCCTTATGAAGCTGAAAATGGTCTAATTTGTAAACAGAAGATAAAGGAAATAGAAGATGTTATTTTGTATGGCCCTTGGTTAGAATAATCTGTAACAGAGAAAGTTGAAAAGGTGGGCTGCATTGTTCCTGTTGGCAGGTGACCTCTAACACATATACTGTACACATTCCTCTCATTAGCTGCCAAGATTTCAAATCAAATGACTGATATAAGTCACTGGCAACATTTGATCTAAGGCCATGCACATGGAGATAAAGTTTGCTTAGAAAAGACTAGCAATGTTTTCATTGTGATAGAGTCGCAAAGAAAATAATTGACAGCACCATAAAGTAATGAAAGCTCAAGTTTACATATAATTATACATGGAAATAACAATAACAAACCAGTTATAGTTAGAATAGTGAAAGGAGATATCAGTGTTTAACAATGGGCAAAGGGTTAGATGCAGAGTGATAGATTGACAGAAACACCTTGTATAACCTTTATTATCAATAACCATCTTTTTTACAGTAATAATCTCGATATAAGTAGTCTACAGGAGTCTTAGGCTAATGCCATAAAAGTCTGTTTCTCTGCCTGAGTATGTGAGACCTGTATGAAAAATATCATTCAAGCTCTAATTGGCAGTTGAAACATTTCATTAGAAAAGAAGTATTAAACCCTGAAAATGTTGATTAGGCCAAGTTCTTCTCATTCCTACACACATTCAGATACTCTCAAAATACTGCCAATATATTGCCCAAACACTTGTTTAAACTGACCACACTCCAATCTTCAAGCAATGCTGCCACCATACAGTACTTGTACACCTCTCCCTAATGCTGCCACTTTTGATCAGCTTGTGCAATGGCTACCCATCATACATAATTTGTAAAAACCTCAAAGAAATCGTGTTTTTCATGGCTAGTTTTCAAATTAAACATTTCAGGTTAAAAAAAAAAAACCTCAAATTTTTCCAGTTTTTTTAAAAACTAGAATTTTTCACCTCGACCCTGGAAATAGCTCAAATCTGAAAATACACCATCTAAAACCTGACAAGGTCATGTTGTTATGTTAAAAGCCTTCATTTTATTCTGTGGGTTTTGCTAAAAAACTCGATTAATTCATGCAATTCGAGTTATGTCCAGAGGAAAACTCAACTAATTTGAGTTTTTGGGTTGTACACCCCAAATTCGCTGATTCAATTTTTTTGTGTTCAAGTTTTATCTTAAATCAGAAAATATTCGAGTTGTGAGTTCATTCAAGGTATTAAAAACCTCACAAACCTCTAAAACTCACCCTTTAATAAATCTGCCACTTTATTTTCATAGGGGGTTATGTAATAAAAGGCACTAAGTTTGCCCAGGAGCAGTAACCCATAGCAACCAATCAGCAGGCAGCATTTACTGGTCACCTGTTTAAAAGCAAACATCTTATTGGTTGCTATGGGTTACTGCTCCGGGGCAAACTTAGTGCCCTTTTTATTACATATGGGGGAAAGTCCCTTACATTGTAAATTACTGCAAGAGATGATGATGGTCATATGTTATAATAATTAACATTTTTCTTGTTGCCATTAAACTAGTGGCATTATCTAAGTTGAACTTAAGTCTTGAACTTTAAAGTGATACTGAAACTAAAAAACTACTTTTTAAAATATTAATGTACATTAAAAGATGCCTATAGGTCATGTTGATCTTTTTTGCTGCAATGATTGTTTTTGTAAGTAATTGTTAGTTGAAGTTCTAAACCTAACTGTTTTGCCAACCTGACTGTCCCATCTCAACCTGTCAGTTAAAGTTTCTAATTCTAACGGACTTCTTCTGCACAAATATGGCAGCTCCCTCATACAGGAACATGGGGCATCAGGCAGGTAATGTAACAGCATCCCGCAAATACTTTATGGCAAAATTATAAGTAGCTTTCAAAGGCAATATTATGATAGATGTAAAAAATAGTTTAATTTCTGGTGTCAGTATCTCTTTAAAGGGCAGATTTATTAAGATCTGCTGAGATTTACTGAGTTTTTTTTTTGGTCAAAAATCTATTTTTTGGGTTAAGAAAACTTTAATTTTCTGAGTTTTAAAAACTCAAATTTTTCAAGAACTTTTATACCCCGACACTAGAAATAACTTGGATCCAAAAATAAACCATCTAAAACCTGTCGAGGTCATGTAGGAGTCAATAGCAGAGCTCCCTTGAACCAGTTGAAGATGTTAATAGCCTTCATGATGTTCGAGGTTTTTTCGAGTTCATTCGAGGTATAAAAAACTCTAAAATTCGACCTTTGATAAATTACCCCCTAAAGGTTTAGCTTATCTTATTAAGCATTTCAGTAGGCATCAGAGAAGTAAAGAAGACATAAATAAATCAGAACAAGAAAGCCGGACAAAAAATTGTTTCCAGGTATTAATCCAAAATGTTAAAAATCTATTAATATTTGTCCTGTTCTTTACTGAAATTTACCTGAGGGTGAATTATCAGTAAATGGAAATTATTTGCTTAACAAGAAATAGGGACTCTGTATATTTCTATTATTTCAATTAGATAATGATACAGAACCTAAGCCAAGATTCTAATTCTTACCATTTGTGCCACAGTATTTATTTATTTTTTTATTTGGAAACAATTTACGCAATGCCTTAAAAAAAAGAAAGCCATTAAAAGAAAATGTTTTTCATCACATGGTGGCAAAAGCCACACAGAACAGGATGTCTTCTTCATCTTATGTCAAAGAAATATTTATATGATTTAACACAGAGCCTTACAATTTTATTGCCCCCAAAATTGTTTTTGTATGAGATTTATTTACTCTGTCTACAAATCTTAATTAGACACAGGCCCACAAATATAAACAGAAAAATCAATACTCAGCTTACTCTGTACAACACTGGGTCATTTATTTCATGGCGGCCTTGAAAAAAAAAATCCCAAAGGCTGTGAATGGGATGAGTGTTGTTGTATGGTATAAACTGTGTCTGGTTCTGGGATCCTCCTGCCAGGCGAAAAGATAAATACATAACGCACAGATGAGAAGTGCATCTGGTCTTGGATCATAAAACACATTAGAGTGAGCTTTGCACCTTACAGCTGGAGAGGGAGCAGGGTGGGAATTCCAGAAAGCCATGGATTAAGGACTGACACGGTCTATTGCATGAAGGAGCTTCCATTAATCAGACTGTTTGTGTCACAGGAAGGGAGAGTATTAGTGCAAACCCTTAGACACAAAATATCCTCATAAAAGAAACCGTATGCCACAGCTAGTATTCCAGGCAGCCAGCTAAGCCTACTGGAGATGCACATAATGAAATACAATCCTGTCAGGGATAGCCCTTGGGTAAAATTTTCACTTCTACAATCCATTTTCAGTTTAGGTCGGGATTTTTTGAAGACAACAAGCAGCAACTCGACTCCCAGGTGACATGATGTGTTCAGATTTAGTCTATGAATGTTGCAAATTAAATTCCCTCATCAGGCCTCTAATCACTCTTACCAGATGGGGCTCGTGCTCAATTTTGGATCCACAGGAAATTTAATGGTTATTGTTTCTGTTTAAATAGGAGATTATTGCATTTTAATAAGTTCTCTTTGGGACCCGCAGCAACAATAGAGCACTATGAATTACTGTAGATAGCTGTTACTGCATGCTGGGGAAAAATCAAGTTACTAAGTGTGACAAGTTGCTTTTTCTTGCCTTCCAGCAATCGCTCGGAGTGTATTTACCACCAAATTAAGTATGTACCGTGGGGATAATATTTTTATCCTGCCAAGGGGGGAAGGTGCTTGTCTGTGGATTTTCATTAAAATGACACATCTGTTCAGCAATTTCACAAAGTAATTCTACTGAAAGTTTTATCAGCTAATTTTAATTATTCACTCCAGTGGTTTGAATACAGGATTCATCATGTTGAATTAATACATTTGACGGGAATTTCACAAAGAGGGGGAGAATAAAAACAATCAACAAATTGAATTGTCATGCAATATGGATTTAATTGAGATTCTTTAATTAGGATAAGGCTGGGATGCGGTATTTTAAAGGTATTAAAAAGCTTAGCAATACTGTGGTAAAGATTAAGAAAAAATGCAATTAAACATCAGTGGGTGTGACCATACCTAAATGGAAATAATTTTAATAGACTTTCAGAATGTATTTTTCCTTTTTTTCATGCTTTTTTTTCATAGCTTCACAATCCACATAACTCTTGTACCCATTAAAACAAAGAATACATATGATATTCTAACACAGCCAATAAGAGTGTGTATACAATCATGGACAGTATGGAAACACCTCTTTATAAGATAAAGTGGAATGGAAACCTTTGAAAAATAGCTAGGATAATCAGTGTCATCCTTAAAAGGGTTGTTCGTCTTTTCATTAACTTTTAGGGGCACATTTACTTAGCTCGAGTGAAGGAAGAGAATAAAAAATACTTCAAATTTCGAGTGTTTTTTTGGCTACTTCGACCATCGAATTGGCTACTTCGACCTTCGACTACGACTTCCATTTCAAAGGTCCCCATAGGCTTTCCTAGCTTTTTTTGATCAAAGGAAAATCATTCGATCGATGGATTAAAATCCTTCGAATCCTTCAAATGCGGTAAATCCTACGACTTTGATTGGTTATATTGAGGGTTATTAATTAACCCTCGATATTCGATCCTAAGTAAATGTGCCCCTTAATGTAGAGAGTGATATTCTGAGACAATTTACAATTGGTTTTCATTTTGAATTATTTGTGGTTTTTGAGTTATTTAGCTTTTTATTTCAGCAATCTGGTTGCTATTACCTAGCAAACATGCATTGATTTGAATAAGAGACTGGAATATGAATAGGAGAGTAGGGATGGGCGAATTTTTTCGCCTAGTTTCGCCGAAAAAATGATGCCCATAGACTTGTATGGAGTTGTGCGTCAAAATAAAAAGACGCGCAACAAAATTTTTTTGACGCCCATAGACTTTAATGGGCGTCGGCATCATTTCGCCGGCGGCAAATTTTTGGCGAAATGAAACAGGTCAAATTCGCCCATCCCTATAGGAGAGGCCTGAATAGAAAGATGAGTAGTAAAAGTAGCAACAACAATACGTGTGTAGCTTTACAGAGCATTTGTTTGTAAGATGGGGTCAGTGACCCTGATTTGGAAGGTGGAAAGAGTCAGCAGACAAAGGCAAATAATTAAAAATCTATAACCAATAAATAACGAAATCCAATTGAAAAATTGCTTAAAATTGGCTATTCTATAACATAGTAAAATTTAAATAAAGGTGAACCACCCCTTTAAGCCTTTCCTACCAGTCAGTGGCAAAGGGATTGAACAATTCTGCATTCCTATATTCACTAATGAACTGAAAGATGAATGATAATGAACGTCACTGAAAGCTGAAGGTCCTGTGCAGAACCAACAAAATAAACCTTTGTGCACCCTCATGTGCAAAGCAACATAGTCATCATTTGTATTCTGTGTGATCAGTTGATGAAAACTCAAAAATAATGTATTCGATTTGCTTCATTCATTTCTTTTCATAAGCATTGATGGGCAAACATTTTATTTCATGACTTCAACAGCACTACATGACTTCACCTACTTCAGTAAAGGTATCTCTGGCTTATATATGCTTTGAATTGAAGGTGTTAGTGTGCAGGGATAACCCATCCATATTTCTTTTGTGCTTCTTTTTATGATTTTTTGAGCACAGGTTTTACTTAATAAAAATACATACCAAAGAAGATAACATCTGTTCCAAAAAAAACAGTGACCTTCCTTATAGGTTTTGACAGCTACACGCACAAGCGGAACAAATTGAAACATTTTCTTTCTGCAGGTGGCCACATTACAGACATCTGTCTATAAGTTTGGGGATGATGAAGAAGTGCCACCTGCTTCATAGATATGTTTAAAAAGTTTCCATCTGCCTGACCTCAAATTGTATGTGTATTTTCTGATGTTAAAGGAGAATAGAAGCAGATCCTGCAGGGAGCTGTGTGAAAGGAAGGCTTTTTATCTAAGCACACTGGTACATTTCATAGATGAAAAGTCTCACTGTAATATATTTCTAAAGTTCGTATTCTATGATTAGGGTTTTTTTTTTCCTTGTTGTATAGTTGAAAATGACAAAGGCAAAAGAACCAAATACCAGTTTATTGCCCTAACAGATTCTGCAGCTTTTAAACATTTAAAACATCCATAATTTCCAGTTATACTAGTAAATATAGGTACTACAAGTCTTATACCCCTTTCCCACTAGCGGCAAGATTTATTAGAGATTGAGTTGTATTAAACCTGAAAAACCCGAGTTTTTGAGGGTATTTTTCAGTAAAAAAATTAAAATTTTTGGGTTAAAAAAGACAAGAAAATTTCAAGTTTTTGAAAAAAAAACATGAATATATCTAGATTTTTCATACCCCGAAGCTGAACATAGCTCAAATACTAAAACAAACCATCTAAAACCTGTTGAGGTCATGTAGAAGTGAATGGCAGAGGTCCCTTGAACCATTTGAAGATGTTCATGTTTGAGGTTTTTTTTGGTGGATTTGGTTTGAAAACTCATTCAATTCAAATATTCAAGTTTTCCACACTGATTTGAGTTTTTTACATTCAAAGTTTCTCCTTGAATTACAAACCATTTGAGTTGTGAGTGCATTTGAGGCTACAAAGCTCTAAAATACAACCTTTGATAAATAACCCCCTAGGTCGACTAATAGAGTAGTTACATTGGCGCAAATTCACTAAGCGCCGAAGTGCCAAATGCTAGCGTTAATTCGTTACTGCGCAAATTCACTAACGAACGCTGGCGTAGTTTCGCTAGTGTTACTTCGCACCCTTACACCAGGCGAATTTTCGCTAGCGACGTATCTACGCAAAATCACTAACTTGCGCAGTGTACTGAACGCTACCTTTTACGCTAGACTTCCTTCGCCCCCTCAGACCTGGCGAAGCGCAATAGAGTAGATAGGGATTGTTTCCAAAAAAGTCAAATTTTTTTCTAAGTCCCAAAAAACGCTGGCGTGTTTTCTACATGATGGGTGATAGGCTGAAAAAGATCGAAAATATTTTTGGGGCTCCCCTCCTTCCCCCTTACATTTCCTGACTCATGGCAACTTATCTAGACAGTGGGCACATGTGTAGGGCAAAATACAATTTTTATTTGCTGATTTGAAGGTTTTCTAGGCATTTGTAGTGCTGATACGTGTTCCTCCATTGAAATTTGAATTTGGCGCCGTATGCAAATTAGCCTTTGCTAGCATAACTTCGCTTTACATAGCGAATCAACGCTAGCGCAACTTCACAACCTTACGCTACCCCTGTGCGCAACTTCGGATTTTAGTGAATTTGCGGAGCGCTGGCGAAACTACGCCTGGCGAAGTGTGGCGAAGTGCGGTGAAGTTGCGCCTGGCGCAACTTCGCATCTTAGTGAATTTGCCCCATTGTCTCTATTGAAAACAGAAAGGTTATTATTTTAGGACAGGCATTTATGCAGCGATGACACTGCTATCCAAAGGATGTACGCTACCATTCTGTTTTAAGGAGAATGCATGTACAAATTACTTCTGTGGAACAGGGTTTCTTTACCAGCTCCTAAATAATAAACATCCTCTAACTGACTTACATACCTTCTGTGCTCCATTGGTGTTTCTTTTCATTTCCTGTTCTACTAGGGAAAAACATATGTTTAGTGAACCATGCAAGAGCCTCTACTTTTTGGCAGCACAGAATGGGATGGGATATTGTATCCCATCTGGCATGAATAAGAAAATTAATTAAGCATTCAAAGCTCACCCAAAATACATTTTATTTTTCTGGATAGCTCCTTCACATTTTTGGTTTCCTTACCCCAATTGGTAGAATTGGTACTTCTTATGGGCTTAGCACATTGATATTTAAAATGTGAGGGAAGAAATTGGCATGAGTAAGATGGTGAATAAGATGAAAATTGCCCAGTATTTCATAATATATGAGATCTGTAATGATGATAGAAAAACATTCTTGCAGTTGAAACAGCTAGTAAAATAAATAGGGCTAACCTTCAATCCACAAGAGGAAAGGTAATCAGCAAAGATAAAACAATAAATGAGTCCATTTTAGGAATGACAGTAAAACAAGAGGAATACGAGAAAAAGCAAATTATTAATGTGTGTGGATGAGGGAAATATAATTATTAAACAGAATGATCAAAATGCAGCCTATCTGAAACTTTTGCCTTGAATTTTAATTGGTTATAAAATGAACTACTGTATTCAAGTGTGTTATGTTGCACTGAATTTAATTACCTGTAACATTTTGTCTTATTTTTGTACTATACAGTAGCAATTATTACTGATATATTTCTGAGAGGAATTTATATCTCTATAATCAGAATAAATAAAATATCTATGATTTCTTGTTTGTGTTCTAAGACTTTTTAGTAACTTGTTATGTTTCTTTAAAGAGTTTAAAGGGATACTGTCATGGGAAAAAATTTTTTTTTCAAAATGAATCAGTTAATAGAGCTGCTCCAGCAGAATGCACTGCATTTCTCAAAAGAGCAAACAGATTTTTTTATATTCAATTTTGAAATCTGACATGGGGCTAGACATTTTGTCAATTTCCCAGCTGCCCCAAGTCATGTGACTTGTGCTCTGATAAACTTCAATTACTCTTTACTGCTGCTGTACTGCAAGTTGGAGTGATATCACCCCCCTCCCTCCCCCCCCCCCCAGCAGCCAAACAAAAGAACAATGGGAAAGTAACCAGATAGCAGCTCCCTAACACAAGATAACAGCTGCCTGGTAGATCTAAGAACAACACTCAATAGTAAAAACCCATGTCCCACTGAGACACATTCAGTTACATTGAGAAGGAAAAACAGCAGCCTGCCATAAAGCATTTCTCTCCTAAAGTGCAGGCACAAGTCACATGACCAGGGGCAGCTGGGAAATTGACAAAATGTCTAGCCCCATGTCAGATTTCAAAATTGAATATAAAAAAATCTGTTTGCTCTTTTGAGAAATGGATTTCAGTGCAGAATTCTGCTGGAGCAGCACTATTAACTGATTCATTTTGAATTTTTTTTTTCCCATGACAGTATCCCTTTAAGGCTCTAGGCTTCTTCTCCTTAACAAAAGCCTCCTCTTGCCTCACACTGTCCAGATTATTTACCTTCTGCTTTAAGTAGGAGTCCAAAAAGATAGAACTATGGAATCTTCACACTTTAATATGTGTGGGTATGCCCATAACACCTTTGGACCAATAGGAATATGTCTCTCCCACAGGGCATATGTTACACTACACAGTAGGGGAAATTAACTCAACATCTCCAACAGTTGAGTTGCTCTGCACCGACTATTTAGGTTGTTTTTTTTCTGTTGCCTTTTTGTAGGGAGTATTTTTATTTTACCATATAAGAGCTATTAGAGAGGATCTATGAATATTTGGGTCTACTAAGTTTACAAAAAAAATTATTACTACAGGAGGTAGAGTCTGTAAACAGAACCAGTACAGCTAGATACTAAAATACAAATGAAATATAAAAATGTGACTAGATTCAGAAGAATAAAAAGTTATAACGTTGTTCAAGGAATATGGATCCTAATCCTCCTGTTTCTGCTTCAGCTATTCAGCCAACAACAGGTTCTGTGAGCATCATATTAATGCAATGGATGGTTAATCCATAAGCACACTGTTCTATAGAGCTTGGAATTCAATTATTAGAAGTGCTTTTAAAAGAAATTTCATTCAAATGTGCTTGTTTTCTGTATTGCTATGCCTCATTTGTTTTGCTTTGCAACCAGGCCTGTGAGGTCATAGTATCCTTGAAAAAAACACACGATCAGAAGAGGTAAGGAAAATCATGACTTGGCATGGTCCTTTGGGATGCTTATAGTTAAGAAAAAAAATAAAACTGGCATATGGAGATGTTCATATAAAATGTTCCCACCATTTGGTAAATTATTCTTGAAAAGTTACACATCACACAGTGTGAGCCTCTACAGAGGGAGTAAAACTGCTACTTTATGTTCTCATGATCACAAGTATAATTGAGTGGAAAACAAATCTGTTAACATAAGGGAGGGGGTGACAAACATTTGGGCAATCTCACTTGAGCGCTGTTAAAATGTTAGCAAAGCAAGAAAATTAACAGCAGGGAGATAGCACATTTTATATAAAGAAAAATACTTTCATAAATGTACATTCTATACAAAACAAAAAAAAGTTGTATTTCTTGATCATGTTCATTGTTTACAAAGTTAACAATTCACTTGAATAAAATAGGTCCAACTATCTATATATATATATATATAGAGAGAGAGAGAGAGAGAGAGAGAGAGAGAGAGAGAGAGAGAGAGAGAGAGAGAGAGAGAGAGAGAGAGAGAGAGAGAGAGAAGGTTAAGGTTGTAAAATACTTTGCTTTATCAGCAAGTATGCAGTATGGCCACAGGTTTGACATGTAATTAAATGAAAACAGTCCATGCCATGGAGTGGTAACAGGTGGACCTACATGTAGAAATGTGAACATGGTTTTTTGGATCAAAATACTCAAAGTAATTATTGAAACTCGTTATGTTTCAACATTATTAGCTGGGCCTTTCTTTGAGTTACCTCAAATGCCCCAATCCAAATCACCAAGGTGCTATTTTTTGCAAAAATATTGATCACAAATTGAAATATTTGTTGTTGAATGAATTGTTTTTAAAATGTATCAATCCTTTTATTTTTCCTTATTTTTTTACCATTTCCTTGCCACCAGGACTATGGAACCAGTGTTAACCTCCAACTTTATTCATGACATAAACTTTTATACAGTGAAATGCAATCTAAACTGTGCAAGTCACATTGTATTCATATATATGTGTTTGGCAAATCATTTTTCACTTATTTTAAACTTGACTAGATTATTCAAGCTGTACCTGCCTTGTATTTCACAAAAGCCACAACTTACCATGTAGTAGGGAATACAGAGGTATAAACCCACTACCTATTACCATATTTGCAATTCATAAAAACCTGTTTAGATAGACTATCACTCTTTTTACAATTTGGCAAATTGGCAAAATGCATCTAAATAGTAAATAATAGCAAGAATAATAGTAATATATATCTTCAGTATATTTTTTTTTTTTAAAGAAAATCCTTGCAGAGACTATTAGAGTATATTCCCCTAAGATACCTATATAATCTATGCAATAGTGCTCATATCCTTGAAAGTGACAAAAGCACTTCTGGGAAGGGAAATGGTAGGAAGATTCTGAACAGATCAATTATCATTATCTTCTTCCCCAGGCACCACAGCTTATTGTGAATCACACATCAATAAGTAATGCACACTGTCTGGAATGTATTCTCTTTGAGATATAACTATAACATTCTAAATGTTCCATGCCAGTTGAATCATACTAATAGATTATAAACAAAATGCCTCAGCCAAAATTAGACAATAAAATAAGCTAAAACATGGATTTTTTTTTTTTAAAAAACCAAACATTTGTATTAGCCCCTGACCCAGCTAAGCATGTTATTGTCCCTGCTCCCTTACCTTTATGCAGTCTGACCTCATTGTTCTTCCCCAATAATGTTTCCATCCACAACTTTCCACTGTTAAAACACATTTCTGCACCACCATTTGGCCAACCCCAACTACATTTATATCCTTTTATATCAGTTTCTTATTCAATAGCTCATGAGTAGACTGTGAATGAGTATTGGCATATTTCTTTCTTAATTGTCTAACTCTGTTTCAGACTGGACAATATATACCCTATACAATGCCCCAAGACTTGGAGTTGGGAAAAAGAGAGCCTAGAAAACACCTAGAAAACAGTGGAATTTGCTGCTCTTCTCATTTCTGTATTAGTTTCCACTTTACAACGGTTACTGCAATAGCTACTGCAAGGTTGATAGTAGTAGTGAATGATTTATATTTGCTTGCCTGCTGTGTGTTCAACCACTGTGTAAATATCCTGATAATGGACTATGCACATTTTTATTGTTGCTCCAACTAAAAATATTTTTACTTTAGTCTTTTATGCCAAAATCCCTTTTGATTCTGTGGTCCATGAAGACAAACAGTCCAAACAATCACTTATATAGATGTAGTAGAATAACAAGGAAGCACACAAGATAAAAACTTACAGGGGCACATTTACTAAGGGTCGAATATTGAGGGTTAATAAACCCTCGAATTCGACCCTCAAAGTTAAATCCTACGAATTTGAATATCGAATTCTAAGGATTTACCACAAATACTACGATCGATCAATCAAAGGAAAAATCTCTCGATCAAACGATGAAATGCTTTGAATCAAATGATTTGTAAAGTGATGGGGAAGGTCCCCATAGGCTAACATTGTACCTCAGTAGGTTTAACCTGCCGAAGTATGTAGTCGAAGTTTTTTTTAAAGAGACAGTACTTCGACTATCGAATGGTCGAATAGTCAAACTATTTTTAGTTTGAATCGTTCAAATTGAAGTCGTAGTCGAAGGTCGTAGTAGCCTATTCGATGGTCGAAGAACCCAAAAAAATACTTTGAAATTCGAAGTTTTTTTACTTCGAATCCTTCACTCGAGCTTAGTAAATGTGCCCCATAGTATAGTAAGTTAAAACAATTTGTGCATATTCAAAAAGACAAGTGAAAAAATAACCAATAACAAGTGACTAGTGCACTTGTGTAATCTCTCCTTTACCGCACACCCAACGAGTCTGCATACTTACCAGATACAGACCAGTATTAAGCCAAATGGAAAGGAATAAAGGTGAATAAATAAAGGTCCTGCAGCAGATCTTCAAAGACCTCAGCAGTGAAAAAATGTTGTTCCAATGCTCCACAGGTTGGACATAAAACATAGAAGCCAGTATTTAGTGTAGCAAATTTTAATGAATAAATAAAACACAAAAAAATTGGCTACTTACAAAATATCCAATATACTGTAGGTACAGGTATGGGATCAGTTATCCAGAAACCTATTATCCAGAAAGCTCTGAATTACAGAAAGGCCTTCTCCCATAGACTCCATTTTATCCAAATAATCCGCATTTTTAAAAATTTCCTTTTTCTCTTTAATAATAAAACAGTAACTTGTACTTGATTCAAACTAAGATATAATTAAACCTTATTGGCAAAACCAGCCTACTGGGTTTAATGTTTAAATGATTTTCTAGCAGACTTAAGGAAAGATCCATTATCTGAAAACCCCCAGGTCCAGAGCATTCTGGATAACAGGTCCCATACCTATACAGCATATAGAAAACCAGATGCAGCCCAATGCATTTCACGTGGTTAGCCACCACACTTCTACAGGGACTCATAATTCATAAACACTTAATTTTTTCTTTACACCCCTTTTAAATGTACTTCCTTATCGCATATATGCGTCTGGCACTCTAATGCACATCGACTACATCCAATTTGCCATTTTGGAGCATGTTTACTAAAGGGGGGCTCTCCCAAGACAAACTTACTGATGTCCAAATCTCCATAATTTATGTGAATACCCAGGAATCCCTGCATTATCTAAAGAAATGCAAAGTTATTCAAACATTTTCAAAATGTTGTCCCATTTGAAGCACACACATTATAAAAATATATATAATGTATATATAAAGAGAATACATACATAAGGACATATAAAAAGTATAAAAAGTATATATAACCTTTAAAAGGAGATATACCCCCACCCAAATAAAATTCACTATTAGCGTTCTCCCCCCTTCAAATAGGGGGAAACATGTTCCAGTCCCATATACACCATACCTGAAGGGTCACACAGATGGCAATCACTAAAATTCACCAAACAATCAACCCTCTCAAAGATACTGCACATCCTACTACCACTCTTTCTATCCAGAGAAAAAAGCAACTGCTCCTGCCCTGACATGCTTTGATTCATGATCAAAATCAATTAAGAATATAGTACTCTTATGGGATAATGTAGAATTTACTGGTCACCTTTAAAAGCAAACATCTTATTGGTCGCAATGGACAAACTTGTGCATTTTATTACATATGGGGCTTAATTTATCATACTCTTGTTTCCCCTGTTTTACCAATTTCCTGTACCTGGTATACACCTTCAATAAAAAAAATACATTTCATTCCTCTGGACACGTTATAACAGCTACAGTATGTCCATGCTTTTCTATATGTTATGTTATGTGTTCCATATGGCCAGGTCTGCTGTTGGGTTTCTATCAACCAAGTGATACTAAGAAACAATAAGATTATCCCAGGCAAACCAGTTAGCATGAGAGTTCTAATCAGGTCTGTTTTTATTTACTGGCCCAGTGGGATGCGTGGGCAAAACTGGGATTGCGTCATGAAAACCAGAACAGATGGGATTCATAGTTTATTTCAATTTGAACTTGGCTTATTTGTGAGACATTAATTCGACAAAATCACTGTATGGTTGCAGAAATCCCCTCAGCACATTGTAAAAATAAAAGTAAGAATAAAAGTTTGTGGAAAAAAATGTACAAAAGCAATTTTCGCTCTGCTCTGCAAAATGCCACAATTTTATACACATATTTTATATAACCACAGCTTGTTTTGCTGTTGGACTGCTGCTCACATGCTGCGCAGATTGCTGCTCATGAATATAAAGCATTAATTCCAGAGAGCAAAATGAAAGATTTGGGATATAGGTAGTATGAAAAAATAAAGTGCACAGCTGTCTAAAAACAGTTCATATGAGGAGGAGGAGTGGGGTGGAGGGATAGCAGGCACTGTACATTGGTACTAACCTTTAGAAAGTCTCTAACTATTAGATTGTAAGATCAGTGGCACAGTAGCCCCTTTCTCCCTCATTCTGTTAGGAGTAGGAATGTATTTTTTGATGCTGACTTTTGTGTAAAAACATGAAAAAGTCATAGTTATTGCAGACCCCTGCAGTACTCCACTGATACTAACATTGGTCCAAATAGACAATGTTCTGTTCACCACCACTCTTTGTAATCTATACTTCAGTCAGTTTTCTATCCAAGTACAAATATATGTTCCAGGCCAATATTCCTTAATTCAACCATTTAACCATTTACCTTCTGTGTGGTACTGTATCAAAAACTTTAGCAAAGTCCAAGTAGATCACATCCACTGCCATCTCAAAGTCAAGCTTCCTGCTCACCTTCTCATTAAAAAAAAAATTAATTAGTCTGGAAAGATTGAATATGCATAAAACCGTGTGAGTTGCACACAAGTTGAGGCAAATATTAACAAAATGAGGATCGCACCACCTCTGCAGAGCCAATAATGTAGTTAGCCATGGAATAACCACCATGTCCAGGTTGGTGGTAATTCCAGTATTACCTTGTGCCACAACAAGTATTTAGAATTTAGTGATTGCGATTCTGAGTATATTCACTCTGTGTCAGAAACTGACTTTTGTAGAAAAAGGATAGTAGCACTGAAAGTGGTAGGAAAGTACCTTAAGTAAGCTTATGTAACTTATAATGAAGTTTAAATGGCTGATGCTGCAGTTGGTGAAAAAGAGCCCTCACGTGTGGGTATCACAGTAATTGTTGCTCATGTATTTCATGCTAGATTTATCCTGCAGAATATGGCCCACTATACCAATCTATATGCTGGACAGCTTTTCTCGGAAATTCTCTTTTTGGTTTTACAATAACTCAGAAATGCCATGTCTAATATAAATGATAATCTACTCAAGATTACTACTACTAATTTAGTTAATAGGTCTTGTAAAAACCATTACTTTTAGCATCCTGTTACCACCACACTGCAGTAAGTATATGGATGGCACTGATAAAACTGAAAAATGTCTATGTGTCTACAAGAAAATCAAAAAACTAAGGCCTGAAAAAAAAACTAAATTCATATGATTCAGATACCGTACAATCCATATGTTGTCTATAGAATAGCAGTACCAAGCTTTAAATTACCCAGACACAAATATTAGCTGAAGTAACTCTACCTTTTGTATTGTGATATGGAGGTGGTACCAGAGATGCCCACTGATGGTAAGGATGCACGAGTGCCAGAAAAATGTGCCATCAAAATGGTATAAGGTAAGTGGTTCTAGGTCCAATATACCATAGCAAGCCTGAAAATGATGGTGTGGATCAGAGTTCTCTGGCTTAATGGTTGTTTTAGGCAACTGTAAATAGGGCTTGGCATGCTCTAGGTTTTTTTTGCACAGCATCAGAAAAAAAACTTTTTGGGCCATAGTAGACTTGGGCAATTCATTATTGCAGCATGATAATTTAGGCAATTGGATTTATTTACCTGGGCCTCACAGTTTATTTTTAAGGCCTATGGAAGTGGTTCTTACATTATTGACAGGACTAGATAACCATCAGGTGCCATTATCAAACTTGTGGTGAGTTCTGAATTTACGCAATGATTTTATCTCTTTCGTTGATGCCATAAGTTATTTTTACTGGCACCTCAAAAGAACATTTTTTTAGACTTAAGGTTTGGTTGACACAGGTCAGATCAGTGAAGACCCCCTTTTTAGCTGCTAGCAACAGTGATGCACAAAAACTGCTTGCACATTACATTATATTCTTTATCTTTTTTGTTACTGTATTTAATCTGCACATATTTAGGTTTTTGGTATAGTAAATTACAGTATTATTGATGATGATGATGATGATGATAATGCAAACATTGCACATTCAGGGAGCAGTGTGCACATTTGCAGCCTGAGTTATTTGGTGGGGGTACCTTCATGTACACCCATACATGCGGGGTATCATTCTGTTCAGAGGAAGATGCCTTTTTGACTTGCCTTAAGAAACTGCACATTTTTTGCCAATAAAATGTAGCCTCATTTCAAGTTTTTACTACTTTTACTTACAATTCTATACTTTAAGCAATTCTGGCTGCATGAAAAAAAAGCAAAATAGAAAAATAAACACCTAGCAACTAGCTTTTTGTCTTCAGTGGCCAAGTTGAGCCTGCAAAGATTAAATTTTTCTGTGTTATGATCAGGGCAATTCAAAAAGCTACATGTCTGGCCAATTTGTGCAATGCCCAACTGTCAGGCCCACAGGCCAACAATCTCAGATAGCAAGGGAATTGTCTGACACTGTGGAGATGCAATAAAAAGATACAAAGGTCAGTTAGGAAAGATGGACAAAAGGCAAGACATTACAGTAAGTTTAATTGGCATGTTGGCTGAAGGCATAGAAGCTACATTTTAATAATGTGTCCTTTCACCATGCTGATTCCATACTGAGCAGATTGTGCGCCACTAATTGGCAAGGCTAATTAGAACTGTGACATAGTGTTATATAAATATATACAGAAGAATGTAGCAGTACCTGCCGCTATCCTAGTTGCATGTCTAATGAATAAAATGTGTTAACAGATAATTTTTGTCTGTAAAAATGTACTATCTTCAATAAGGCTTAAATTAGAAGGCATTCTTGTAGAACCAGTTAGTGCAGAATTCTAGTTTACTTTTGCTTGTGCCCAATAATAAAGCACATTTACACATAGGTAATACATTTAAAGCATGTGGATGTACAGTTTACAAACAATATCAAAGAAATGTTCAATAAAACAAATAACCTGTGTTCTATGATATTAGTTATAAATAGCCAGTATTGTTAGTAATAGTTTCTAATGAACAAATAACACATCATGTGAAGGATCTTATCCATTTCATATTTTGAAACGTCTCTTCTCAAGCATGGTATTGGCATCTTATGAAGCACTAATGCCTGTGTTATTCAGCGTATTCAACCATTCATTCATACCTAGGCACTAAGGTTAATGATGAGCAAATCTGCCCCATTTTACATTGTCGAAAATTAGTGAAACAGCGGGAAAAAAAGCAAAAATTCATGAAATGCACTGAAGTCCATGGGTGTTTTTTTTTGCTGCATTTTTGTCGCTGCACATCTTTCAACTTCGAAAACATTAGTAACGGTTGGCACCCTAAACCCAGAACCAATGCCAAGCACCCTGGTCTCGGCTCGTGCTTCTGCCTGTAGCAGCCGCCTTTGGCCTCTGAAGGAGCCCTCAGCGACTCAGATGCTGGCAGGTTTTATAACAAGAGGTGCAAGGCGAGGGGTTCTGGACAAACAAAGGGGCACGACTGTAAGCAAAAGTCTTTGGGCAGAAGGTTGTGGTACAAGGCGTTAGACAGAATTGTAGTCAGATCAGGCCGGGTCGAGGCAGGCAGAGTGTAAACATAATCAGGCAGGCAGAGTGTCAAACCAGGAAGTCAATCAGAGGGGTTAAGCAGAATCGAAGTCAGATATCAGGCAAGGGTCAGGTTTCAGAAGTCAAGATAGTCGAATAGCCAAGCAGGGGTCACAACAGGAATCAATCAGGATCAAAACAGGATCAAAACAGATAGCTCAAAGCTCAAAAGCACCACAGGATAAACCTATCACCGGCAAAGTCCTGTAGCTTTAACAAGCTAATTATGCTTTCAAATTTCGCTCCATTGCACACTGGCGTCGTTACGCCAGCGCGACTGCGCCTTTAAATAAAGCAGAGGCGCGCCACGCGCCCTAGGTACTCGGAAGTTCGGGAGAAGAGGAGCGTGGAGGCCGATGGCGTGGCGGGCATCCCCGCCGCACCACTAGGCTACCAGGGTAAATTTTTATTACAACTTTGGAGTCTATGGGCATTTTTTTGACGCCGTTTCTCAAAAACTTTGCAGACAAAATGGGGAATTTTGCCTGAATCAGGGAGGCATTTGCATGTACTTGACCCTTATAATACAATTGTGATTATAATTTTAACCTGTACCACTGCAAGCTGTTGGCATCTCATCCACAATAGATCTGTTGGTGCATCTTGCTGTCTCTTGCCTGCTACTGCATGTCTCATGAGTGAGTTGTGATAAGTAAAACAAATACATGGTATGTATAGTATGGTATGTAGTTTCCAAATGTATACTCAAGAGTTTTCCCATATTATCTAGTGAAAAAGAAAGATGGAATATCTATTAATGTAGAAAGGTTCTATGATCACTCTTCTACAATTCATACAAAGATAACCAGAAGAAAGATCACACTCTCTAACATTTCATGTTTAGATTTTTTTATGGATTTGACAAAGAAATATATCACAATCTGCATTTATTTTCAATTTCTTTATTTTCAAAACCTCTATGAAGATGTAATTGACTTAGTTTGAAATATAGACCATGCTGACCTCTTCTTGATTGCTTATCACCAGTCATAGGTTGCTATTATGAGCAAGAAAGGGGCAATGCATTACAATATTGGGAGCATTGTCAGATGAATGGAGCTGCAGATGGTACTCTCCATAGCAATGACAGCTATTCATGCTTTCTCATAGTCTGTACAAATAAGTATCATAAATCAATATGCCAGCATACAGTATGTATTTTGTTAGCATAATTCTGCAGAACATTTTGAACATACAGTAGCACTTTAAGGATTGAATGCAGACCAAATTAATTTTAATGTTTGTTGAAAGCCAAAGTAATTTTAATGTTTGTAGAAATAACAAGAGCAACAACAGCAATAATAATAATAATACATTCTGATGAGCCTTCCAGCTCAGTCAGTTGGAATTAATCAATATAATACAGTACTTGGAAGAAGCACGATGCCTTACATGAAACACAGTCTGTAAAATAGATACAAAAGGCACATGATATTCTCCAAGGTCCCTGGCAGCTATAATATCCATCTTTGGCAGCTTACTTGACATTTATTTGCCCTGTTTCCCACTTCTACTATTTTTTTCCATTTCCCTCATAACAGCTAAGCTTTCACTCTCAGGGGTTTGCCATCCGGGTGAACAGATAACAAACCTGTCACAATGAGTTTGGCTAGGGAATAAATCCTGCAATTGCCAGGAAATGATGTGAACAATAGGAAAATTCAAGAAATGACATGAACTGTCCCATTGGAGAGAGCAAACAGGGAGAGCTTCAAATGTTACACTGAGTGTTAAATATACTCTAGGAGAGAAGATTAGATTTCACCTGGGATGTACAGTAGCAAGGGGACAAAGCAAACAAAATGTTATCCTATCATCCCCATTTAATGATGAAAATATCAAATAATTTACAGTACCATGAGTGTATCGGCGGCGACTGTTGAATTTGTTTTCCAGTTCACTAGATATAACTTATTATAAACAATAGCCTGAAATTTATATTCAAGCAGAGCGGATGCAAATAATTATAGTTAATCAAGCTTTTTATTTGTTGTCTATTGCAGTTCTTTGAAGGAAAACAGTAATTATGCTAAAATTTATCCAGCAAACTACAGTGATTGTTTCCCCAAAACTCTTAATTATTATTTTTCTTAAAATTATTTGAGCAAGTTACAAAATAATGCAATAACCTTTGTCTAATAACCCACAGCATCCAAACAAATATATGCTTTCAGACGGGTGACTGGTATAATCTAATGTTTGGTTCTATGCCTTATTAGAGGTGGTGTAGACCAGTATCATCTACATCTTACTACTATGGGTGGTGTTATTACTGCTTGCAGGGCTTTTCAAGATAATTTCACTTTGGGTATGCAAGAAATTCACTTTTATATAAACATTATATAAATGCCAATATAAGGACAATGATATTCCATACACACACACACATACACACACACACACACATATACACACATATAAACTTATGCTTTTGATCTTTAGTGTCTATTGAAGTCAGGAATACAGATGGCTAAACCAAACTAAACATCTGGCACACAGAGTGCATTAATAAAATCAGCTCCATCTGTAGATATACCACTTGATATACTTACAGATATTTTATAAGACTATGGGGCACATTTATCAAAAGTTTAAGCTGTGAGTCATGTGATATTCGATTATATGTTTTCCAAAAAACTCAAATATTTAATATACTCATGATGTAAATGACCGGAGGCCACAAGGAAAGCTGAGATTTGAGAATACAGGTATGGGTTATCCAGAATGCTGGGGACCTGGGATTTTCCAGATAACTCTGTAATTTGGATCTTCACATCTTCTTATGTCTACTAGAAAATCATGTAAACATTAAACAAATAAACCCAATAGACTGGGGTTGCTTCCAATAAGGCAAAAAGGGAAATCATTTTTAAAAATTTGGATTATTTCAATAAAATGGAGTCAATACATTCCCTTAAATCGGCGCATTCTGGATAAAGGGTTTCCAGATAATGGATCCCATACCTATACTACTATGGGCATTTAAGTATCATTTCTTTGGTTAAACATGATCAAGATATTTCTCGTGCCGTTAGTTTTGAGGAAATGTTGAATTTTGATAATTTTTGATACAATTTTTGACACTAATTCAAATAAATAACGTCTAATTATAAAATATATTGTAGTAGCAAGGTCAGTGATAGAATAAAAGTTTGGCCCACATAATCTGGAGTCCTGATCATTTAAAAAAAAAAAAAATATATATATATATATATATATACGTATATACACATACACATTATACACAAGGCATTGAAATGAAAGCTTTGAATACTCTCGTAATTAAATTAAAGTATAACAATTGTTTTGTTGTATTAAAATTATTGTTGACAGTGAATATTTCCTCTGAGAAAAACACTCTTATTCAGAGCAGCCTTTACACTTACACAAAAAACCCAAAACATTTTACTTAATAGGATACTCTATTAAGCAACCGAAGCCCAGTTGATTTCCCAAGTCCAATTATTTCACGCAGCACAATTCTCCTGAACAGCACACCTTACCAAGGGACATTGTCTAACTGAACTTAGAACGCTTAATGGAGTCCCTGAAGCTGTCTCCATTTCATTGCTTCTGTCTAATAAGCAGTGATATTTTTCTCCTGCCAAATGAAATTTAAATTTACTCTTCACTTACGAAAACAAGTTTAAATGTATTCTCCAATGAGCATAGCAATGCCTCTCTCAACCTTTTCACTAGCCAACGCTGAGGAAACTTTACTTACATAGCCAGGTTCAGCCAAGTTTGGATGATATCAGCATTGAGAGGAGAATATTTCAAGTGCTCTAATAGAGGGATTAAATAAGGTGGAAGAGTTTATCTTTATAGAAAGTCAGCATTAAAGTCATGCATTAAAATAAATTACCAAAGACACTTTAGGGAGTGTGTGGAGGCCCAATGGGTAGAGATGTAACTGTAAGTTACTAAACATTATCCCTGGTGATTTGCCAAATACTTTGGAGTCAACTGCCATATTTTTGTGCTTTTCACAGAGCAAAATCACATACTGTATTTTCCAGCAAAACAAAATGAATAGAAAAAGTCTAATAATGCCATTGGTGCTTTTTCCTCAACCTTTTTTCCGCAAAACAAAATGAATGGCAAAATTCTAGTGCAAATTCAATAAAATATGTACTGCTATCAAAAACTCGAATTTAGTCGCACAACTGAACTAGGCAAAAAAGTTTGCTCATCCCTATTGGCGTATGCTTCAAAGCACCAAGTATGAGTGAGGAGAATGAAGCCAACTGCTTTTACAAAAGTAAGAGGCACTACGTTAGCCGCATTCATTGCACACATAAATATGGCATTCCTTAAAGGTATCTGCATGTAAAAGCACCCAATTTAAAATACAGGTACAACTGCACAAGATTTAATGTAATGGAACATTTTGTAACTGGACCAGTGAAGTTTATGGGGTACAGAAGGGATTGTCCTTGGTCCTTTGTTTTTACCACTTGGGCGTGCCAAATGTTAGGCACCCCCAAGTGAATGTATTTACTTACCTGAAGAGAATAGAAAGAGAATCGCACAAACACCAAATATGTTGCAGATGGGGAACTTCCCCTATTCTTTATTGTGACCGCCTGTGCATTACTTACCTGAAACCCCGGGCCCGTGCTCCTATCAGCAGAAAACTGCACTGGCCTGGGGTTATTCCAGCGAGCCCCACGGAGCGCTCCTCTTCCGGCTTCTTCTTTTTTAAAATTTCCAGGGCAGATGCATGTGCAGTAGAAAGAAAAAGCCGACTTTTTAGTTAAAGTTCGGCTTTTCACGCTAATGCGCATGCACAGGCTTTTAAGTTGATAAGGGTTGTGCAAGAGGAAGCCAGAAAGTAAATAGAAGGGAGAAGGGACTATAAACTGAGACACAGGGCCCCTGGCTATCAAAGCCCTATATCCTAATACAGTTATGAGAAATGTTATCCAGAATGTTCTGGACCTAGAGTTTACATTATACTTTCTGTATTTTGGATTTCTATACATTAAGGGGGTTAATGTGGTTATTTTTCAAAGGTCAAGTTTTTTTTCCTGAAAAATTTGAGTTTTCAAGTGTAGTTTCAGAGATAACTCGAATTTTTAGGGTTACGAAAAAAACTCAGATTTCTCGAGATTTAATATGCTCCAAAGCTGGAAATAGCTTAAATCCAAGAATACTCTAGCTAAAACCTTTCAAGGTCATGTAGAAGTCAATGGGAGTGGTCCCTTTTTAACCATTTGAAGATTTTTTTCGGTGGTTTTCGCTCAAAAGCTCAATAAATTCTAGCAATACAATTTATTTTCTCCAATAATTCAATCAATTATCGTTTTCAAGTTTTTTTCCCCAATTGCACTGATTTAAGTTTTTTACATTCAAGTTTTTTCATAAATAAGCAAACATTCGAGTTTATTTGAGGTAAAAAAAAAAATCATAAACCTCACAAACTCGACCTTTGATAAATAAACTCCTAAGACTACTAAAGAATAATTTAAATATAATTAAACCCAATAGGATTGTTTTGCCTCTAATAAGAGATCCCAATTACATCTTAATTGAAAGGTACTGTTTTACTATTACAGAGAAAAAGGAAATAATTTTTAAAAATGTGAATAATGTGTTTGAAATGGAGTCTATGGGAGATAGCTGTCCCATAATTTGATACTTTCTGGATAATGAGCTCCTGGATAAGAGACCCCCATACTTTTACTAATTAAACAAGCTATTATTCACTTTGGGCTTAGTTTTACACTATGGTTTCAGTGTAAGAACTACTCTTGCAAGATTTTTTGAAACAACAAAGTATTTAATAGCATTTAATAGTAAACACAAAGAACCAGCATTAAATATACCACAGTTTATGTGCGAGAATGAAAACCCAAAATGGGATAATAATGTTTACTCGCTTAAACTTAGCTTACCAGCTAACTACCTCATTAAACTGAAACAGAGACAAATAGGGAGAGATTTAACTTCAGTCTAAAAGTTTTAACTACAGTGAACCATTTTTATATTTAGCACTAAAAACCACAAGAACTGTAAGTGGCAAGACAATTGCAGGGAAAAAAAATGAAATTAGATAATGTTCAGGTTTATGTACTAAATTTCCAACACAAGGCCCCAAACAGACTTTAAACACATTAAGACATTACAGAGGTTGTCTGTGTGCCATTAAGTCAAATCTTATGCTGCAACATTACTAAGCCACACTGGCATTTTTGACTTGCTTTTGATGTTCTTTCTTATAATCTTTTTATAGCATAATCACACATTTTGGGATGTGCGTGATCAAAGGAATGTTAAAGCTTCAGAGGCTAAGCCTGGATATTGGATCTATAATTCACTGAATTCATTAGATTTAATGGTATTCTCCAGAGAATAATGAAAAATGTGTATAAAAAGGAAATAAACAGAGATGAATAATAAAAGTACAGGAAGTTGACTGTTTTCATTTTTTTTTTGGCCCTTGTGACATGTGGTGATCAGGAGTGTGACAGTCTCTTGTCTTGTAGCAAAGTGACCCCTGATTCACATGTGTTTAGCAACTCCGTTTTACTCTTTATATTGCAATAACGGAGCAGCATACATACAGCAAACTTCCTGGCTATGCCTCATTAAAGTTTCCTTTGTGCTTTCGGTCATGATTTTGGTCACCAGAGGTTCACATGCTGTATTCCTTACAGGCAATTATCTATTTTCACGCTTGCATATAAAAGCCTTCACCATCTCATAATACATTCATATGTATTATTTTTTTTTTAGTGTAAACACTATATAATCATTGATAATTTTAAGCATTCCTGAATATCATGATGCATTTTGGATGTCTAACATTAAAAAAAAAAAAAAAATAGCCTTGAAGGGAAAAAAATACCAACATTTTTTCATATGCAGAGGGTAAATAGTAAAAACATTGTTCGTAAATGACATTTAAATATTGTTGCTGATACATATTTTCATTAGTGAAACTCAATAACTTTTTGAACTAGAACTGACTCAATGGTAAGTCACCTAGCCTGGACAGATATTACATTTTTACATAGGTCTTAAATAGAAATGCTTCATTATCAATCATTCCCCTATAGTTAGTGTCTTTTTTTCCCTACTAAAAGAAGTTAGGATGGAGAACTATGACTTTCTCATTGATAGGGTGATGTCAACACACTCTGCCACTCACCCCTACCCTCGTGCCTCTAGCGTCATGCATTCGCAGAAAGTTATGCCAAAGGCTTGAACATTACTTTGATTGCGTGATGTTCCCAACATCTCATGATGGATGTGTCACATGAGAGGCTTCTGTGTCGTCAATAACTCTCCTCTTCCCTCCCATGCCCATCTATACAAAAAAGTGGATCAAATTGATTGCTCACATTTGTGATGCTGTCAGCTGCCATAATATTATTATATACTAAATGAAGGGATGCAGAGAGCAGTTGTGATGGTTATGAGATCAAAGATGCTGACTGTGATGGGTAAAATACTGCTGAGGAGGAGTCTGACAACAATGACCGATTTCTGTAGAATTTATCAGTTATCTTTATTCTGAGACACCCTTATGGTGAAAGAAAACATGGCTGACTTTAGTTAGTCTCATACATTTCCCTGCAAAGTTTCTCAATAGTTGCAGGCAGAGAGGTAAAAGTCACCTGCAACACTCAGAAGGTAATGTTCAGTGACTTTGAAAATTTGCTATGGCAAGAGTATACACTAAACACATGGGTACTTGTCTGCATTATGATACTTTCTTATGCACTGTGAGACTTACTGTGATGTAAGCATGATAGAAATGAGGCTATGGGGCTATATATCATGCTGTGTAAAATTGGAGGAAACATCACTGGTGATGTTGCCCATAGCAACCAATCAGCAATTAGATTTCAACAGTCGCCTACAAGTTAGAAAACAAAAGCAAACTGGTTTCATGATACCCCCAGAACCACTAGCATACAGTGCTTTTAATGCAGATTTTCTTTTAGATTAAACTGTGATGAGGAAAGTTTACAAAAGCAGCCCTCGAGCATAGATATTGGTTTCAAGGTTGAATACCATGATCAGATTTCAAGTAGTCATCTTTAAATCATACACCATATGTTATTTTTTGGACAGCTTCCAATACATTTTTTTTTTATCATTTAAAAGGGTTTTGTTATGCTAACAACATACAGATGTACACTATCAGGTCAGTCTTTACATTTCACTTGCTATCTCTGACTCATAAAAATTATAGCCTCTAAAATAGCATTGATGGACAAATGTATGTCTTTTCTAAAAAAAAGGAAAGGATCATGTGAGACTATCAGCAATATACCAAGTATTGTACAAAGGGAATCTGAACCATGATCCATATAGCATGAACAGAAAACCGTAACCTTTTATTTTCCCTATGGATTTAATTTATGAAAATAATAATGGGAATCTAAACTTTATATTTTACTCTTCAAGTATTTTTAATACTGTTGATGTGACTATAAAGCAGTTTATATATTTAATTATCTAGGTGGACTCATGTTTAGTGCAAGAAGTGGCAGAATGGAATCCATCTTGGACCGTGGTAAATGCAGGAATTCACTGCAATCTGCCAGCATAACCTCTCCTGGCAGAGCCTTCCGATTAAACTGCCCTCACTTTGAAAAGGGAGGCTTCTAGTGCTTTAGTTCTTTGCTATGTGAAAAATGATATCCTATTACCTGTCTATAATTTCCCAAAACAGATTTGTAGAATTGTTATATTCAAGGCAAACACCTAATCTGCTTATTAATTAATTACCCCTCTTTTTACCGGTTAAGTTGCATGTCCCTGCACTCTTTCCAACACATTAATATCCTTCCTATGAAAGGGACCCAAAAGCGTCTTACATAGTGATGGGCGAATTTGTCCCATTTCACTTTGTTGTGAAACGTTGTCGCAGTTGACGCCAGCGCTCATTAAAAACAATGGTTGTCTAAATTGCTGTTGGCTTTGAAAAAACGTTGACACTGGTGTCGCAAAAAAAATTTTTGCCGCCGGCAAATTTTCAGTGAGAATTTGAAAATGGGCAAATTTGCCATAAATTTGCGCCCGGCGAATAAATTCAGCCATCACTAGTCTTACATACTCAAGATGAGGTCATATCAGGGTATTATTAGCTTTAGCAGTCATTCATGGACACTCTTTAGATTGTAGTCTGCTAGTCACATAAAGACAATCAAATAGAGGAGCAGCAGTGCTCCAATCCCCTACCATATAATTAGTTAGTCAAACAATCTTCTCTTTAGCGGTCAATTTTACAAACTGAGAAACCGCTCACCGCAGTTATAGCTTGGCTCGGGTGCACTTGCCCCAAACCCTCCGCTTAGTAATAATTCTCCAAAACCAGAAATATGGGTCACTCACCGCTACTGTTTCGTGGCCCAGGTGCTGCGCCCCGAACCCTCAGCATAGGCATAGGCCTATGATTACGTGTGTGAACATACAAAACGCGTTAGGATGACTAATGTTTGTGAAATAAAGTGAATTGATTTTACCGTGAATGTGGAAACATCCCAGGTGGAACGTAGAGATTTAGGCAGTTATTAAAGTCTCAATTTATCTCTTTGCCGAAAAATTTACAAAACGGCAAAAAAATTGGCGGAACATTGAAAAATTTGCGAAACACATTGAAGTCCACCGGTGAATTTTCGCAGCAGTTGCACAAATTTATTCGCGGGCGGCGAAACGCGATAATTTGCCCCAAATCCATGCCTGCCAAATGTATTTGCCCATTACTAACCACAACCAAACTCCCATGCTCGATTTGACCTTATTTATTCATAAAATAACCCAAACTAGATTGAGAAAAACCTTGATAAAATCAAGGGGAAACCCGAACCACTCGAATTTTTCAGGCTTTTTTCCCAAATCACAGTATAATGTAACGTATAATGAAGATTGAGGCATGTTGGGATCTGTAGTCCAACAACATCAGGGTTGTGTTCTTAAAGTTAAATTGCAAAATAAAACTTTTCTAAAACATTCCCCCAAATCTTTACAGTCAGAGGCTTCGTTGAAATGCAAAACATCCTCCAATGAGAATCCTAGCTGATCTGTATAATTCTGGCTCCTATAATTGGAGTTGGGAGCTTTAAGAGCAGTTTCCCAGCTCTGAACAAGTCTGCCCTTTATCCCCATGTTTGATTCCAGTGAAATATCATCAAGAAAAAAAAAGACATTATTTCTATATGTAAGATAAAGATGCTTGATATAGTCCCAGGAATCAGAGTTCTGACTGGTCAATTTATTTGCAATTATAATGACGTTTTTGATCAGCAGAATTCCCATTCGTGAAATTTCTTTCATCCATAATTGTGCTTTTCAGCAAACAGCAACATATATAAAGCTAGTGGGTTCTGTGGGACAGAGTTAAGGTTAGGTTTACAGCCCCTTTAATTTAATAAGTGTGTGCAGAAATATACAAGGCAGGACTGCTAACGTCTGTTAATTGTTCTTCTTAGTAAAATACCTACTACAGTTCATGTGTGCCTTTTAGGGGACCCCTGGGCGTTAAGGAAAGATGGCAGTGATCAATGGAATAGTACCCCAGGCCAATGCACTGTTTAGAGAAGCAGAGCTCTGGCCCAGAGTCTATTGCAGTTCATAAGGATATAATAAAAGTTTAAGCTAACTCAAATGCCTTAAATGGACAGTTTTTAATTTTTACATACATGGTTTTGGTAACGAAAAACTGGAGCCTGAATGCTTTAGCATTAATAAATCAACTCCAATGTGCCTTTATTATATATGGGATCAAGAGAGCACAGGGCCAGAACTAGGGGTAGGCAGAAGAGGCACGTGCCTAGGGGTGCCAAGTACGTCTCTTCTAAAATAGATAATATTGTGCGTGCTTCAATCACCTTATTTAACCTTGTAGGTTGGTTGCAGGGGCTTTATGCCAATGAGACAAGTTGAGAAACTCGTCTCAGACGGCAGCGCCCCACTAGGTACCATGGGCGGCAAAAATGCTGCTTCTGGTACATACTTTAAGAGCCACATTTCCAGTTTTCAAACCGGAAATTCAGCTCTTCTAGCGCAAAGTGCGCAATTGTGCTCTCTGCGCTAGTATTCTGGCCCTCTCCTCTGGCCTTGTGGACCCCCCGTGACCCCCTCCGGCGCAAAAAAAGGTGAGCGCATGGGGGAGGTGCGGCAGCAACAGCAAGCTACCTCAGGCAGCGGAGAGACCAGGATCACCCCTGGTTGGGTGCAAAGCAGTCTGGAAACCTTTGCCAGGGGTTTGCATAGACATTTGCTGCAGCTGTATTTTTTCATCCAAGCACGTACCTCTGTCCCCTACCTCTGGTCCAGATCCTTGTTCCCCCGCTGGCACTTCTACCCAGCGTGCCTCTATGTGCACTCATCCCCCCCATGCATAATCATATTGCGCACGCAACAGGGAGTGGGCAAAGTGGCTGGCCTGGTTGCCTTTGGCGCCCGGCCACCTTGGCCTGAGAGAGCACAAGAGAGCACCAATTGGGGTTAGAAAAAGGGAAGTTCCATTTTAAGGTAAGAAAAGAGTTGTGTAATTCTCTAACTATAGTGGTTGTTTTGGCAAATACATCCGATTTAGGAAAGAGTTGGATGTTTCTTTAATGAATAAGAAATTACAAGAGTACTGTTATAAATACCCTTGGTACAGGTATTATTTTAATGCAGACTCTGGTCCAAATAAATGCCCTTTTGGAGTCCACAGAGAAATTTTCCCTTCTCAGACAAATTTGAAACAGCTTAAAAGAGTTTACTTGTCTTTAGATAACACCTACTATGTAACTTTTCATTTTTTAATTTACAATATAAACACATAAATGATATGAAATGTGCAGTACAATCAAAAAGATTTGGGTATCTTAATGAATCAGTAACAAATATATTTTATAGTCTGATCATTTGTTACCAATAGAATACCTGCCTCCATAATATTGCTTCCATTGAATATAGCTTTTATACATTTTCTGTAGTTTTTGTTTTCGTTGTTGTGCAAGTGAAATTGAAGGTGTTTGTTGTAACCCAAGGCAATATCCAACTGCCCACTTTAACTGATGTAAATGCTAATAACCATTCATTAAATCTGAACACAAGAATTTAAGACTCAAGAATAAGAGTTTTCAGAGAAATGACAGCATAAACGAGGTGCCAAGAAATAAAGGCAATATTTCCTTTCCCTTACAATTTTTACTATGCTCAAAACAAACATTTAGCTAAGCGTTTAGTTCTACTTGGAAGCAGTCAACATGTCAGCACAAACCTGGTCACAATTAAGTTCATATCATCACCCCTCCCTTGGCTGGAAATTTCCTACATACATTCTACCATAAATGCAAAGCCAGGCTCATACACACTCCAAGTCGTTTCCATTAATCGTTTGCCTCTCCAAGACAAGAGTCGTTGGCTCCCTAAACCTGAAAAACTGACTGCTAGTAAGGGAGCATTGTACTGCCAAGTTGGCTGTGAAAAGTCATTCAGACACATTTAAAATTAAGTCCTGCTTGTAAAAACAGCTAGTCATGTGTTTTTAATAAAGAACTGGAATAAAACTGGAGATTTCTTTTTTACAACTTTTTGCTCTGTAGGCAAAACTAGTCCTTCAAATTATATGAATTTGTTGAGGTTTCTTTGTGCTTTGTCCATTGTGGGCAAATGAAGGGCCATAATACCGACATAAAAATAAATGCCGATTCTCTTTGTCATCTGAAATTTGCACAACAAGGTTTGCTAAAACGCTTTAATCTCAGACACAGTAGGAGGACCCATAGTCCTCCTACTGTGTTATAATATCCTTAAACTAGAGCAATAGAGAACATGGCATAGCAGTTCATTGAGT
Organism: Xenopus petersii; assembly: GCA_038501925.1. Taxonomy (NCBI): domain Eukaryota; kingdom Metazoa; phylum Chordata; class Amphibia; order Anura; family Pipidae; genus Xenopus; species Xenopus petersii. The sequence continues at coordinate 92,172,659 of CM076674.1, read as the reverse complement.
ATTGGTGAAAAGATCTTTAGAAAGATACTTAATTCCATGAGATAAAATTTACTTTAAACTTGCTTACTTAACAGGTTTAAAGAGTTAAGTATTTGCCTATAGCACAGATCATAATCTTTTACAGTATAATATACTGTATGTCATATGTAAAACATATGTATTTCCAGTAGGGTTGCCACCTTTTAATAAAATGTACACTAGCCGGTGGAGGGGCGGGAAAAAAAGGGCGGGCCTTGACGTCAAAGGGGTGGTTTGTGACGGCAAAGTGGGGGGGGCCATGGCGAGTGATTGGATGGGGCAGGTCGTGACCAGACTAGGGGCAGGCCACACACTTTTGTTAGGTGTATTACAAATTTACCGGCAGCTAAACCATGAGATCTCGTCTATGACTTTTCTCATGATAAACCTTTTTTTCACTGAATTGAATCTGGCCCATTGTTTCTTAGAAGGTATAATAATAATGTCAATGTCAAGGTCTGGTCGCATTGTTGCTTGATGTTTTTAAGCCTTGCCATTTTAGAAGAGAGTTTTTATTGTGAAATGCCTAATGCATCAAAGTGGTGAGTGAATGCTTACGAATTGAGTGCAACTTTTGGTGAATGTCTTCAGAATGTGTATTGCATAATTTCCAGAGCACTCATTGATAATGCCATAAGTGTTCAATTCACTGGGTGCATGTTTGTTGAACTTATTGATGCAAATAACTAGTGAAACCCTATAAATGCTGCAATGTCCAGGGTTACAGTAGCTTCGGGGGTTATACAGTGTCAATCGGCATCCTCGCTCATGATTCAACAGGGGAAAGGCAGGCACAATGGCACTCAGCATTATTATGTGGAAGTGGAATGAGTATTTCTGTATCTCACAATTTAAGAAAATACTATTTACTGAGAGCCAAAATAAATACTAAAATCAAATAAAAAATTTTTTTCACATACAATCAGTTGTCAATGTTTCATAAAGTTTTCACAACTATATACATTTTAGCTTATAATGTCATATACATTTCACAATGGATTGTTCCTGAAAAAAAAGCCAAAGGAATACCAATTAATCAATACTAAATTATTTTTAAACAATAGCACAATTGTCAGGGCCTAGCTTTAACTCAGTTGACAGATTCTCTCCATATGCTATAGTATCTGGCACATATTACGATGTAATTAAGACTCGAATCAATGTAACTGCTTATAGGGAGCAACCTGACTGGCATATTACTTATACAAGATAGAGTATAGCCCTTAAAGGACAAGGAAAGGCAAAAAAATACAATCCCATTTTTACTTTCTTTAATGAAAAAGAAACCTATCTCCAATATACTTTAATTAAAAAATTTGTACTGATTTTATAAAAAACCTGACAGTATGCAGTGAAATTCTCCCTTCATTTACTGCTGTGGATAGGAATTGTCAGACGGTCCCTAACTGCTGAGCAGGGAAACAATCATACTTATGAACAGCAGGGGGAGCCCCCGCCTTACTTACCAGCCATGCAGAACTCAAGCAGCTTTGTTTATGACGAACCCTAAGCAGCCCAGACCACACTGAGCATGTGCACTTAGTCTTAGTCTTGCAAAAATGTTTAACAATGTTACAAGATGACAGCCCCCTGTGGCCAACTTTGAAAGCATATCATTTGTTTGATTAGGCTTGTGGTGCAGTAAGTTCATGTTTATGTTTAGTATACAAAATACAGAATTTATAGCCTTATTCTATTTTACACTTTCCTTGTCCTTTAAAGGGGCACTAAGACAGATCTATACATACAACTTTGATGCCAATAGCTTACAGAGCACCTTTATTACCACAATTATTTCAGGTAAACTGCAATAAGCACTATAGTGGAAATAGCCTGCCAATAGTTTTGTGGCTTGGATCAATGCAGATTTCCATGAGAAAACTGAGATAATCAAAATTCCTAGCATCCCTTATAGTTCTTCATTCTACACACAGAGCATTTGTGTTTATGATAACAAAACATGCCTACTAGAAACTTATTGGTGATTTTTGGGGCAGTCTTAAAAGAACAAGAGTACCTCTCTTTCTAGACAACACTAAATCTTAAACATAGTCAATTAATAAATTATATATATATATATATATATATATATATATATATATATATATATATATATATAAAAAGGCACAATTATAAGAGTGAAAGATTTTCATATGCTTGTAAAACAAGTAAACTCTGTGCTATTTTAATAATAAAATATGTCTTTGTTTTCTTTATGACAAACGTTTTATTAACGTTATGGGAACCATTTATTAAACCTCAATTATTTCTGGTTGAGGTTTTTATGGGAAAACTCAATTTTTTTGTGGTTTTTTTTTTTTTAATTTTTAGAGATTTATCATACCCTAAAGCTGCTAAAAATCAGTATCTGAAAATACTTAAACCTGTCAAAATCATGTAGAAGTCAATGGCAGATGTCCCTGAAGTTGTTTCTTGACATCGTGATCTGCACTGGATAACCTGAAAAACTTGGGGGTTTCAACCGATAAACCGAAAAAGTCAAGCTTTTCCACCAAAAACTCGATTAAAATCAAGCTTTCGAAGCATCAATTGTTTGATATGAATTGATGTTTGATTTTGTTGTAACAGTTTTGTTTTTTTTTTTTTTTAAATGTATTGATAAATGAGTTAAAATTGTGGAAGGGAGTTAGGTCGACTTAGGTCGATTTCAGAAAAAACGAAGATAAATTTGACTTAGAAAATCATCTCCTATATATGTGAGGTGAGTGTGTAGGAGACAGAGATTATGATTGCTTCTCTTTGTTGAATATTTTATTTGTCTAATAGTGTCAAACTGTCTTTCATCTTTTGCAAACTAAGCTGATAAAGGAGTAGTGGGAGAAAGTTTCACTCCCATTGTTACCATGTTTTGTCAGGAGATGACTATAGTATCCTAGAAAAAAAAGCAACAACATAGTTTTTAACCTTGGTAATAGAAGCTGTAGGTAAAAGTCCATGAAATATGCATAATAAAATGCAGGAATTAGGTGGAGGTGGATGTAGGACTAGGCAAACCAGGGATTATTTTGACATACAGTACATGTCCTTTTTAAATTATATTGTAATATATTTTTATCACATACCTCCCTCCTCTATTTGAACCTGGGGGTTTGGACACAGCTCGCAACCATACCGTGGGCCCTTGACAAAGCATCTGCATTACCCTGCAGCTGGCCTGCCCAGTGTTCCACTGCAAAGTTGAAGAAAAGCAAGGAACTAAGCTGTGACCCTTGTATTCCTTTCTTTTGCTTATGACATCCCGGTTAGAGGAGAGTGGCTCGTAATAAAAAGCACTGCGTATCTTGACAGCGCTATATAAATAAATGATGATGATGATGATAATAAGTACAAAATGATGGCCTAGTAATACTATTGCAAAGACTCCTGTACCTTTGATTGCCAGACACTCCCAATCCACAATACTTTAGTTCTTCTCAGCAGGGGTAAACTTCCTGCTCAAGTATGTTTTCCTCCCCTCACAAGTTGTGACAAGACAGCACCTACACCAACACCAGAAGCCCTGGTTTGTATGATAAACTTCTTTTTTAAATCGATTGCAAGGGACCACTTGGAACTCACTGGAGATGGCAGAATGGCAACCCCATGACTATAGAAGATTACACAAGGAGAAGGGGTCCAAATGAAAGCTAACACACCACAAATGGGAAGAGGCCCGGATGCACCACCCTAAGCCTTCAACTAGGGGAGTGGATCCAACCATATTGTAAAAACAAGTTGATGTTTATTCAGTACAATCAAGGCAGCTTTACGTGTTTCGTGTTCACCAACACGTTATCATAGGCTGATTACATCAATGCAATACAGAATATTTAAAGAGGAAAGCACCAATCATAAACAAGATTACATTCCACCAATCATAATTACCAGTACAAAGCCCCAATCAGGTTACTCATAAAGTAAGATAAAACCTGTCAATCAACTCAGGGAACACACTCACTAAAGCGACATGTGTGAATTCCCTGTCTTGAGGACAAAATAAAACAAAAGTAACTTTATTGATAATACAAAAGACAAGGTAAACCTGTATACTGAATACAAAGCTACTGTATATCACCAACTGAAACATGGCTATAAATAGCAAGACACATCATGTTCATTGTTCATAACCAGAGGAAACCTTGTTGCCAATATAAAAACCTGGTTTCTCAGTGCAATAATTTATTAGTTCCCCCATCTCTGATTTAAAGTTATTCTCTCTATGCCATAGTGAATCAATTCAGTTTACCTGAACTACATACCAAAAAACATTGCACCACATTAGTTTCAGTTATGTTTTTTACATTATTAATATATTCACAAGTGCATTCCTTCAAAGCTCTGCTGGTTTGACCCACATGTTGGGCCAGATTCAATTCAGAGAAAAAAGTTATTTCATGGTTTATCATGTGAAAACTCATGGATAAAATACAATTCGAGGAGAATAAACTTTTCTCCAAATTCAGTTCCAGTTTTTTGTCCATAGATAAACAGTTAATTGAATTGCATCTCAAATTGAATCTCATCCATGCCTTTTCACGTGATAAACCATTTTCTCACTAAATTGAATCTGACCCATTGTGTTCCAACCAAGGGCCAGATTCAATTCAGTGAGAACTAGGTTTATCAAGTGAAAACTTGTGGATGAAATTCAATTTGAAATGCAATTCAATTCAGAAAAACCTGCTGTTTATCATGTGAAAACTCCATTGAGGTCTATGGGAAAAAACTGGACCTGACATAATTTTTCCACACTTGGGCCCCAAGTCTGAGATTTACTGGCACAATAAAATATTTCATTCATATGTCATGGACTTCCTTGATACAAAACAATACCCTTTCTGCTATATATCATTTAGTATTGTAACAGTTCTAGGTATACTGTAGCCAAATTTCTTGTTATAATATTCACAATTCCACAGTACATGTATGGGATCCATTATCCAGAAACCCATTATCCAGAAAGCTCCAAATTATGGAATGGCTGTCTCCCATAGTCTCCATTAAAATAAAATAATCAGAATTTTTAAAAAGTATTCACTTTTCTTCTGTAATAATAAAACAGTACCTTGTACTTGATCCAAACTAAGATATAATTAATCCTTATTGGAAGCAAAACCAGCTTATTGGGTTTAATTCTAATTTTTCTTTATCTTATTCTTTATCTGATAGCTGACAAATTACAAAAAAAGACCACATGCTAAATATGTTTCATATCCTAAAATTAATATTTATAACCGTATGAAGAGAAGTTGAAGGTTTTTTTACAAAAATCCTTTGAATCGTTCAATTCGAAGGGTTAAATTGCTCAATCGTACGATTTTACGTCAATCGTATTTCGATCGAATACGCCCATTTTCTCAAATTCGATGGTCGAATTTCAAAGTTTTTTTTTACTTTGAAATTCAATCCTTGATAAATAAGCCCCTTAAACATCAATCTGAAACATAATGAATGCATCTGAAACACTATTATTCTGCACAAAAATGCCAGATTTCTATTTATGAAACCAAAAAGCCATATGATCTTCTAGTTCTTAACTGAAACAGAGGGAATGATTCATCAAAGGTGATGCTCTCTCTGCTATTCTTATGCGGATCAAATTTTTGGTATTTATCAATGTCATTCAAGCATTGTCACCAGCGATCTTCAACATAAAAATCCCAAGGTGAAACCGGTCGAAATCCAATCAAAGAAACAGCATTTTGTTTATCCTGTCCTGAACGCCATGTAGCTGAGTTACTTGAATTATTACTATTTTAATCAATAGAAAACTTGGACAAATCTTAAATGATTTTACAAGCACCTTTGCTATTGAGGATGCTATTGAGGTATAGTACAGTGCTGGTAAGGTGCATTCCTTAAAACCCTTTATAAAAAGTAATACATACACCACATTTATATATATGTTTGATAATGATTAGTCAATTTATTTTCAAAGCTAAAAACATTCATTGTAAGACTTTAAACATTCAGTATCAGGGATTCACTAAGCATCATGTTACAAAGCCCCGGGCTGGTGGTCATCCTATAATTTGCTGTGCCAGTGATAACTACTTGCGGATTACAGTAAGACCAAGAATTAAGCTGTGCAAAGATGTTATTGGAATTGTCTTCACTGTGTCCACGACAGCATTTATCAGCATTATAACAATGACAGGTTCCTGAGAAATGAACAGTGATCATTGCTAAACTACAGCAGATGGTTGTCTTAAAGGACATTTCCGAGCACAAATAACCCATGAAATACCGATCCGACTACCATTATTCTCAATCAAACATTATTAAGCATCATATACGCAATTTCTTTGAGTGCATTTTGAAATATACTATGAAATATAGATATTACAAAGTGTGCAGTAATTGCATAATATAATGAACACGTCTTAACTTCTCATCTTATGACCTTCCCGAGTATAGCTCATTCTATAGAGTAAGGAAAAATGAAAATAGAAGTCATAAGTCTAGATTGTCTAAATGTCCTTTATGCAGTGTACATATACTGTAGAAGATTGTTTTTTTCTTTTTGAAGCTACAAAGAAGTTTGTGGTTTCAAATGAAAGCCTTGCTCTGCTTTTCACCATTGTTAGTCAGCAATCAGTTATAATACCATAGTGCTTGTAAGCAAGGCTTATCATTTTTGCTCCAGAATAAAAGAGGCTGCTTACAGTCCTGTAAATGTTTTGAAACACAGGCATAGCATTCAATGATGTAGTCTGTGCTGTTCTGAGCTGTAAAATCATACAAAATATCGGGTAGGGTGGGTTCGGTCTAAAAAGCTCCAATGATTGTTCGGTGCACAGGGGAAAGCAAGAGCACATCAGATTGATTTCTAGTTCCTTCTGACAGCCTGTGGATTGAAGTAGATTGTCACAGCAGGTTGCGACCATCATTAGCTGTAGTCTGAAAATAGCTGATAGCAGATGGCATGCTCACATAAGCAAAAAAAAAATACACTTTCATGTAAGGTCTACAGGACTGTTGTCATACCTCAGCTTCCAATTCACACTAATTCTCTCTGAGCTTAATACAATACTGAAGACAAAGAAAGCAAGATTATAAATAAAATCCAAATGCAAGTAGTCAATTAACTATTGTCCGCACTAGGGATGCACCGAATAAACTATTTTGGATTAGGCTGAACCCCCGAATCCTTTTTTGAAAGATATGGCCAAATACCGAACCAAAACCATGCAAATTAGGGGTGGGAAGGGGAAAACATTTTTTACTTCCTTGTTTTGTGACAAAAAGTTACATGATTTCCCTCTATGCCCCTTTGGTTCGGCCCGGGCAGAAGGATTTGGCCGAATCCTGCTGAAAAAGCCTGAATCCTGGCCAACTCCCAAACCGAATCCTGGATTCGGTGCATCCCTAATTCACACAAGGGCTCTTTTACTGGTACTAGGGAAGGAAGCAAAGTGCAGGAAAACTAAAACAAGCTGCCACATTTTACGCACTTTGCATCCTGCACCACCATCAAACCGAAAAAGGACCCTATAGTTACCATCTGCCCTCTGGCAAAAGATAAGGACAGGGCTGCCTTGCATCCACTGATTTAATTGTTTAATCCAGCATGAGGTGCAAAGCATCGCACAACCCCAGACACAAGTGCTTCTTGAATAAGAACACTTTTTAGCTCCCTGTGGTGCTCTAGCACTTGCATCCAGGGTCTTGGAAAATGACCTCTGTTATCTGATTTAAGGCCAAGTAATTACCATTACCATCAATAAACAGGTTTTAAGAAACACTAATACATATTTATTGACAGATGAACATGGTTCAAGGATTTTGCATACAATGGACCAGATTCAAATCAGTGAGAAGGTTCATCACGTGAAAAGTCATGGACGAGATTCAATTTGAGATGCAAAACAGTTCAGAAAAACTTATCTCACGGTTTATCACGTGAACACTCTATGGAAGTCTCTATGGAAAGTTTTTCTCCTCTAATTAAATCTTGTACATTTTCACGTGATAAACTGTGAGTTTTCTTCTCACTGGATTGAATCTGGCCCAATGAGAAAAGTCATAGATGAGATTCAGAAAAACTTATCTCATGGTTTATCATTTGAAAAATATTATTGAAGTCTATGGAAGAATTGGAACTGAATTAGAAGAAAAATGTTTCCTCCTCCAATTGAAACTCGTCCAGGACTTTTCACATGATAAACCATGAGATGACTTCTTCTCACTGAATTAAATCTGGCCCTATACCTGATTTGCCTACTGTATCTTTTTAATACAAGTGCTTCTCCATTCATAACCAGCTGTGTAGTATTTTATACCATGTAAGAAGAATCTGCCCAAGAACAAAGTATTGTGGCAGTACTATAATATTTAATTTCCAAATAGTCTTTATTATTTTCCAAAGAGAAAAGTAAAGCAGGTTTGGTATACAACATATTTTCATTCAACAAACAGTTTCCACTATGAATTGTCGAGTATACCGTTGGGAAAGAAAGAGGAGGGTTGTTAGTGAGGATGAGGACAGGGGTAGAGAGAAAAGAAAAAAGGTTAGGAAATAGTACTATAATATTTAAGGAGGAAGTTTGCCATGATAAAATTAAAGGAAGTATGTTTTCACCCACACACAGCATTTGGATCACTCTTTCCTTGGAAAACTTCTCTGCTCAAATACAAGCAATTGCTCAGTGTTGATTGAGAATCACTTGTTTTCTTTAAAGAGATATTGACACCAGAAATGTAACCTTTTTTTTACATCTACCATAAAATTGACTTTGCCATAAAGTATTTGCCCAATGCTTTTACATTACCTATCTGACTCCCTGTGATAGCTGAGGAGGCTGCCATATTTGTATAGCAGTTAGCATTAGAAACTTTAATTGACAGTGGGACAGTCAGGTTGGCAAAACAGTCAGGTGTAGAAACTTCAACTAACAATTACTTACAAAAACAAACCTTTCATCAAAAAACAATCAGCATGACCTATAGGTTACTTTTAATGTACATTCATATTTTAAAAAAAGTAGTTTTTAATGCCAGTGTCACTTTAAAGCACTCTTTTCTGTGTACCATAATTTGCACTCTCTCACACAACACTGCAACAATCTTAACTGACATAGTCATTGTTGCTTTTAGGGCAGGGGCACATGGGCAGATTCGGGGAGATTTAGTCGTCTGGCGACTAATCGCCCCTTCTTCGGAGCGACAATCTCTACGAACTAAAATGAAAAGATTGCCTGCAGCAATGCACTTGTGGCGATTCAATTTCTAAAGTCGCCCGAAGTTTCCTTCTGAGGCAACTTCGGGCGACTTTGGAAATCGAAGCGCTGCGAGTGCCATTGTGCTGACATTTTCTTATTATAGCAGGGGGAAGGCAGTTCGGGGAAATTGTCGAAGAAGAAGCAATTAGTCGCCAGGCGACTAAATCTCCCCGAATCTGTCCGTGTGCCCCTGCCCTTATACTGCAAGTAGCATTTCATTTAATCTCTCTTTACTTTGAATACTTCAAGAACCAGTCATTTTAGCTGTGTTTTGAAGTGGGATATGTTTCCTTTACTTGCTGATGTTGGCCTTATGTTTTTATTTTTGTTTTATTTGTTTTTCTTATAAGCCTTGTAGTAAATACATTTATCAGCGGAAGGAACTAACTAGTATATCAATAAGAAGGAAAAACAGCCAAACCACACAGCTAGATTACATACTAAACCTTGAAGCTGGTAACAACAACGTTCTGTCACAATACAGCCCTGAGAGCAGCAGCAACTTTTAGATGCTGGTTATATTCATGTGGTAATGTACAAAGAAAATAATGGCGCAGAAAGAGTTAGAAATAGCTCATTTTAAGCCAAGTAGCTGGATCTCTGAAGTACATTGTGAGCTAGAAGCCTTGACTTCCAGCAAATATACAGTATTGAGGTTAGAGAGGTGTACAGCCTCTAAAAGTGTAAAAAAAAAACACTTTACTTTGAATTTACAAGTATAGGATCTATTATCCAGAATACTTGGGACCTGGGGTTTTCCAGATAAGGGAACCATAATTTGGGTGTTCATACCTTCAGTCTACTACAAAAAAAAAAAAAATTGAAACATGAATTAAAATCAAGAGAATTTTTCTGTATCCAGTAAGGATTAATTATATCTTAGTTTGGATCCAGTACAAGATACTGTTTTATTTTTACAGGAAAAAATTTAATACATTTTTCAAATTTGAATTATTTGATTAAAATGGAGTCTATGGTATGGGATAACGTATTGCATACCTGTAACAGGTTCAGTTCAAAATGCTGTAAAATTAGCCATTAAAGTCAGCACAAATGTGGAAGCCAATTTGTCCCCATAATCAGCTGTTTGAATAGTTCCTGGTACAGGTATGGGACCTGTTTTCCAAAATACTCTGGACCTGGAGTTTTCCAGATAACGGATCTTTCCATAATTTGGATCTTCATACCTTTAGTAAGTCTACTAGAAAATCATGTACATATACCCAATAGGCTGGTTTTGCTTCTAATAAGGATTAATTATATCTTAGTTTGGATCAAGTACACAGTACTGTTTTATTATTACAGAGAAAAAGGAAATCATTTATAAAACTTGGATTATTTACATAAAATGGAGTCTATTGAAGACAGCCTTTCCATAATTTGGAGCTTCCTTGATAACGGACTTCCGGATAACAGATCCCATACATGTACAATGCTGTAACTGCAGTTAAGAAAACCATTGTATAAAAACAAACTTTTTATCTATTCACTTTAAAAAAAAAAGTATAAATATGAACAGAGATAGACAATTCAATTACATATCTGTTGTATATTCAACTGCATAATAATTGTTAATGCATAAAATCTGGCACAAACAACTGCACAAATGATATATCAGGGCTTGATGATCTATATTTCCCAATCATTTGCAAAAAACATAGCAGCAAGCAGGATTTGTAATTGATTTTTGTTGATTCATAAACTCCAATCATGATGTTCAAAGAACATTAAGCTGTAATTCAGACACAATTAAATACTGCAGATGATACCAGATGAAATATCAGTGAGAAGGCAAGTGGAAGTTCACAGAGTTCAGATTGCCAATAAATGAAAACAAAGTAGATAATAATAGAAATATAAATAGCTAAAGTATTTGATAGCATAATTAGTTATTATTGTAATGTAGGAGGATACAGTTATTACTTCCAATGGTGATCCAGACTGTAGTTGCCACAGAGTGCAAATGTAAAATGTCATACCATATAGTAAGGTTAGCATTTGCTTTTTGGGGCTGATTTATTAAGCTGCGTCTTTTTCGGATCAGGCTTTTTCACTCAAAGAATCCAAAAAGGTTGCGAAAAAAAATGTACCCTTTTTTTTTGTATTTATTATGCGACAAAACATACTCCAGCTAAAACCCGTCGAAAAAAACATGTAGAAGTCAATGGCAGATGTCCCTTACAACAACTGGAAGAGCTTTGATTCACGGTTTCAATGCTGGCTTTTGTACGACATTACTAAAAAGTCGCAGTTTTTGTGACTTTTCCCATTCAACCTTTTTCAGTTCAGGTTTTTTAATAAATGTCATAACATTTCAGGCTTTAAATAAAGTGAGTTTAGTCATGTTTTAAAAACCGCTATAACCACTAAAATTCAACCTTTAATAAATAGGCCTCCAAGTCATAATTTTTCTGTTATATAAATGCCCATCTAAACACAATGAATGTTGCATTCTGTAGGTTTTAGTTTACTATGCTTCTGGTCACCACCTGAAGACGTGTTAATTCCAGGGCTCCCTTGTTTCTGTGCTTGAGTCCTTACATTTCCCCTTGCACCTTATTTGTAGTCTGTGGGCAGGTGGCAGACTGAAGCCACGTCCCTTCAACCTTCACTACTCTTTCCTAACCATTTTATTGCCGATTTTAAGGTGCTTAATTGGGTTTACCAATGTTCAATCTCATTATTTCACATTTTTGTCCTGGTGCCTTCAATATAATTTTTAAAAGAAACATTCCACTTAACCATGTATTAAATAAAATGGATTTATGTTCTTGTTAAATAATTGCACACGGAACTTATTTTAATGTCCTTGATAGCTTAGCTTTGTGTATGTTAACTCCTCTTTATTACTAGTGAGTCTTTAAAATTGCAGTGTTGTGAGATTGTTGAGTGAGCAATCTTGGTAAACTAATTTTATTCAAAGAAAAGTACTGTTAACTCTCAACTGACACTCCTAAGTAGAGTTTTTAAATTTCCTGAAAAGCACAGCTTCCTGTATGAAAGAGATTCTGAAGATGACTATGAAGATTTTCATTCATCCAGGTCATAGTATATCTAGTATAGGTCAATCTAAAAACAACTGGACTTGCTGAGTAATCAATGAAGACGTTTCACTACTCATCCGAGCAGCTTCTTCAGTTCAACTGACTGGTGTGGGAACTTCTCGGCATATAAACTCTTCCACTAATCCATTTACAATGGCACATTGTAACTCTTCAAAGAGGTGACATCTGAAGAAACTCACAGAGGTGTTGATTCTGTGTAGTTGTGATAGGATTATCCAATGTGTCATGCAACTCCTAGATACAGGTGTTACTTGTGAGAGTTGCATGAATGGATGTGTGAAGTGTTCTGAATCCGCCGGGGTACAGATGTCAGAACAGCATTGTATGTAGCAGACAGGTGGTGTCGAAGGCCCCCACCTCTGTTCAGAGATGGTCTCTCCACCTTGACCTTATTCATGTCAAGGTGGAGAGACCATCTCTGAACAGAGGTGGGGGCCTTCGACACCACCTGTCTGCTACATACAATGCTGTTCTGACATCTGTACCCCGGCGGATTCAGAACACTTCACACATCCATTCATGCAACTCTCACAAGTAACACCTGTATCTAGGAGTTGCATGACACATTGGATAATCCTATCACAACTACACAGAATCAACACCTCTGTGAGTTTCTTCAGATGTCACCTCTTTGAAGAGTTACAATGTGCCATTGTAAATGGATTAGTGGAAGAGTTTATATGCCGAGAAGTTCCCACACCAGTCAGTTGAACTGAAGAAGCTGCTCGGATGAGTAGTGAAACGTCTTCATTGATTACTCAGCAAGTCCAGTTGTTTTTAGATTGACCTATACTAGATAGATTCTGAAGATATTTAGGGAGTTATTTACTAAAACGAAAATGTATGTCATATTTCTATCAACAAATCCAACCAAACTCCAATCAACAATTTTATATTATTTATCAATAAAATAACTCAAAAAAGTAGAGCCAGGAAAAGGCTTGATAATACTGAGTGAAAACTCGAACCATACAAATTTTTTGGATTTGGCGCCCAAATCGCTAGATTTTTTCGGGTTATCGCCCGAAAACCCTGAATTTTTCAGATTATTGAACGAAACCCAATGCAGATCACTAAATCTTTAAATTGTAAAAGGGACATTTGCCATTGACTTCTACATGACCTCGGCAGGTTTAAGATGGTGAATTTTTGGATCTGGACTTTCAGGGTTTTAAATTGGATTGCCCAAAAAAACAGAAAAAAATCAAGGTTTAGTAAATAACCCCCGTAAAGTGCATCCTCCATATGAAGAATCGTCTAGTAGAATGTTGCTATCAGATGATCACTAAGGAAGACAGGAGCCTTTTTACTTTTTTATTTATGGATAGAAAATGGTTCTAAACAGGATGGATGTGTTTAGTCTATGGAATTTGTAGATTAAAGGGAATCTGTCGTCATTTTAAACTTTTTTTTTTTGCATTTTTATAAAAACCACACATCCATAAACACTGTCTGGCAAATAAAATGTTAATCCACAAATCCATGCATAAGTTATTTTAGTTTGTATTTTGTCATGGGGGCTTCCATTTCTGCTCATTACACATTCATCCTGTGCTGCTCTAACAGCAGGCACAGCATTACCTGTGTGCTTGGAGGCAGCCACTCTGTAATGAAAAGCCAAGTCGCACTACGACATGAGAATCTAGCTGTACACTCCCCCTCCCCTCTCTGCCCATGCGTGTGATGTTTGGAGGAGAGAGGTCACATGGTTTGAAGGGAACCAATTACTTTCACTTTCCTACGTCCTGCTCTACAGCTGCACTAGCAGCCCCTCCTCCCACAGACACTATCAAAGCTCCTGCCCTTCTGTAAGTTTGTTCTCTGCTTTCCTTTGGAGGGGGGAACTTTCTCTCCTTGCTGCCTTCCTAGTTTGTTTTACTGGTGGTAAAGGAGCTGTGAGTTCCCTCTGCTATCCACCTCACACAGACCTTGCTCCTTTCCTGCCTGCAATACTTCTTTTTTCATTAACTACTTACTGTCTCCTTTCTTCTGAGCTATTTTAACCCTTTCTAGACTTCCTCCTAAGTTTTCCTGGTTTTCAAGTATGTCCTTATTTTATCCTTTTTTCTATTCATCAGTCCTGGGAGTGTACTCCTGTGTTTCATTTTTGTGTAAACAAATTTAAATAAACTATCTATATAAAATATTTTTTCCAGTGCCCAAAATGAATTGTGTGTGTGTATGTGTATATATATATATATATATACAGTATAAATATATATATATATATATTTATATATATATATTTATTTTTGAAACGTAAGTGGGGGCAGTGATCATATATATATATATACAGTATATATATATATATATATATATATATATATATATATATATATATATTTTTTTTTTTTTTTTTTTTTTTTTGTTTTGAAACGTGAGTAAGTTTTCCTGGTTTTCAAGTATGTCCTTATTTTATCCTTTTTTCTATTCCCTGTCATCAGTCCTGGGAGTGTACTCCTGTGTTTCATTTTTGTGTAAACAAATTTAAATAAACTATCTATATAAAATATTTTTCCAGTGCCCAAAATGAATTGTGTGTGTGTATGTGTATATATATATATATATATATATATATATATATATATATATTTTTTTTTTAGAAACGTAAGTGGGGGCAGTGATCATATATATACACAGTATATATATATATATATATATATATATATATATATATATATATATATTTATTTTTGAAACGTAAGTGGGGGCAGTGATCATATATATATACAGTATATATATATATATATATATTTATTTTTGAAACGTAAGTGGGGGCAGTGATCACAGGACTATCTTATTTCAGTCCTTCTGAAGTGGTGTCAGTGGGAGCTTATCTTGATTCCTGCCTATTGTTCAATTGACAGGCTCAGCAGACAAGGCTCTATTTACATTACAGCAGCTTGTAGGAGGGAGGGGTAATGACATCACTCCAACTTGCAGTGCAGCAGTAAAGTGTGACTGAAGTTTATCAGAGCACAAGTCACATGACCTGAGGGCTGCTGGGAAATGTCAAAATGTCTAGCCCCATAGCAAATTTTAAAATTAGATATAAAAAAATCCATTTCTTGTTTTGAAAAACAGATTTCAATGCAGGATTCTGCTGTAGTAGCACTATTAACTGATACATTTTGTAAAAAACATTTTTTTCCACGACAGTATCCCTTTAAGGCAATGTGTTGCCTAACGTGATCATTTTTATTGGCAGACTAACATAATAACCACATTTCATGGGATTTATATACCAATTATATAGCCTTCTCTGGCTAGTTGCTTTTAGGGGGTAAAAGCTGTTCAAAAATAAAAAAATATTGGTTAACAAATATTATTAGCGTAAGAAAAAACATGGGACTTTGTACTTAAACAGCATAATCTAGTTAGTTACGATAAGGCTAGCATGGAGGGAAGAAGCAATTCTATCCTTATGTTCAGTTTTTTTTTAGCATTATCATAAAAAGGAAAATTGTGTCAGTGACTATAAATTGTGTGCAACACAAAACCCACAATTCAATGCTGGGTCAAACAAGTAGATAGATTGGCAAAAACAGTTATGCATAAATGACAACTAACAAGATAACCATAGCATGTTTTTAGTACTTTCCAGTTAATTTGTAAAACTGAAAAGTTCTGAAAGGTGATATGGTTACATCTTAATTAACCAAAAATTATATGAGCAATATTTTCTAAAATATATTTTAAAATAAATGATATAATGCTTTTCCATTGTCATTTTACATTTTTTGCCTCTTTAGCAAATCATGTTTTTAGCATTATTCATTTGTTTCTAGAGCTAGTCAACAACTTTTTTGTAGCCTCTTGTAAAGATTTTTCAATTCTCTGCCAAATTAGTGGTTGGTCCTTAAGGCCAAAGAGTTTTGCCACCTAAAAAAGTCCAACATCATCTTTTGGAGGCTTACTTACTAAACTTTGAATTTATCTGATCAGACTTTTTGGGGCAAACACTCAATTTTTTTGTGGAAAAAAAACTTAATTTATTATACCCTGAATTAGGGAATCACAGAATCCAAGATTCAGTTCGGGATTGGGCCAGGATTTGGCCTTTTTTTTCGGATGAATCCTTCTGCCAGACCGAACCGAATCCGAATCCTAATTTGCATATGCATATTAGGGGAGGAGAGGGAAATCACGTGACTTTTTGTCACAAAACTAGGAAATAAAAAATGTTTTCCCCTTCCCACCCCTAATTTGCATATGCAAATTAGGATTCGGATTCGGTTCGGTATTCGGCCGAATCTTTCGCAAAGGATTCGGGGGGTTGGCAGAATCCAAAATAGTGGATTCGGTGCATCCCTACACTGAATCCCAAAATCTGCCATCTCAGATCTGTCAAAGTCCTGTATAAGTCAAAGTTTTCGTGGTCTGCGCTGGGTGTAGCCCAAAAATCCAACTTTTTGTGCAAAAACTCGTGAGATTCAGGAAAAAAAGCTCGAAAAATTTGAGAGATTCAGGTTGTCGTTCGATTTTATCGTGTTTTTCCGTGATCCGATTCATTTTATTAAATTAATATTCAATAATATGTCTTGTATGCAGTAATGCATATTTAACAATGTGATAGAAAATAGTGGTGTACATTATCACAAGAAATGAGTTGTATATTCTATACATACTGTATATTTACAGTTTTAGAGGCTGGGTTCAGCATTAATATCAAAAGAAAAAAATTAAAGTATAACATATTTATGCTAAATATTTTACTAGCAATTTGAACTATTTTTTTCAGTCTTGCTGTCTGTCCTATGGGTAAGAATTGCTGTACTCCACAGATAATCTTTCACAAAGATTAAAAAAAAAATTCTTGTATGTAGAACAGGTCTGAAACAGGTCTGAAAACAATAATGTGTCCTATCATTTGAAGATCGCAAAACAAGCAAAATATGCCCATTTAAAATAAACAATACAGGTATATTACTTGTGTTTGTGAGGAAAAGAAATTAGATGCTCTGGAACAAAAGAGCCAGTTATTGAGGTTGCAGAGTAAAAGCTGTGTAAATTGTTGGGAGAAGCCTGCAGCAAGCAATAACACATTAAAGTGACTTTCTGTTTCCAATAATGGACTGCAGATGATGATCATGGGGAGTTCTGGGCAGAAGGGATCATACTCCCACACACAGGAACAGTTCAAAGGGACACGAGCCACACCGAGTAATTCTGCAGCAATTTGACCCCCTGAAATGCATTTAGAAATGCAGTCTTACCCCTTAAAATTTCAACTACAAAACTTGTATATCATAAAGACTACATTCTGTAGCAATTTCCTAGATTCCTGGGGTTAGAAATCTAGATTGCCAATGGATAAGTGAGCCTTAAAATCACATCCCTGCTGACAAAAATTCATTTCTTATAACCGTCTCCATTTACTGGAATGCTGAATCTTTCCCATGGGGAAGGAACAAATGAAAATGTTATTTCTCTGCTCATGAACTCATACCTTTCTGTCTGCTTTTCACTGTTGGCAATTTCATTCTCTTCCAAATTTGACTAAAGCCCGTGACCTGAGGGAAATAATGTCTATATAATAATCTTCTGAAACTCTAATTCTGAGTCGTGTTTTTTTGGAAGTTGCCTTGCAGTTTATGAAAATTGCACTGAGATATGAAATGTAAGCGGTGTGGTGTCCTTGCCTAACATCATCATTCTGTGCACTGAACATGCTGAAAATAATAACAGAATGCACAAAACTTCTCCGATTTTTAGGCAGCGACAGATAATGGAATCATTTGGACAGGTGACAGTCTCTATGACCTCCATGCTAATTATTTAACCTAAAGAGATGATTTAGCAAACCTGTTTAGATTGGTGGTATGTATAATGTAATTTAATTGTTTCTCCGTCAGCAAATAAAACGGGAAACACTGATCATTTAGGAACTAAATGTCTGGATGAGTTCATTACATGATTATCAGAGTAAGGCCATTGTTAGTTGGAAACATACATTTTATTTTTTATGAAAGTACATTTTACATGCATTTTGCTGCTGTTTTAAATTTAGTTAACTCTTAAATATCTCAACATTTATACCAGTAATGTTAAGAAGTCCTGTACATGTTAATATAACTTGTGCCCCTCTGAAGTTCTGATTGGCTTTAAGTTGGTCTTTGCACTCTCCATGATTTTTCCAGTTCAAAGAACAAGGAGCTTAGTTGAGGGTCATGCCAGGTAGATATCAATCAGGCAGAGCAGTAAAAAAACAGGACTCAGGGATGTAGTTAAGGTCACAGGCCAGTAGTAGCACAGTACAATTAGGATCCACAGCGATGGTCAGTAAACAGGCAGAGGTCAATACAAGCAGCAAAGTTGCAGAAGTCAGGGACAGGCAAGGGTCAAAGAACAGAGATAAGAACAATAAGCACACAGGAACTATTCGGAAATAGACCTATGTTGGGTGATATGAATAGGAACATGGTGCCCTTAAATATTTCAAATTTGCACTAAGTGTGATGACGTCAGACGACCACCAAAATGGAAGTGGTTCAAGAACGCGTCACATTCAAATACCACACAACAGAAGAGGAGGTGGCAAGCATCCCCGCCACACCATTAGACCATCAGGTATTCTCACAGGTAGCCACCTGAGATAAGATAAGAAGATAAGACTAGAGAGGTACATTTCCTGAAGAAAATGTGAGTGGTGCTTGCCGTGGCAAAACTCAGGCCCCCCATATATGTTGGGTGTCTTGCCCAGTCGCCCCTGGTGCCTAGAGAGTACACAAAGTCGGTACACAAAGTCGGTAGAATCCGGATTAAACCGGTGAAATTTAAAGCCAACCAAATTTTACCATTGAAATCAATCCAAACAAACTGGCTATTTTTGGCTCCGCCCACTTTTAAAAATTTGCAACCCAGTCACCAAATGGACCAAGTTTGAGCACTCTTACATTAACAGTGTAAGAATGACAGGAATTTAAATATTCCCATTGAATAGCGTTAGGTAAAATTTGATTGGCTGTCTTAAGCTCCGCCCATTTTTCTGAATTTTAACCCCAGTTACCTAGTCATGGTCAGTGCCAAGTTTGGGGCCTCTGGTTTTAAAACGGTGAGAACGGCGGTATTCCAAAATTTTATATTGAAGTCAATAGGTGAAAACTGATTGGCTGTTTTTGGCTCCACCCACTTGTCCTAAATTTTGACCACGGTCACCCAGTGAGTAATTGAGCCAAGTTTGGTACACCTAGCATTTAAACTGTGATAATAGCAGCAGTTTATCATTTTTCATTAAGGTCAATGGCTGAAATCTGATTGGCTGTTTGCGGCTCCGCCCACTTTTCCTAAATGTTGACCGCAGTCACCCAGTGACGCACGGTGCCAAGTTTGGGAGTTCTGGCTTTGATACTGTGAGAATTACAGCTGTTTACATTTTCTCATTGAAGTCAATAGGGAACATCTGATTGGCTGTTCTTGGCTCCACCCACTTTTCCTAAATTTTGACCGCAGTTACCCAGTGAGTAATTGAGCCGAGTTTGGTACACCTAGCATTTAAACTGTGATAATAGCAGCAGTTTATCATTTTTCATTAAGGTCAATGGCTGAAATCTCATTGGCTATTGTTGCCCCGCCCCTTTTTTTCCTAATTGTGAACCACAGTCACTCAGTGACTAACATACCAAAGTTTGGGAATGCTGTCATTTAATGTGTAAAAATGGCAGCATTTCTATTTTTTTCTATTGAAAATCAATGAATGAAATTTGATTGGTTGTTGGTGGCTCCGCCCACTTTTTCTAAACTTGAAGTGGAAACCCCCAGCGACCACATTTGTGATATTCAAGGTCCCTGACATCAATACTGAGAGAATGGCAGCCTTCTTAATTTTTCCCATTAAAACCAATCAAAGAAATCTGATTGGTTGGTTTTGGCTCCACCCACTTTTCTTAATTTTAATCCCAGTCCCCCAGTGACCAACTGTGCCAACTTTGAGGACCCTGCCATTAACGTCTAAGAGCGGCAGCAGTTAAAAAAATTCCTATTTAATTGAATGGCTGAAATTTGATTGGCTGTTGTAGACTCCACCCACTTTTTGTAAATTTTAGCCGCAGTCACCCAGTGACCCACGGTGCCAAGTTTGGGAGCTCTGGCTTTGATACTGTGAGAACAGCAGTAATCAAAAATTTTACATAAACTGATTGGCTGTTTTTGGCTCCACCCACTTTTCGTAAATTTTGACCGTAGTCACCCAGTGAGTAATTGAGCCAAGTTTGGTACACCTAGCATTTAAACCGTGATAATAGCAGCAGTTTATCATTTTTCATTAAGGTCAAAGGCTGAAATCTGATTGGCTGTTGTTGCCCCGCCCCTTTTTTTCCTAATTGTGAACCACAGTCACTCAGTGACTAACATACCAAAGTTTGGGAATGCTGTCATTTAATGTGTAAAAATGGCAGCATTTCTATTTTTTTCTATTGAAAATCAATGAATGAAATTTGATTGGTTGTTGGTGGCTCCGCCCACTTTTTCTAAACTTGAAGTGGAAACCACCAGCGACCACATTTGTGATATTCAAGGTCCCTGACATCAATACTGAGAGAATGGCAGCCTTCTTAATTGTTCCCATTAAAACCAATCAAAGAAATCTGATTGGTTGGTTTTGGCTCCACCCACTTTTCTTAATTTTAATCCCAGTCCCCCAGTGACCAACTGTGCCAACTTTGAGGAGGCTGCCATTAACCGTCTAAGAGCGGCAGCAGTTTAAAATTTTCCTATTTAATTGAATGGCTGAAATTTGATTGGCTGTTGTAGACTCCGCCCACTTTTTGTAAATTTTGGCTGCAGTCACCCAGTGACCCACGGTGCCAAGTTTGGGAGCTCTGGCTTTATTACTGTGAGAATTACAGCTGTTTACATTTTCTCATTGAAGTCAATAGGGAAAATCTGATTGGTTGTTTGCGGCTCCGCTCACTTTTTTGGGTCCCCAAAATAGGACAGAAAAGTCACAACACCCCATTCCCGAATAAGCTGAACGGTTTGACACCTCATTCATGGGTCTGCGACAAACTAATTATTCGATAAATTCCCCATTATAAGTCAATGGGGCAAATTTGGGGACCTCTCCTGCCCCGGGGGTAAAACTTATACCCTCGTGTGGGGTATCATATGACACAGGTCGCAAACCTCTTCAAATGTGGTAAATTTAACGTTTCTACAAGATTCCCTCTCTGCGCTAGAATCCGTCAAAAGTTGGCCTCAATGTTAATCTATGGGACTTTTTGGGGTTGTTAATTGCCCCCGCAAGGGGCAATTAACCACCCACCCCTTAGAAAAGTCATACCACCCCATTCCCGATTAAGATGCACGATTTGACACCTCATTCATGGGTCTAGGACAAACGGTGCGGGACTAGTTATGCGCCAAACTTTCATACGGAAGAAGAATAAAAATAAGTTTGCAAGATAACAGTAGTGATGCTTTGCTTCGCAAGCACCACTAATAAGATAAGAAGACAGCTGATTTGTTTTGTCAAAAAAAGTATGTTTAGCACAAGCCCTGTTCATCGAACTCAAGATGAATATTGGGTATACTGCCTCTTTATGCAAGGTTATTCACATATGAAGGACTGGTAAAATGACATCCTTATGGAGTATGCGTACCCAGCATGTAGCCTTCTAAAAAGAATGGAGAATGTAATGGCATTTCTATGCAAAGGATTAGTGAAGACGTTTCTCGTAGCCCCTTTTGAAAATAGGATTCTGTGAAAAAATGTTCACAGTATTTAGTCTAGGGAATCACAAGTAACTAAGGTTTCATCTGGTTTCAGAGTTGGATCCTATGTTGAAAACTTTTGAACAGATAAACAGAAAAGAAAAAGCTTGCCTGAGCTCAACCAACACGTTTGAGTGAGTATAGTGTTCCCCGAGACATGATTGTTTTGTTCCTTGTCATTGTGAGATTCCAAGTTGAGCCTCATTGGTATAAACTGTGCATGATCATTTTGGCTAATTATACAAGACATTTAAAAGAGGTTCACCAACATAACTTAAGATATTATAAACAAATTAATGTATTGCCTGCTTGTCAGACCATAGCATTTCTCACCCCCCTACTAGGTTCAGCTTCCTGGAGAGGAGATAGAGTTGCAGGTAAATAGTCAATGTGTTTGGCACTAAGACAGAACATGTCTATGGATAATCCAAGAGTCTCATATACTGCTAAGCATCAACATTACTTAAATGACTCTTACATGTTCTGCCTGGAAACACGCAGATTGATACTAACACCATTAGCAAGGGATGGGAAAATGTGTTTCTGATGCTTTACAGTAGTAACAGTTACACCCCAACTATACAGGAACAGCAATTGAAGTTCTTCAACATTAGTGTAACGTTCACAGCGGGAAACCGCTGCAACGGGAGTTAAATTCACACTTGATAGTGCGTGTGGTGGAAGCCCAGGGAAAAAGCCACAAATACTTGAAGCAGGCATGGTGAAATATACAGGATTTAATGGAACTGAAGCAAAACAGGAACAGGTCAAAAATAAAGTCTTTACCAGGCAGGCAATGAAAAGCTGGAACAAAAACACAAGAACAGATTCAGGAACTTGGAATATTCAGGAACAGATTCAGAAACAAAACCAAAAAGATTCAAGGTTTTCCAGGTTTAGGTCAGGAACAAACAGAATACATTCAATGACTCAGCCCTGAGCAAGTTTATAAAGAGCAATTGATTATAGAACACAAAACACATGAGGGTAACAAGAAGGGAGGAGACCAGGGAGGAGACAAACTGGAAACGTAACAAGATACAGATTACTATAACAGGATCAGGAACAGCCCCAAGAGCCTCCAGTGGCTCACTTGGTAAGTGCACCGACTGTGCACTTAAAGTCCAGCAACCCCAGCCCCAAGTGTTCAAATCCCAGATGGGTCTTACAATTAGATACACTAGTACTAGTGTTTTGCAGCAATATGTCTGTGATTTACTACTTAATTTTCACAATGGCATTTCCCTGATACTTTTTAAAGGACCAATTGACCGACCACCAATGCAACAAGAAGGAAATATTAATATCAGAATTAGAACACATGGCTGCTGTTTACGCTTCTATCGGTTTATCAAGGAATGTGTCCTGCACCCAGAACACTTCAAGTAAGCATGACCTTGGATGCACAAAACGTTTTAGGTGTTGAATGGGTATTAAAACAATAAATGGCCACTTGTTGGAAGATACAAGATGCTGGATGTATATTTCCATTACAAATTTTTTTTTTACAACTTACTTACAGAGACGAGCAACCTGTTCTGAAATTTTCTAAAGCTCACCAAATAATTTCAGAAATACAATCAGGAACTGGGTGTAACTGGAATGCTGTTACACCAGCTATATTTTACTTTTATATGAAATAGGTAAAAGTCATATTTCAATCACATTACAAAGAAAGTTTCTATTTAACATCATAAAACATTGTCTGAATCATTATTTTCCTTAGCTTTCAGCAGGACATAGCACCTCATCTACAATTGCTTTCATTTACTTTTTTCTTGTTCTATTTTCCTTTTTACAACTATAATTTCTACATTTCTGTTGAAATCCTGTATGAAACGGCCTTTATAAATGCCAATTAAACGTTTCTGTTTTCACTTACACTGATAAGTATACCTGCTCATCCAAATGTAATTTCAGTTTGTCACAATATACTGTAACCATACCATTTGGAATCATTCTACAAAAGGAAGTAACCAATTGTAAAGATGAATATCGCATCTGATTGTGTCTGCTGGTCGTCTAACTTCTATTGGCACAAAACTTTCTCAATTTAAAAGTGCATTGAAGACAGATGTGAATTTCTGAAATCCTAAACAGAGATGATTAACATCATCCAGTAAAAGAAAGAAATGTGCTTTTCCAGAGTTAACTAGTAAGGTATTCAGGAAGGCCTAGAGGATCAATATAGGGAGGCAAACTAATAAGCTGTCAGACATTTTATTTTGGAAAGAGAAAAATACACAGTCGTGACAGATGGTTTCTTGTTCTACCTGAGGACTGGAAAAGGCTACATTAAATAATTGCAAAAACAGCAATAAAAGAAATTGCATTGCAAAATTAGATGTTTATTTATTAGGGATACACCAAATCCAGGATTTGGGCAAGATTTGTCCTTTTTCAGAAGGATTGAGCCTTTTTCAGCAGGATGCAGGCTTTTTGCATAAACAAGAAAGTCAACAATTTTTTTTCTGAATACTAAAATAGTGGATTTGGTGCTTCCTTATTATTTATACTTTTGATGGATGAAAATGTAATTACTTTGGCTCTTCAGGATTCCAGTACTAATCTGCATGATGCTAGAAAGGACAGTATTTCTTAAAATGTCATATTGATTTTAAATTGTTGGTAACTAATTATGAGGCTTTTGGATTTTTCGCAGAATATTTGGGTCTCAGAGGCAAACAAAAAATTCTTCCCCATAACTCCAAAATGAGTCTTCTATGCATTACCCATGAGCTAGGTTTGACATTTCCATAGCAATGCCCTCTGTAATACCTGGACAATCCCAAAAGAAGGCTCTAGCCGCTACAAAGACCAGATCAAATAATAAGAAGAATAATTTTTCCTATTACAATATCAGACTGTATTTCTGCTACATTAAACAGAGGCCAGGTATGTCTTATAATTCATGTGTATACAGTTTTAGGATCTATAATGCGGAATGCATGGGACCTTGTTTATCTAAACAAGGAAATTAATCACCATTCTTCAAATCTGCTAAAAAAAAAACCAGTAGGATTGTTTTACCACAAATATGGATTTTTATGTAGGGATCAAGTACAAGATATTGTTTCATTATTACAGAGAAAAAAGGGGATTTGTCATACTCCCCATTAAATCCTTTTCTCAGAGCCCCTTCCAGCAGCATAATACAGTAAGGTTAATGTGCCGTTCCTTTTAGGAGGCAGGCTAGCTCAAACTATGAAGAAAGTGCAGAAGTACTCCCCTCACGATCTGCCCCTTCACCGCATTTCCTTCAGTTTCCATTAGCACAGCCAATAGAAAGCCAGAGAAGGAGCTCCCTGTGCTGCCGTGATTGAACTCAGAGAAAATAATTTAAAGGTGCTACTCCAGCAGAATTCTGCACTGAAATCCATTTCTCAAAAGAGAAAACAGATTTTTTTTATATTCAATTTTGAAATCTGACATGGGGCTAGACATTTTGTCAATTTCCCAGCTGCCCCTGGTCATGTGACTTGTGCCTGCAGTTTAGGAGAGAAATGCTTTCTGGCAGCCTGCTGTTTTTCCTTCCCAATGTAACTTAATGTGTCTCAGTGAGACATGGGGTTTTTACTATTGAGTGTTGTTCTTAGATCTACCAGGGAGCTGTTATCTTGTGTTAGTGAGCTGCTATCTGGTTACCTTCCCATAGTTCTTTTGTTTGGCTGCTGGAGGGGAAAAGGGGAGGGGGTGATATCACTCCAACTTGCAGTACAGCAGTAAAGAGTGATTGAAGTTTATCAGAGCACAAGTCACATGACTTGAGGCAGCTGGGAAATATCTAGACCCCATGTCAGATTTCAAAATTGAATATAAAAAAATCTGTTTGCTCTTTTGAGAAATGGATTTCAGTGCAGAATGTTGCTGGAGCAGCACTATTAACTGATTCATTTTGAAAAATTATTTTTTCCCATGACACTATCCCTTTAATGGTGAGTATGACAAAATACCTTATGTCGGATCATCCCTAGGCAACATAGGGACAGTAGGGTTAGTCGCAGAGCATGAAGAAGAGGGAGAGAAAAAGTCTGAAAACAGCTAGAGGGAGAGTAAAACTAACATGTCATCTGAGAAAACTGTTAGCAGATCAATGATTGTAACACTTTGCAACTGGAAGAAATAGTAAGCAATCTTGGAGGAATTCAAACAGGTGAGGGGCCCGGAAATGACGGTTGTCTATAGACTTGGTTCTGCTCCAACTAATAAATGTGTGCCAGATGCGGTAATAGATTCTGGAGGTTGTAGTTTGTCCAGATGAAGCTCTCAATAGCCAAGGCCTAGAGGGAAAGTCTCTTTAGGTCTGGGTGTATGTATTGGTCCCGAAGCAGAAGGTCCTCCGTCAAAGGTAATTGCCATAGGGGGGAAATGGACAAGTGTTGAAAGTTTGAGAACCACTGCCATCTGGGCCAGTAGGGGGTTATCATTACGGCTGTTTGAAAGAGATGCAGCCTGCAACTTCTTAAAACTCTCATTAATACTATAACATTAAACAAGTTGCTCACATTTCCCTATTAATTACCCTGTTACTCTTCTTGCTCTCTAGGGATTTCTCACCAAACCAACGCCTAACCATATTGTTTTCCTTACAAGATCTCATTGCACATCAACTGCAAACCCCAGACATGCTAACCTAGACTGTCAATCTTTTCCTAACTATTATTTCCTTTAGCTGTGCTAAACTAACAGTCATTTATGATCTTTCCTTTCCCAATGTCTCAGTCTGTTAGCATTAACTGTTTTATTCATATCATCAGCGATACAACTGCAGCATCTTATGTTACTCCAGGATACTCCAAATGGAGCCCCACAGACCTGCATTTCTAGCCAAACAATTTTAATGGCCCCCAGAAAGCCAAAAGTCTGCAAGTATATATTTGCATAGCGTCATCATTTTACTATAATCTGATACACAAGCAGTGGTATGTCAAATAACCAGACAACTACATGTAAAAAGTTGGTTGGCACTATACTAGTATGTACTATAACATAATAAAGTGCTACACAGAAATGGAGCATGATTCCTATTTAGGGGCAGAAATTAGAGCTAACCACAGAGGCATATTTATCAAAAGGTAGACTGTAACTTCCATCCATTGATAAATCTGCCTCTATAAATCCTATAGGAATGAATAGAGAGTGGAAGAATTTTACTGTGGTGAGCTGTAATTTCACGCTTTGATCTGCCCTATACTTTCTAGCACCTAGGCGTACTGGCATAATTTGATCTACAAAAAGACACCTGTATTCTTTATAGGCAAAGTTTTATTTGCACATAAAAGAGTTGTATACAATTGTAGAAAAACTGTTAAATGTTATTTTGTATTTTAGTGATGTGTCCTAACTCACATAATACTTCTATCTCTACTAAACAGTAATGACAAATGAAGAAAGTGCAAAAATGTAAATGTAGTTTGTTGTATGCTTTAGAAATGCACAGATTATTCTGAACCAATCTGTAGCATAAAATGGTGCTTAGGGCAAATTTCTTTCCAGTCTGTTACTTGCCACAATACTATAAATATAATAATGTAAAATATTCTGTTATGTGTAGAATTAAAATGCATTGTTCCTAAACACATCATTGGAAACATTTGCATAATGGCCATGGGCACATATTTATGGGGATATAAACAAACTGTTTTGATGCCAGATCATAACAGCTGGAACATAATACAATATAATATAACTCACATTCTGCATCATGGAGCTAGGCATAAAAATTGGCCTGTATAGCACCTCTATTTTCCTTGATCCTTGTGAGCATGTTTTATTTCAATACAAGCTACACCAAATCTAAGCAGTATCTCTACAAACTAGATCTAGCAACCAGGTTCTATGACCTGCATAAGTACTCGGCCTTTGGCCTCATGCCTTTTTATGGTCAGGGAACTTCTCTGTGACTCATAATATCTTTATATTTTACAACAGAGCTTACTATATTAATGACGGCTAAGTTTAAACATAAGAGTCCCCATGCTAGTCATCTTTACAACTTGAGATAACACTAGATGACTTCATCTTTGAGCGTATAGGCACCAATGCACTAATAATCATCCCAGTACTCCGTTGTGTGTATAGCTGCAAGATAGATCATATAAATATCACCACATAAAAGAAATAAAAATCAGAAGCAAAACAAGTCTGAAAAGCACAAACATCTCAAGACAATAAAAACACAAATGTTTCTTTAGGAAATGACCACACAAAAAACAATAATAATGAGCATCTTTGTATTATGTTATTCAGTATCTCAACCCAAATGGAAATGTTGTAGCAAAATAAATGATCTGTTTAGTGCCTGCTATTCAGCATTTGCTCCCAACAATATCCAATCAATTATGTACTAGGGAGTTGACTGAGGTTTCACTTAAATAAACACTCTCACAGTCTCCAATATTGCACTGAGCATAATGAGGTAAACAGCTATTTAATTATTTCAATGAAAATAAATGCTCTCTTCCTTCAGCTCTCTCAGGGAATAATATCTCAATCTTCTAGCTTTAGGACAGCTCTCTGATGGACTTTTTTTCTACATAATGACACAGAAACATAGGTAAAAGGTGATTTGGATAGACCGCTGTGTCACAAATTGTCAGGATCTGATTTAGAGACCTTGCTTTTGTCAAGAAAGACAGTTGGGTGTCTGCTTTAAAGAAGTACTGGGAATATTTTCATCAAAGGTTTGAATTGAAAAACAGTAGGTGGTAAATATCAGAGATGTTGCTAAGAAAGACTGCTATATCTGCACAATTACCATTAACAGGGGACAGCAGTTGCTCAATGAAGTAATTCAATCTGGTGTCCTACATTTTATCAAAGAGTAATTTTTAAGCTGGCACAAAGTATTCATAATAATCTTGATTTTCTATGTATTGCATCCATATTAATTTTGCAGTCATGAAGTAACAACCTTGTCCGTTTCTTTCCATTCTGCTACATAAATGCAGAAGATGAGACAATCAAATCAAAGACAATCATATTTTTCTAAAATGCTTGATTAGTGTTGCTAGAATAAATACATCAATATCATAAATGCAAGGTGAACAAATCATGAATAGGTAATTTACAGCCTTGTTGTGAATAATGGTTATTGTACTATTTACATGAATAATCAGGATACTTGTCAACATTAGGGGAATCAATGTGTGTAAAGCTGGTCAAAATGTAGGAAATGAGTCATAAATGCAAGGTGAACAAATCATGAATAGGTAATTTACAGCCTTGTTGTGAATAATGGTTATTGTACTATTTACATGAATAATCAGGATACTTGTCAACATTAGGGGAATCAATGTGTGTAAAGCTGGTCAAAATGTAGGAAATGAGTCACTGCTTAATTTTCTAAAGACGGCAAATGTATTTTAGCCAGTGTAAATATTTTTTATATTTAAGTCTTATAGTCCATAAGACCAATAATCAGGTAGTATTTACCGGAAAGAGGTTTGCAAAGAGACATCTAGTGCTGGTTGGGAAATATAGATGTGAACCTGGGCAAACGTTGCATAAATTATTATAATACTCTATCGGGGGAATGTAATAAAAATCGCTAACGGAAAAACAAAAGGAATGCGAAAAGTTATGCCTTTGCGCGAACAAATTTTGCTTTGTGCGAATTTAATATAGCTTTTGCGAGCACGGAAACTGTTTAGCGACCACTTCCGACAGTGAAAGACCGTTTGCGAATTTTATAGTTTGCGCCAAAGCGCAGTCAATGTAATAAAACTTCTTACTGAAAAACTCGTTATGTTTGCTCCAAAAGATTACAACACCTTCAAGCTCTTCTTATGAGTGCCCAATTAAAATTTGCAATGCAATAACAGTTTAAGGAACAATATTACATTGCGAGATGTGGATTTTTAGTCTTATTGGTGTGAATTGTTTTGCTCTTTGCAACTTTTATTACATTCCCCTGAAAATGTACTTGAATGCTGCTTACAGATAGGTACGGTACATAATTAATGTGACTCTAGTTGATTTTCCAGTGGTAAATAAATGCTGAGAGAAGGCTCCCAAAATGTCATACAGTCACCCTCAAAGGAGGTGGGTGCTGACTCACTGCAACAGTATACATTAAAACCAGTAACTATGACTATGGAAGGGCACCCCAGTATATTCATAAATCTACACATTACATCAAGGATCTGAAACCTCATTAAGCTTAATTACTGTTTATCATGAGGAATTCATTTTGATGATTGAGGAAATATAGAATGTTTTAGGTTAGTGCAAATATAATATATAATATAAATTATACAACTAAAGGCATACTGTCATGGGAAAACATGTTGTTTTCGAAACGCATCAGTTACTAGTGCTGCTCCAGCAGAATTCTGCACTGAAATCCATTTCTCAAAAGAGCAAACAGATTAATTTATATTTAATTTGGAAATCTGACATGGGGCTAGACATATTGTCAGTTTCCCAGCTGCCTGCAGTCATGTGACTTGTGCTCTGATAAACTTCAGTCACTCTTACTCTACTGCTATGCTGCAAGTTGGAGTGATATCACCCCCCTCCCTTTCCCCCACAGCAGCCCATTAGCAGAACAATGGGAAGGTAACCAGACAGTAGCTCCCTAACACAAGATAACAGCTCTCTGGTAGATCTAAGAACAACACTCAATAGTATAACCCATGTCCCTGAGACACATTCAGTTAAATTGAGACGGAGAAACAACAGCCTGCCAGAAAGCAAGTGCTGGCTCTTTTTGAAAGCACATGACCAGGCAAAATGACCTGCCTGAGATGGCTGCCTGCACATCAATATTACAACTAAAAAAATGACACTTACTGGTTCAGGAATAGAGTGAATTATTTGCAGTGTAAACAGTGTAATTAAGGAAGAAAAAACTATATCATAAAAATCATGACAGGATCCTTTTAGAATTTCTTCAAATGTTATTCTGTCCATAGAAGCCTTTTGTAATATGCATCTTCCCATATTAATACTTGAATGAGCACAGGTACTTTACCTATAGAACCTATTTTATATCCTATCAGCGACTACTGCTAGCTTCATCAATAAATGCAGGACCAAAGGATGGAGAACATCGTGTTACAATTAGTCACCTAATTCTTTTAATGTAAACATACACCATTGTTTTTAACCGAGATCCCAAATATTTCCAAGTCGTAAAGTAAATTATATATTGCCTCAATTTTCAAGAGAGGATTTAAAGGAGAACTAAAGCTTAACTAAAGAAGTAGGCTAGAAATGTTGTACATTATGTTTAAGATCTGTGCCCCAAAATATGCCCCAGTAATTCCCCATCTTCTTTTCTGCTGATTCACTGCACATGCTCTGTGCTGCTGTCACTTACTGAGCTTAGGGACCCACTCACAATATACAGGAACTGGCGGATGAATCAGTGATTTGTTTATTTGACAGGCTTTAAAGTAAGAAATGCTGCTGTTTAATTTGAAATGCTAATTTATTTAATTCTTTTTGAAAAAGATGCCTTACCATTCTTGCAATTTATTATCACTGAAATGGAACAGATATATGCTGATGGGATATATATTTTCATTCCTGAAGTCACATGCAATAAGCCTTCAGATTCAATGTAATGTAGCATGTCTTCGAAAGAACAGCTTAACAGCATGCAATCAAATTAATTTGCTTCAAGATAGCCGGCTATAAATCTCCAATCTGTATAGGGCTCAGATGGGGAGAATTCATATTTCTTTCAGCACAGTTGAAGAGATCTAGATTTATTTGATGGAAAGAGGGTTTTTGTTTGCAATAAAATGTAGAAGGTATTGTGAGATTAACAAGAGTAGCTTGTCGGATAGAAAAATTCAAAGAAAGACATCACAGTGGTTACACGCTCCAGTTGTGAAGCATTGTTTGCTTTTGTACAATGTAAGGTGCAAAGAGTGAATAATAATAAAGCCTATGTTAAAGAATAAAACAAACATCTGTGGTCGGATAAAAGAAAACAGGAAGCATGGACAAAATAAGCAAAGAGCTTATGTACTGCAAACAAACATGAAACCCCAACAGATTGTATGTGCTGCTAGAAGAACAGATTTGTATGGAATTGTTTGTATGGTGTGTGCTTGGGTTCCATTCTTTGCAAAGCATGAAGTGCATATGAAACTTCTGGAGAACTATGTTCTTTTTCATAAAAACACAATACTGTACATCTTCAAGGTCAACGCCAATATTTCATGCCAATAGAATGAAAATAACATTTTGCAATCCGTGTCTACCAAATGAAAACATGTGCCAGTTACTTATTATTTGTAACACATAAGAATTAGGAATATCAATTTATTAGTAAAACCAGTGATGTTGAAAAAATATGTTGCACTTCCCAGAAATAACTAACCTTTACATTTAACTGTTTCTTAGGCTACTGTGATGCGGAGCAGATTTTTGGGCTGTGGATAAACACAGGGCAAGAATCAGCCCCTACGCTCCAAAAAACACTTGGTGATGTACCTGCAGCCGAACTATTTCATTGGCCCTGGAGTGGATTTCAGCACCATAAATGAAAAGCATTTATGTACAGAACCGTGTGCTGCACCTAGGCAGAAGCAATCGCTTTTTATCCACCTTCCTTTATCCCCTGGCTGAGAATCTGCTAAGTGTGATGCTAGCCTTAGATAAACTCAAATCATTACAATATTATTAAAGGTTAATATAGCGCTGTAGAGAACCACTATACAAAGCATTTACACGCGTTATAATTACAAAGCTATATTTCTTGGTGTAAAAAAGTCATTTGCATAACCCCATCCAAAAGATGTCTCTTTAAAGGAGAAAGAAAGTCTTTCATCAACTATATCTATTAGCCTTGATAATATGAGTAACACAACATATACCTACAGTGCTGCTCTGTAGTTTTGCTCAAATCTTCCCATCTCAGCTAATAAAACTTACTACCTATATCTGAATAGCCCTGCTTCCTTTTCTTCCCTGTAAGCGATGACCTGGGGCCACTGCATGCATAATGGAGTGTGACATGCTTGATAATTTTGTGCTCCGATCTTGACCCCACAAGTGCATCCTTCTAAATGAGCCTGTCCAGTCGAATATGATCAAACAGGTTGCCATGACTATGCTTGTTTAATCAAGGAAGTAAAAATGGGTTTTACTAGCTTAAAGAATTATAAAGTTTGCCAGGAATATGCTTATAAAGCTCTGGGTGTGCATCAGAGGAAAATGATGTGCCCGGGGTTAGTGCTGAAGACTAACCTACATTAGGGTACTGGTGGTGGAGGAAGTGCAATGTCCTAGTTAAGATGGTGATTGCAAAGGAATGATAAATAGATCAACAGACATCAGACAATACAACAGACAATATCTTGAGTAAGGCATACAATTTATACAAACATTATATAGTGGTTCAGTTGGGACAAGGTATCTTCACAAAAACAGGTATGGGACCTGTTATCCAGAATGCTTGGGACCTAAGGGATAAGGGATCTTTCCATAATTTTGATTCCCATACCGCAATGAAACAAATAGGATTAATTATATTTAGGTTGGGATCAAACACTAGGGGGCACATTTACTTAGCTTGAGTGAAGGATTAGAATGAAAAAAACTTTGAATTTTGAAGTTTTTTTTGGCTACTTCGACCTTCGACTACGACTTCAGCTTCGAATAAAACTAAAAATCATTTGACTATTCGACCATTCGATAGTCGAAGTCTCTTTAAAAAAAATTTGACTACCTACTTCGCCACCTAAAACCTACCAAGCACCAATGTTAGCCTATGGGGACCTTCCCCATAAGTTTTCTAAGCTTTTTTTGATCGAAGGAAAATGCTTTGATCGATGGATTAAAATCCTTCGAATCGTTCGATTTGAAGGATTTAATCGTTCGATCAAACGATTTTTCCTTTGATCGTTCGATCGAAGCATTTGCGGTAAATCCTTCGACTTTGATATTCAAAGTCGAAGGATTTTACTTTGAAGGTCGAATATTGCGGGTTAATTAACCCTCGATATTCGACCAATAATATATATGCCCCTAGGTACTGTTTTATTACTACAGAGATAAAGGTAATCATCTTTAAAATTTTCAATTATTTGATTATAATGGAGTCTATGGGAGATGGCCTTCCCGTAAGGCAGAGCTTTCTGCATAACAGGTTTTCAGGTAGAGGACCCAGTACCTTTATTTGTATACCTTTCCTTCTCTTTTGAAAAGCCTCTATTCCAATAGGGCTATCTTTATCAAAAAGTAAAGTTAGAGATCACCACAGTCCGATGGAGTGAAATTCTGCCACTCTCCATTCATTTCTATGGGATTTTTAAAAGAGTATTTATCAATGGGTGAAAGTGCATCCTTTGATAAATATGCCTTTCAAAATTAGGGATGCACCGAATCCAGGATTCGGCCTTTCTCAGCAGGATTCTGATTCAGCCGAATACTTATGCCCGGCCTAACCAAGTAAAAAATGTTTTCCCCTTCCCACCCTCGGTTTGGTATTCGGCCGAATATTTCACAAAGGATTTGGGCCGAACAAAAATAGTGGATTCGGTGAATCCCTATTCAAAATACCATAGAAATTAATGGAATTTCACACTAGAGGACTGTGGCGATCTCTAACATCCCTTTTTTGATAAATATACCCCATGAGCTTTAGATATCTGAACACACAAAGGGCTATATTTATCAAAGAGTTAAGTTAGAGATTGCCACAGTCTGCTAGAGTGAAATTCCACCATTCATTTCTATGGGATTTTGAAAGGCGTATTTATCAAAGGATGCACTTTCCCTTTCACCTATTAATAAATACAATTTTAAAAATCTCATAGAAATGAATGGAGAGTATTTCACTCTAGCAGACTGTGGCAATCTCTAACTTCACAGTTTGATAAACATACCCTAAACTGTTTCTCATGGCTTAAGAAAGAGCTCATGGCAGTCCAAATTCTTGTGCCTGTTCAAAGATGGAATGAAAGATTTTTAAAGAGAAATTTCCTGGATGGTGCTGTGCAATTTTTTTGAGACTCACAGGGGCCCATTATTAAGGTTTGAGGTTTTTAGGTAAAAACTTGAATTTTTCATGAAAAAAAAACAAACTTTTTGAAGTTTATCATACCCCTAAGCTGCCAAAAAAACCAAATCCGAAAATACTCCATCTCAAACCTATAAAGGTCATGTAGAAGTCAATGGCAGATGCCCCTGAAATTGTTTATTGACATGCGCTAGATAATCTGAAAAGGTCAGGATTTTTTACATTCGATAAAATTGAGTTTTCGTAGCAAATCAAATAAGAATTGATGCTCTGTTTTGTTGCTCAGATTTTTTCAAGAAAAATGACTAATAAATGCCCCTTAGTGTAGACGTGATCAATGGCTGTTGAGGTCCAAACACCAATTAAAAGTTTTTTGTGGGTGCTGCTATAGGTGAATTCTGTTATCTGAGTCTTGGGTGGAGGAGCCCTGACCTGCTATATTGTAGGATCAGAATCAGGAGTGCTAAAAGCTACAGGCTAATACTGCTTTCAGTTGCAGTTACATTTTCTAATGTAACTGTGATGTTAAATAGTTGCTTTGAATTACATTTCCTTTCATTTGGTAACATTTTATTTTTAGGTTTAAATGCCCTTTAATGTCAAACTCCAGCACCATGTTTTAAAACATGTTTTTATTTAGTTGTATCACATAATAAAGCTTGGTTTCATTATAAAGTTTAAGAAAGTTTCGTACAGAATAAGCATAATGAATACAAATTCTTAACAGTTTTCCACCGATCTATAGTAACATTATAACATTTTCAGCTCAAATTAAGTATATGACCCTAGGTAGGATTTAGTGGGTGTATAGCCAATAATCTGTTTATTTGATGACTTCTGGGGGTTTGAAATCCAGCATTCCTTGCTTTTGGTGCCATGTATCTAGGTATTGGGATGGCTCCATTATAGATGGGGGTTTCTTTGTCGCAGCATGTTGTTTGTCTAAAGGTATAAACCGTTAGGTATCTAATATGTTGTGGAAGTGATGTTATGTATGTTATCCAGGTGTTAAAGAATTTCATTGTGTGTCTTTTCTGATTATTGCTTCCAACCAATCCATGTGAAATAGGTGGTGTAATTTTTGTTCAATCAACATAGATGGAGGGTCAGGGGTTAACCATTGTTGTAGTATTATTTTCTGGGCTGCTGCCGCTAGTCTCCCAATCATATTTTTCTCTGGTGTTGATAGCTGGGCATAGTTTGTGGTATTACTAAATAGTGCCCCACTCAATTTGCATTTGGATAGGTTTTCCAGCCATCTGTCCACCATATGCGGTTACCTCTTGCCAGAAGGTTTGTAATTTTGAACATGACCAAAGGTTATGTATTAAATCAGCTCCTGGGGAGCAGCAGTTATTTGAGGAGAGATTTCCCATTTTATATCTTCTGATTGGAGTTAGATATGAATTATGAAGTATTTGGAGAGCCATCTCTTGATATCTGCTTGCTGGGAGTAATTTCATTATTTTCATGTGTTGTTTTAAGATATCTAATTTTGTTGAGTTAGGGATGTCTGTCATCCATTGAAAGGCAGAATATTCTTCATCTCCTAGTTGTATTAATGTCCTTTTTGCCTGATATATTTGTGAGGTTGTTTGTTTTGTTTCTGTGTTTTTCCATACTTTATTTAATGAGTTATCCTTTTCTCTGTCAGTTAACTGGGCACTTATATGAGTTGCAAAATGAATTGTAGTCTCAGGAATATATGTGGTGTTGCGAACAGGTATTTTTCCATGAGTTTTGGATGATTATTGAGTTATTATCATCTAGTAAGTCTTTAAGGTTATGCAGTCCGTTGTTACGCCATTGGAGAAGTATTGGGTTTCGTATGCTTATTGGGAATTTTTTGGTTCCAATCCATGTTAAATATGGACAGATATGTGGTGATGGGTGTAGTTTTTTCCTGGTCGATTGCCATGCAACAACATACTTGTTTTAAGAACACCACATAAATAGTAAATACACTCAGTCAATTTATTTGTGCAAAGAATAAGACAGAAGACAAAGTGGTAACTATGCATCACCAATAAACTCGAATCCCTTGTGTCTGTTCTCCAAGTTCTCTGAGTACCAAGTTCTTTATTTGTTGAAGATAAGTAAGTAGAGCTGTCCGGTACTCAAACGAATCCACACGACCAGAGATATTCAGTTCAAAGATATTTTTATAAGTAGAAAAAATAAAAATATATTTGCATCTCCATCCACCCTACGCGTTTCGCACCTTTTAGGGTGCTTAGTCATGGGTGACGTCAATTTTAACGCTGGCGTTAAAGTCAATAGGCATCCAAATAATGTTAGCGTGTGGCGGTTTTGATGCGAGCAACTTTTCCGACTGCGTCTTTGCTGGTGAATTTTTCCAAATTTATTCGCCAGCGCTGAAATGCAACAATTCACCACAAATTCGTACCTGTGGAATTTATTCGCCCATCACTAATATTGACATGTATTTGATGGTAAGAGACAGAAGATTGACACATATACTTATATGTTACCTTCTTGATAAGCTTCAGAGCTCAGAATTGAATAGTATTGTACTTTTCCCTTATTCTTAACAACTTGCCCATACAACTTCTAATACCTTAAGTATGTGAAAAGTTTACAAATGCACACATGCATAATTGTTACTAAATACTCTTAAAATGGACAACTGGTAAACGAACTAAAGTGTTATCTGTTAAATTGTATATCAGAACTATATATATATATATATATATATATATATATATATATATATATATATATATATATATATATTTATACATATACCCAATGTCAACAGTTTTCCATTCTGCAAACATTCACCGCATGTGTCAAACTGCATACATTTGCCTAAAAGGTTTCAATAATGCTAAAATCTATATACCCTTGAGGAAAATATTATACATAATATAAATGTATGCTGTGGGTTTCTCTTAGTTAAATTAGTTCAGGTCGTAAGTGCAGCACTTAAATGCTATCTTCCCACACTGTGTGACTCAAATTCATGTGTGTTAAAAGCATAAACAAGGATGTATAATCAGTGTTTATGCCTCATTTTAGGATAATGTAATAATCATATTTATTATAAACACATGTCAAATGGAATTGTTAAAATAGAATTTATTTAATTGTCTGCACCACAGAGTACATCTGGAGTATATTTAGTTCATGTAAGTTAATAAGGCTCTGGGTCTGTACGCAAGATAATTTTAATACGTTTTCCAAAATAAAAGCCAAGCCATACACATGCTTTCACTGAAACACTGTTGTGCAAATGATACCACTGATTTGTTGTGATACCTGTAGATATCAAAGGATAAAATGTAATCGCAGACATTATATATTTATCCAAATTAATTGCTTGCTGCAAAAACACAAAAAACATTGTTTTACAACAAGGAGGAGGGCTAGTGGCAAATAGTCTGTTATATTACTCAAGGAAATAAAGTTACCGAATAATACGGTATCTATATCACTATGCATCTCAGTTTTTTTACAGTTTCTAGGACTGCATTCAAACACTGCCCTGAGGTTAAGCCTTCTCCAAGGCCTCATTTACTAATTCAGGAGTTGAAGCTGGGAGCAATATTGAGTGCAAATACATCATCATATCATATGCAAATGGACATAGTTTCCACCTAACTTTTCCTGCACAGCAACTTTATATATGCATTCTTTTGTGCTTTGCATCCTCACACACATTTGTAGCTCAATAGCTCAATACAGGAGCATGCCTGGTGCAACATTTTGCACAGAGCAGATGCAAATATGCTGCAATTATGGGAATAACTGTGTAAAACACAAATTTCAGTCTATGTTAGTACTCATAAACTCCACTGGTCACAGTATCTCTGAGTGCTTTATGTGAGTTGTCTCCTATGGTTCACCCTTAACAACTTAACAGTTAGAGCAGAGATTTTACATTTAATTTTAGAAGTGTTGAAAATATTGAGTCTCTCCAGGAGTTGGGAATTTTGCCAAATAGCCAGTCTCAATTCAGCATGGTGGAGAAATGTAGCAGATGGCATATCTTATGTTCTCCCAGCTACCGAAAATAAAAATATATGATGATACAGATTGCTCTTCCATACACACATAGCCTGGCCTATTTTATTATTATGCATGTATTACAGGTACATGAACAATAATATACTAAGTTATTATTTATAATATATTTATTTAACTTTTATGTCTCTAACAGCAACATTCATCCAGTGTTTGGGAAGCATTTCATTGCTGCAGTTAAGTATCTGCCAGCGCTCAGCAGGCTTTCTTTCCATTCACCATGTGCCCTCTGCATTACATATAGAATGGCCATTGCTTAAGTCATGGATGACATCAGTGGACAAGTCAGTGGAATGAAAGGAGACACAGAAGACTCTGTCATTGCGCTGACTAAAAGTGTGCTTTGCAAAGGAAAAATTGGGGGACTGAAAGGAGAGGTCTCTGAGGGAAATATAATGAGTGAAAGAGAGGGACTTGGCTAAGTAAAGATCATTCAATATCAAAAGCAGCAGTAGAATATTTAAAGAATTCTTTAAATTAGTTAGGTTGCAATGAAAGGGAAAGACAGAGAAATTGACTGACAAAAAGTGCAAAACAGATTTATGGGAAAAAGCAAAGATCAGGGTAGTAAGGAAGGCCATATGACCTTATGTAAATATTCAACTGCTAAATGATGAAGTACTGATGTGCTTTGCAAAGATATTTTTGGGTAAACCAAAGCACAGGTTTGTCACTGATGAAATATTCCAGTTACATCATGTATTCATCACATGCATTTAGCTATTTTTTAGACTCGCTCGCAAGTTATTTGCATAAGCCGATAACTCACCTCATAAAATGTTTTTCTGCATAAACTCCTTGGCTTACCACTACCTTACTAGTTGTGTACATGTGTTCACCTCAAAAGATAAATATATGCATGAACTGTTTTATGAACTGCATTATCCTTCTGGCACAAGCAGTTAAACCAATGAACTGTGTTGACATCAACAATCATACTGTATAAACTGATTAACACTCTTCATCAGGTTGTCCCCAGTGCATGAACTGTTTTACCTTGTTAGAGTTGACTAATTATTTGCAAGATTTACTTTGCCTATACAGTATAGTTATAAATACAGCTGTACGGGCATAGCTTCTTATTTTCCTTTCCTTTGAATCCATGCATAGTTTAATCAATTTAATATGTAGAAAGATATTAAATTGATTACATTATTATGGGGCAGATGTACAAAATTCGGGTGAAGGGTTCGAATAAAAAAAATTCGAATTTGAAGTATTTTTTGGCTACTTCGACCATCGAATTGGTTAAATTCAATCGAATACGATCGAAATCGAACGATTCGAACGAATCGAATGAAAAATCGTTCGACTATTCGACCATTCGATAATCGAAGTACTGTCTCTTTAAAAAAAAATTCGACCACCTACTTCGGTAGATAAAACCTACCGAAGTCAATGTTAGCCTATGGGGAAGGTCCCCATAGGCTTGCTAAGTTTTTTTTGATCGAAGGATTTTCATTCGATCGTTTTATTAAAATCCTTCGAATCGTTCGATTCGAAGGATTTAATCGTTCGATCGAATAAAAATCATTCGATCGAATCAAATAATAATTCGATCGATCAATCGAATTATTAGCGCTAAATCGTTCGATTTCGATATTCGAAATCGAACGATTTTAATTCCCAGTCGAATATCGAGGGTTAATTAACCCTCGATATTCGACCAATAGTGAATCGGCCCCTATATGTACTGGAGGAGAATAAGATGCTGTTTCTGAATTATATTCTGAAGACGATCACAGTTAATTCACCTGCAATGGACATCTGAAGTGCTGGAAGTGTTTGTAGACTAATAAAGATAAAGTATTTATGCTACTTTTAGAATTATGAATTACTGACATAATACAAGTTTACTAGCATTAGCCAGGCATTGACCTAAGAAGTATGGTGATAAAAGTTGATCTGTACTTACAAAATATCCTGTTCCCAAACTGGAAGGAGCTGAACTCTGTAAGAAAAGACAGGGGGTTGGAAAACAGAAAGTCAGTAATTAATTTGAACACATTACACTGTACATTGGTGTCACTTTCTATACTAATACACAGTTGTATCACAGCACTAGAATGCTGTTCTTTGTCAACCAAACTGCACAGCGTTGCTTTCTTTGCTTTATATTATACCCTCCTTCTTTAAATATCCTACTGATTTGGGGATTACGACATATTATGTTCTGAATTCCAAGCTTTTGCTGCAACCATAATTGGCAATTTATTTGACAGGCAGCTGGGTAATGATGGCATTTTGCCCTCCAATGAGACTAAGCAGACACTCATCAAACTGTCTCCATGCCTTTGTGACATTCACTGCCCTGATCCCAACTTACTCCAAATTGCGGCCAGCAAATGGCAACAGAGAAAACAGAGCATCCTAGCATCAGACAAGGAAGTCTTTAAAGGCTTGGATGCAACAAAGAAATAAAATAAACAATAATAATAGCCAGCTTGTCAAATGATTTCCCCAAGGTCAGCAAAGAATGATGCTTGTTTTAAAAATAATTTATAGCCTGACATTCTAATGTAATATTGCCACTGTCAGTGTGTGTGTGGTTCTGTGTGGATGTGTGTTTGTAGGGATGGTGTAATATGAACAGGCCTACACTGCAAACATTCTAATTAATTCTCTCATCATATCATAGTCATTGACTACTACTGTATAACTTAAATTGCCTTCCTAACCAGAGACTGTCACCTCTCCAGTTCTTAATGAACACTGCTGCTAGGCTCATACACCTCATCAACCACTTCTTCTCTGCCATGACACTCTGTCAGTCTCTGCACTGACTTCCAATACCTTTCAGAATTAAATGCCAACTAATGACCCTGACATTCAAAGCTATTCATAACTCTGCTCCACTCTACATCACTCTTAACTCTAATTCAGGGGGCCCCCTTTTTTATCCGTGGAGAGCTACATAAACATGCAAAAAAGCTCCTGCGGGTACCAAATATGGGCTATGATTGGCTATTGGTAGCCTCTATGTGGCAGCCTACAGGAGGCTCTGTACAAATCGTTTTTATGCAAGTAGAGCTTGCCTTCAAGCCAGGAATTCAAAAATAAGCAGCTGCTTTGAGGCAATTGGGAGCAACAATCAATGGGTAGGTGAGAAACATGTTGCTTGTGATCACTGCTCTAGATGCTAACCAAGCTGCTTTTTATGGTCCTATTGACCTACTCTTCAAAGCCATTCTCATTTTCATCTTTACATACCCAAATTCAAGACTTTGCAAGGGCTGCACCCATTCTCGTACATGTTCTTTCTCTCAATCTTTCTGTCTTCAAAAAATGTCTCAAAACACATTTATTTATAAAAGCTTAACCTAAGCTAGTTAAGCATAGTTTCAGTGTGTTGCTAAATGCAATACCCAATGCTACATCTCACACATTGCCAACTTCTGACCTTGCCTTTCCCACACCTTGTGTCCCAACCACTTCTCCATTGTAAGCTGCTTTGAGCAGGACCCTCTTGTATCGGTTATTGGTTGCTTTGTACATAATTCTGCATGTTTGATGTATATACACCCATGTATTGTACAGTGTTGTGGAATATGTTGGCTCTTTATAATTGCATAATAATAATAATGGTAAATTACACACTTCCAGTAATTAATGTGAGTGTGACAGTTTCATGCTGGAAAATGAAAGATGCATTTCCATGCACAATTTGTGACATTTGCGACAGTGTTCATGCCAACATGTGACATTACCGTCATAAACATATAATTCTTTTAAATCACAGGGCATGATTTCCTTGTCACATCTGTTAATGTTAATTGGAACACAGAGAACCTACATGAGCAATTATCTGTATGTTAAGACTTATATTGAAATGTTAAAGTTGTATTTCCCAAAATATCTGCATTTTTTCAATTGCAGGAATGCAGTTCAAATTTCTCCTTTCAAGTCCTTCCTTCCTCTTCTTCCTTCCTTCCTTCCTTCCTTCCTTCCTTTCTTCCTTCCTTCCTTCCTTCCTTCCTTCCTTCCTTCCTTCCAGGAAGTCGTAACAAAAGTCCAGGCCCTAAATTAGCCCTAAATTAGATGTAGAGTTCCAAAATATTCAGATTTCACTAGTGGGTTCTGTCTTATGAACCCTAACCCCCATTTGTGCACACAATCTTATAAATGGTGGGTATCAGGATGGGTGTTCTAAATCAGTTGAGGTAGAGTTTAAAGATATTCAGAAGCTGCTACTGATCCCTGTCTTAAGACCTGATCCCCTTTGCCGTTACTATAAGGGATACTAGTTTACGTGTAAGATACCTACTTTGTGTTTTTAGATACATACTGTATGCTTTCTCTTTCCAAAATACATGGGTCCTAAATTATTTAATAATATAAAGACCTACTCAGCTGCTATAAAAAGTAAGAATATGACTTGATTAAGGCCATGGGCACAAACAGCAGATCATCTGCTTTCCTCTGCCAGTGTTCTGCTGTCATGCAATGTTCCCTCTTGGCTATGTGCAAATTCCTTCTTATGTGTGCAAAAAATGTATTTTGTTAGCAAATTTTAAATGTATGTACACGTATTTAAAAACGTTTGCACCAATACAGTACATAATACACAAATAATGAATGTTCTTTAGTTATTTTAAAAGAAACCATGAAAAATCAGATAGAGACTTTCTATTTGTGCAGGCCTTTGTAAAAGTAATTTACCTGGTTTAGCTTAGAATTACCACCAGGTTTAGGTATGTTTTATGAAATATTTCCCCACCAAGACAAAAGACGAATGAAAAAAGAACAGGGACACATCAATTAAATATTAACTGTTTCATACAAAAAAAGAAAAAGAAAAAAATTATCTTTCGACCTCTGAAATGTCAACTTATTCCAACATGTAAATATGTACTACAAAGGAGATTTTGGTGGCACAAGGGCTTTGTTATACATATTTGTCCTGACTTTTGTTTATGCAGGTCTGAGTGAACGAGGGAACAGTGGGTATCATTCCAATTTCTGATGTCAACATCAAATTACTTATTTAATTTCATGCCTGGTGAAGCATCGTATAGCTACATGCAGAATCATTTCACTTCATTTGTTATGCTGTGTTTTCTCGGCGATTGGCTTGCCTTCCAACTGACAGCTTTAATTACGACATGAATTTGATTGCACTGCAGAGGAATTAACATAAAGCAACAAAGCATTTAAGAACCTAGACTTACAAAACAAAAAGCCTATCAACCTCCTTAAGTACAGGCTGACTGTCATTCTGCTGCTGCCATGTAGATGAGCAACACCTCTAATAAACAAAAGGAAATCCATTAGCAAGGTGCGTTTCTGCTTTTGCTCCTTAATAATTGCAATCCAATATATTATTATCAAAAATAAACTATGGGGGTTATTTACTAAACTTCGAATGCAAAAATCACGAAAAATGTATGATTTTTTTATAAAATTGGACTTTTAAAAAAATCACAAATTTTTAGGAATTTATTAAATCCCAAGGATGGACAAGTCTGAATCAGAAAATCCGGCATTTTAGACCTGTCGCGGTTGCATATAAGTCAATGGGAGAATCCCAATGATTTTTTAATGTGTGCTGGGTTTCATGCAATAAATCTGAAAAAAATTGTGAAAATCAGATGCAAAATTGGAACAAATGGTGAAAATTGGATTTTTTCCCGCAAAGCAAATTTTCGGGAAAATGTAATAATAAATAAGCATTAAAAAAACAGATTGGAGTTTGTAG
Source organism: Xenopus petersii (assembly GCA_038501925.1). Lineage (NCBI taxonomy): Eukaryota > Metazoa > Chordata > Amphibia > Anura > Pipidae > Xenopus > Xenopus petersii. The sequence goes on along the minus strand of CM076674.1, from coordinate 92,127,929 downwards.
CAGAAAATTCTGAGATCAATTCTGACTTTGTTAAATAACCACCTAGGTCTCTCTTTTTAGATTTGTCAACTGATCTATTGTTAGTCTGTTGTACATAGTTGTGGAATGTAATAAAAAAAAATATCAGTAAAACAAATATATTTTTTCCTTGCACTTTAACATGATGATTCATCCCTTCTCTGGAAATATGTACAGTGTAGGTTCTAAACATCATTTTTTTTTTCATCTTCATTTTTACATTAGTTAGCCCACAGTAAACCCCTAATATAGCCATCACAGTTACCTGTTTCTACAAAAATATGAATAAATTCTATTTTCTATGCTGAAATCCAACTGTTTAACAGTTCTTTTCTTTCTGCATCATTTGAAATCCTGGCAGGGAAGGAGGGGTTAAAACACTGATGTTACAAATTGCAACAACTTCTCCACAGCTTACAGACAACATGCAGGAACTTCATAACCCACAATGCATTGCACTTTGATGTTCCGTTCCTTATTGAAATCAGTGTGCAGGGAATTGTGGGGTTTGGAGGATGCAGGCTAAGGACAGGTGGCTGTTGATACAAAGTAACAGTAGTCAGCCAGCTCAGCAAAGTAGTCAGACAGATCAGCAGGAGAGCAGGGGGCTAGGCTTAGGGAACTATTCCAAACCATTAAAAATCATGAAAAGTCTGCATATTCTTTAATTGATGTATATTGCAAAGTTGCTTGAAATTAGGTTTACTTTTCAAAAAGCTTGTTATGTTTTTGTGGAGTTTCCCTTTAAGTAGTGGGACATATCGAGCTGAAATAATTATTTGAGGCACTGGTCAACAATTCCACTTAAGTTGCATAATGGTCTCACGTAGAAAGGAAGGGTTTGGGTTCCTAGAGCACTGGGCTGATTTTTCCTTGGGGTGCAACCTATACAGTTGTGATGAATTACACCTCAATGGAAGGGGGTCCGCTGTGCTAGGGCAAAGAATGTCTAAGAGGGTGGAGGAGTGGTTAATCTAGGCGGGGGAGTGAGCCATAGTATTATGGGGGCGCTTGGGTCCACTAGGCAGTTGGTCATGGGGGAGGAGTGAGGGGAACATATAGTTTACCAGCTAGGAAGATCCCTCTGTTAGAAGAAAAACAGACTAAAGGTGGCCATAGACACACAGATAATATTGTATGAAACTAATTTTCGTCCGATATTCGTTGAGTGTATGGTGGAAAAAGAGCCGACCGATATCGGCAGAAGACTTGGATATCGGTCGGCTCGTCGATCGGGCTGGATTGAAAATTTTGATCGGGAGCCTTTGAAGGGACCCAAACATCGTCCACTGTTAGTGCTGAATCGTCAGATACAGGTAGAATTCTTCCCGTATATCTACCTGTATATCAGCTCTACACGTGTGTATTGAAAGAACAATCTTTCTTGGAAAGATCTTTTCAAGAAAGATTGTAATTGTTCTGTCTATGGCCACCTTAATAGTAACTTCAAATCCAATTCTCCATTAAATAAATGAAAAGATCAGAGGGAAAAATAGTAACCTTCGCTGTATGCTGGCAAATGCTCAAAGTTTGTCAGGTAAAATAGGAGAGCTAGAGTTAATTGTACACGCTAAAAACTATGATATAACAGGTATCACATTGACCTGCAGGGATGCATTCTGGGACTGGGCTGTCAATTTAAATGGCTACACCCTTTTTAGGAGGGACAGAGGGATTACAAATGATGGAGGAGTTTGTCTTTATGTAAAACCTATACATTAGAGGACATTATATACTGCTAGCGGGAGATCTATTTTTCCATAACGTGGATCGTCCAACCAGATGCCAGAGGATAAGAACTAGAGGAAAAGAACTATCATTTGAAGCAGCGTATATGGTTCTTCATGGGGAGGGCCGATAACACCTTTAAGAGGGGCTTGGATGATTTCTTGGACAAGCATAATATGAAAGGCTATAGTGATACTAAAATCTACAATTAATATAGATATAGAGTTTCAACGGAACTTGATGGACTTTGATTTTTTTTCAACCTAGACTAATAGTAACTTTCAATACAATTCTCAATTAAATAATGAAAAGATCAGAGGGAAAGTAGTAACCTTCGCTGTATGCTGGCAAATGCACCAAGTTTGTCAGGCAAAAACGGAGAGCTAGAGTTAATTGCTTGCACTAAAATCTATGATATAACTGGTATCACTTTACTTTGACCTGGTGGGATGAAATCTGTGACTGGGCACAGCCTATCTATTGACCCTGTTTGTATTTTTACACTGAATTGTTCCTTTAAATGTTGACGTTATGCTTTAGGCTTGTTTAAATGACCCAGGGAAGATTCTGTACCAGCCCAATGCAAGCATAGCCCTTTAGAAGTAAAGAGCTGTGTCTCTGAAGATGCCCCAGTAGCTCCCCATCTTCTTTTCTGCTGATTCACTGCACATGCTCTGTGCTGCTGTCATTTACTTGAGCTTAGGGACCAACTCAAAATTTACTGCATATATTGAAAATAAAAATCACAATGCAACTTTTTCCTGTATTTAAAAAGCAACAGGTATGATGTTTTTCAGCAGTGTATTATACTTCACATTTCTGATTCATCTCTACAGGATTGGGCTTGTAACTAACAGCTTTCCAGATGGCAAGTTTGTTTCTAATCAGACATGCTCTTTACTTAGTATGCGGTTGCTGTAAGCAGAATATTTTTTGCTGAGTGTTTATAAAAGTTGTACTTTTTTTCCTACTTCAAAGTCTTTGTGTTTCTCTCAATAGGGACCTGGAAAGTATTGAGCATTAACAGAGTTCTACCATCTCTAAAAGTACTCTCCATGAGATGTCTCTTTCATTGTGTTATCGGCTAACATTTGTGAGCTGCCATTCTCCAGCATGGATCTCATTAGAGTAAAAAAGATATTAGGCTGTCAACATGCCAAGTTTTAGTTTCCACGCACCTCAAAAAACAGTAGATAAGAAGATGAATAGTTGAAAGATATTTCTTTGTACATGGATGACACATCTGACATCCTTTAAATGGATAATCATGATATTTCTCTCTAACTAGCATTTGTGTACTTAGCTTTTTGCTTTAAAGTAGAAATATAGCTCTTTATAAGTAGGGGTTATTCTTATTTTTTTCTCTTTAAATAGTCAATAAAGTATGATTGTATTGTCTACGATACACCATAGATTGTTTCTCTGCATATTACAATGTATTACTTCCACCACAATATAGTGGAAACTGCCAGTGGAAACTGTGGAAACAATAGCTCTGTAGCCTATTTATATACTGTAGATCAGCTAAGGAAAGTCAAACTCAGACAAACACACAAACATACATTAATTCTCATTTATTTTTGGAATACTCACATCACTTAGTCTGTCCCGTGAAGCATTTCGCTTAGAAGGCTTAGATTCCTTCATATGGTTCTCACTGTCGCTGTCTCTGCAATTATTCTGTCTTGGCTTGAGCTGTAAAGTAAAAAAATGAAGCTATAAATGATATCAACTTCTGTTTTCCCTCAGTATACTACTTCAAGTACATACATGTCACATGTCAGAAGTGCCAATAAGCACAGGTACTCTTAATATGACAATGGACATTCAGCCTTTAGACTTAAGTGCCCATTGCCATATGAGTTTTATGCTTGGAAATGTCTCACAAGAAATAAGATGATGGCTGTTTTACTTGTAACCAATAAATGCAACATACTGAATCCTCTGCAAATGTTGAACATCCTCAAAACCTGCAAAATATGATGTATGGTTCCTGGGATGTCTTCTCCTGATCTAATATACATCAATCAAATTAAATTGATGTCTTTATTAGTTTACTAAAATAAAGGAGCACAAATAACTGTGGCAATTCAACTAGAAAGGAAGGCAAGGTTCATAAACAGGCAAATGTGGATTGTGCCTATTTTTTGCACTTGCCTTCCACTTTGTAAATGAACCCGAAAGTTTGGTAAATCTTAAAAATGGAATGTGTGTACACTGGACAGTCAATATTCAGTTGATGTGTCTGGAAATGAAATAATTAATAACATTAAACCAATACTAATGGTATCATTCAAGAAAGAAATTATCTTTATAAAGAAGGGATGCATTATATGAATTCTACTGTACAGATTTAAACATTACAGAGAGAATGAACAAAGCAGTATGAATGCAATAACCCATTTTATTGTGTGTTTATTCAATTTTCGAAAAGCACCAGCTGCTACTGCAGCAAATATTTCCGCAGAGCACTTAACTGGAGTTGAAGAGTGAGAATTCGGTGCTGATTAGCTGACTGCCTCTCTCCATCTTCTAATTATGTTTAATCTCACAACAGACTTGCAGTCACTGTGCAACTGCTTTCTCACTTGACCCAAGCAGCAGAAGTAAATCTTTGTCCCGTCAAACCCATATGCTAATCCTGCTATCAGGAAATGCACAGGGGCGTCTTTGAATATAATTATTTAATATGCAATATTATGTTAACCCATCATAGATTACTTTTTTTTTAAAAAAGATACAAATGTCATGAACATTAAAAGGAAGAGTATTAAGGGCTCATATTTGCATATTAAACACAATTTCACCTTAGAGCCCATGCAATTAATGTATTACTTGTGCCCAGAGTCGAACTGGAGGGCCTGGGGCCTACCAGGGCTGCTGCTTTAGGCCTACCGCCCAAAATGCAAAACCCTTCTCCACCCCCCTGCCTGAGTTTCAGAGCCCCCTCCACCCCCGCACTTATCTTCTTCATCTTGTGGGGCCAGGAAGGTAGGTCAGAAGCCAGACCAAAGGCTTCACGAAGGGAGCAGGTCTGGGCCCACCAGGTTTTTTCCCGATATCCCACCGGCCCAGTTCGACCCTGCTTTTGCCCCTGCATTTATGTTCCAAGCAAGCTGCCCTTAGTACCCTGTGCCAGAAAATATGGAAAGTACTGCTTGTGAAGCCACAAAAATCAGGTTGCAAAAAGGAGTCATTTATACCTGCCTACCAGCCTCACAATCATAAATGCGCCAAATCGCCTCTTAACACTTACATATGTAACAGTGTTACAATCACCCTCTTGATATGCTATGGTCTTGAAACCCTGGACCACTACCAACTCTGGGAACCATGATAATCTGAGCTAATACTGACCGTAAGTGAACTGATTTGCGGTGAGATATTTTATAGAACTATGACTACTCTGACTGACCATGTCTGTCTTCATGGGGAAACTGGAGTGTAAATCAGTAAATAAAGCAATGAGTAAGACTCCAACAATGCATGAGGCTTACTGTGCCATTAAGAGAATAAATCTTGTTTGAAAACTACACTTTGTAGTTTTGTAGATGTATGCCGTTTTTGTTCCATAATTTATGTGTACGATTTTCCAACATTGTATTTGAATATGTTATTTTCTATTTTATTGAACTTTATTCTCCTTCTTCTATGTCACTTGTTGTGGATCCACTGCGATACAAATAGAAACTATTGGTATAAAATTAACTGTAAATGTATAAAGCTTTGGAGTATAAACACTGCCTTATTTCCCTTGACTGAAAAAGGCCTCTTGCATAAGTACACATGCCAGAAGGAACTTATACAATTATTTTACACCACTTTTGGCAAACTCCCATGAACTGAAATTAAAACAAAGTTGCCTAAAAGCTACTTGCAAAAGTGTCCCAAACAAGGCAATATTACTAACCATGTAAGTTTCTATTTACCCAGTTTTTAGGCAGCACTTTTTTATGTGTGACTACACAGCTTTATAACAACAGAGAAAAACTCTGCAAACTATGGCAAAATAAAAGGAGGTAACCTATTCCAACTAGGGCAAGTGTCTTATGGATATATTCTAGTTCCTTAGTCTGATGTTACAGTGACCCACTTATTTGACTAGAATGGCATTTTAAACCCATGTTACATAGTTACATAGTTAAATTGGGTTGAAAAAAGACAAAGTCCGTCAAGTTCAACCCCTCCAAATGAAAACCCAGCATCCATACACACACCTCTCCCTACTTTTAATTAAATTCTATATACCCATACCTATACTAACTATAGAGCTTAGTATCACAATAGCCTTTGATATTATGTCTGTCCAAAAAAATCATCCAAGCCATTCTTAAAGTCATTAACTGAATCAGCCATCACAACATCACCCGGCAGTGCATTCCATGACCTCACTGTCCTGACTGTGAAGAACCACCTACGTTGCTTCAAATGAAAGTTCTTTTCTTCTAGTCTAAAGGGGTGGCCTCTGGTACGGTGATCCACTTTATGGGTAAAAAGGTCCCCTGCCATTTGTCTATAATGTCCTCTAATGTACTTGTAAAGTGTAATCATGTCCTCTCGCAAGTGCCTTTTTTTCAGAGAAAACAACCCCAACCTTGACAGTCTACCCTCATAATTTAAGTTTTCCATCCCTCTAACCAATTTAGTTGCATGTCTCTGCACTCGCTCCAGCTCATTTATATCCCTCTTAAGGACTGGAGTCCAAAACATATTCTTAAGGGAGGTATACATATCTATACACAATTTTACTTTTTCTGTATGTATTCCTCATTCTTCCATGCCAACATTTCCTTTACCATTATTCCTTGTAAAATATCAGCAGGTTGGACAGTTTTAGTAACTAAAGCATTTTAACGATTTTCATAGATCGATATAATGTTTGTTAAGCAACCCCTAGAGAAGTACAGAGTGAGACAGAGCAGATTTACTAGTTCAACTGTGGCAGGGACTGAGGTCTATCCATATCTTTGCTGCATGCAATATGAGAGCCTCCTATTGCCCACCAATGAGCTATACAGTAGTAATATTTTTCTTGATTTAATTTGGGGTTTTTCAGGTTTGGCTCAAAGAACCTGGCACAATAACTGTAAGCTTTCAGATTTTTTTCCACAGGAAAAGTTAAGATTCCTTACACTTGGATAAGTTACCCTAGGCATCTGCAAAATTACAAATGTCAAAATAGATCTTTATTAAAAATTCATGAATGTTCTGCTCAGAATCCAAGCTTACAAAATTATCATTTCATTTACTTCTCCACAGTCTCACTGCCTCATGACAGTAGGAGACTAACTGTCACCAGAAATGAAGCTTCTAACATTAGAACCTTGGCAGAACCAATAAACCTGACAAGCTTGAAACAATGTCTGCCTGTGAATATGCTTTAGTTTGTCAAAGTAGTTATTGTAATGAATATACTAAAAACGCCCATTGTTAATAGTCCAGAATTTTATTAAGACCCACTTCATATTAAAACTTTGCAAAGCATTATCTGGATTTTATTGTCTTTATATTTTAAAGGACTAGTAACACCAAAAAGTAATAATATAATGCTAGTATAAAAATATAAAAAATAATAAATAATAAAATAATAAATAATAAAATATAAAATATATAAAATAAACGGGGGAATGTAATAAAAATCGCTAACGGAAAAACTATTCGCAATGCGAAAAGTTATGCCTTTGCGCGAACAAATTTTGCTTTGTGCGAATTTAATATATCTTTTGCGAGCCCGGAAACTGTTTAGTGACCACTTCCGACAGTGAAAGACCGTTTGCGAATTTTATAGTTTGCTCCAATGCGCAGTCAATGTAATAAAACTTCTTACTGAAAAAGTAGTTATGTTTGCTCCAAAAGATTACGACACCTTCAAGCACTTCTTATGAGAGCGCAATTAAAATTCGCAAAGCGCAATTAAAATTCGCAATGCGCAATTAAAATGCGCAATTAAAATGCGCAATGCGCAATTAAAATTCGCAATGCAATAACAGTTTAAGGAACAATATTACATTGCGAGATGTGGATTTTTAGTCTTATTGGTGCGAATTGTTTTGCTCTTTGCGACTTTTATTACATTCCCCTGAAAGTGTTTTATACAAAGACATGAATAGCACTTCACAACTTTTTTATTACCATAACTATAACAATCACAAGAAGTAAGAGCATCGTATTCTAAATACCTTGTGGACCATTGGAGTCAATACACAAAACGACTCCTTTTTTGTTAACCCTGCCAAATCATAACATGAAGGCCTTCAAAACCAGAGTGAATAGCCCAGCAAGAACAGCATGGAAATTATGGAAGTGATCAGATACACAGTGGTAGAGTTATTTCTATATTTAAATAGAGAAAGAATCACACCAGTTTGATAATTTCTTGTGGTAATGGCAGATATATTTGATAATTTCAAGAAAGGTCTATTTTATCAAGTTAGAACATATTAGGAATATTATTAATAATAGCCAGTATAATGTTGATACAGGGACTGAAGCAATTGCCCACTGAAATTGGAGATGGCTTCCAATGTTTTTTCCCCTTCTATCAGCTCGGTTAGAAGTCATGCTGGATTTACTTCCTTAACATCTTATAGCCTAAGGGCCCCTCCAGTTCCCTACAGAAACTCACAATGAAACTAGAACAGAGGTTGGGGTGACATCTCCAGTCTACCTATAAAGAAGAGCACAAACATATCTAGAGACTATACTTCTTTATGAGAAGGCTTTCATAAGTTCGTTCTAATTTCTGCCAAGCACACTGGAGAACATCCCTGCAATAAACAAAGTATTAGGCAAGTAGACTTGTAGGGTAAAATTTTAAAAGTTCTTCAATTGAGGTGCACTGTTTACTGTAGACATAAAGGCATAGAGAGGAAGATGTGGAGAAGTTGTAGGGCACTATCACATAAAAATGTATTATCATTCTGAGAGCAAGCAAATGTGCTTTGCCAATAAAAGCATTATAATATGCTATTTATAATATTATTAAATGCTCATTTATCATGTTTTCAAAGTTTACCCTTTTCTAAAATGCAGAAGCTTGTTAAAAAAGCATCAAAGTTGAAAAAAATCAATGCAATTTGTACTACTATACTATGTATACAACAACAACTGACATTTGTATCAAGAAACAACTATGATGCAAATTCTACATCAACCTTTTTTTTTTAAAAAAATTCAATTTACGCTATTTTTGAGGAGTATCCGCTTTAACCATAATATCAAAATGTATTCTCCAGCACAGAGCTAGCAAAATACCATTACTTTATACAATAGGGTGAACATGAAGAAGTAAGAAAGAATCAAAACGTATTCAACTCATTTAAATATGACTGTGATATTTTGGGCCAAATTCAATTCAGTGAGAAAAAGGTTTCTCATGTGAAAAGTCATGGACGAGATTCAATTTGACATGCAATTCATAGCTGCACTTGTGGCTCAGTTCAGTCTAGTCAGTGGTTCATAAAGCTTTAATAAAAATTAATGTTAACAAGACACCAGGGCCAGATGGAATACACCCCAGGGTTCTAAGAGAGCTTAGTTCAGTTTTAAACCAGCCTCTATTTCTGATTTTCTCAGATTCATTTTCATCTGGTATGGTACCTATGGATTGGAGGAAAGCTGATGTCATTCCTATATTTAAAAAGGGATTACAATCTCAGCCTGGCAATAACAAGCCAGTAAGTTTGACATCTGTGGTTGGCAAGCTATTTGAAGGCTTAAGGGATCACATTCAAAATGTTGTCAAAGTGAATTGCATTATGAGCAGCAATCAGCATGACTTTATGAAGGATAGGTCATGTCAGTCAAATTTGATTGCTTTTTATGAAGGGGTAAGTAAGATGCTGGACAGCGGAGGAGCAGTAGTAGTTTCTATACTAAGGTCTGTTGGGCTTAATGAAGTGATTTGCACATGGATAGGGACCTGGTTATAGAATTGGGTACAAAAGGTGGTTGTTAATGGTACATTCTCTACTTGGAGTAAGGTTCTTAGTGGAGTTCCTCAAGGCTCAGTATTGGGTCCACTTTAATTTAACTTGTTCATTAATGACTTAGGGAGGGTGTTGTAAGTAATGTACTTCGCTGTAGCAAGCAATGCCAGTCAGCAGCTTCTTCAGCTGTATTCAAAGAGGCATAACTTTGTGGGAGGTGGGGGTTATTATTTGACTGTATAGAGCACTGGTAAGGCTCCATCAGGAATATGCCATACAGTTTTGGTCTCCGGCTTCAAACAACACATTATTGAATTAGACAGGATGCAGAGAAGGGCAACTAAGCTAGTAAAAGGTATGGAAAATCTTAACTATGAAGAAAGACTGGCTAACTTGGGATTGTTCACACTTGAAAAGGGGAGATATGGTAACTATGTATAAATATATAAGGGGATTTTATAATAATCTCTCTAATGCTTTAATCACCAGCAGGTCCTTCCAGCTGACACTAGGCCTTCCTCTGGATCAACTAGCAGTTACCTAGGCTACAAATAGATTGAACTTGATAAACGTGTGTCTTCTTTCAACCCAACTTACTATGTAACTATGTAATTCAAAAACTCTCACTGTTTGTCATGTGAAAACTTTAAAAAACTGGAACTGAATATGAATAAAAGGTCTTTCTCCTTGAATTGAATCTCGCCCCTGACTTTACACGTGAGATAACTTTTTTCACTGAATTGAATCTGGACCTTTATAACTTAAATACATTTTGACTGTTCCTTCAGTTCTTCAGTAACAACTTTACTTCCCTCAACATTGTCACAACTATTTTCATTCATTGGGTTTTACCAAGCTGAAGATTGGGTTTTACCAAGCTGAAGATTGGGTTTTACCAAGCTGAAGATATATTACATTACATATACAAATAAGTTAGCAAAACAAGTATATCTACTTTTCTGTTTGCTATTTACATTACTCCTGTAAAATAATTTGTCTGTTATGCCTTTGTTCTTTCTTATATCATAAGCCTGTGGGCTGCAGCACATTGTAAATATTTTATTAGCCATATGTCTTAATAAAATTAACATAATTAGGTATTGTGGTTGAGATTTAGTTACCCTTTAGTTACCCTTTAATGCATGTATATTGCACAGCCTTCTTGATTTCACTCACATTTGGTTATATAGCTCTCTGTTTGTTATCTAAAATGCCAATAAATAGCTGAGTAATTCATGCTAATTGATGCTAATTATCAACATAATTTCTCGAGGCAATGGAAATGATATTAACTCAATTTGAGCATACTTAGAAAAGTCATTATTAACTCCATAGTATGCTTAGCACATGCTTGTTTTAATTCACAGTGCAGCTTTCCTGAATATCAAATTTACAAGCACATAGAAAGAGAGGGAGAGAGATAAAGAGAGACAGGGTCAGACTGGGCCGACGGAACACTGAGAAAAAACCCAGTGGGTCCCCGGCTCTTGTGGGCCATGCCAGCCCAGATCCGCACCCAGATTTGCAGGATTCCTTTTGAGATTAGTAATACAACTGCAATACGAAATAGTAGAATAGCAAATGCTTAATGATGTTTTAATACCTTATAATAGCTTGTTATCTGTTGGGCAGAAATTCGATTTTCAGGGCAAAGGAATTTCAGAAAAAAAATAAATTCAAAAATAAAAATATATTTTACCACATTTATGATGGAGAACAGTCTTCATGAGCTTTAATTATGAGGAGTATTTCAAGAAGCAAACTGAAAATAGGTCAGATTTATTGTTGGACTACATACTGTACAGGGGCCCATTTACAAAAAATCAAATTGCGTTTTCTGCCACAAACCTGTAAAAATGTGAGATATATTAAGGGGGTTATTTATCATTGGTGGATTGTTAAAGTTTTGTATTTCTCGAATGGAATCGTTTGTTAAGAGAACATTTTTACTCCGGTGCATCCCTAATTGATAGATGATAGATAGATAGATAGATAGATAGATAGATAGATAGATAGATAGATAGATAGATAGATAGATAGATAGATAGATAGGTAGATAGATAGATACTGTAGATAGATGACAGATAAAAAAGTTATTTGCCTTTTTGTATTTCATTCACAATGAAAATGCTGATTTCACCATGTCTCCGACTGATGGTTTCATAAGACGTTCATGTACTTGTTTTTTGTAAAACAGGCAGAATGGACAATAATTAATGTTATTAATTTTGCAATATTTCCAACAATGTGTTTCAGTGAAAAACTGTGTACTCATAGAGATAAAGGTTATGGTATGTTGCATTGATTAAGCTTAATACTCAGTGGAAAGCTGCTCCATCTTATCATGCAGAAGGTCCTTCATACAAATATGAATAATTCAAAATACAGCCTGATGCGCAGTGTCCACAGACCCAACCACAGCCTTTAACAAATCTTCAAGGACAATTACAAAAAATATTGCATCACATTCATATGTTAAAAGAATGTAACGATGGCAACTGATATCATTCCAGGCACATACATCCATAAAATTAATTTCCACTTCCATTTCCATCATATGAAAATAATCTCAGCAGATCAAAGATGTGCAGACAAGAAAAAAAGAAACAAATTAATAACTATTTAAGTATTCTGTTTCATCACGATAACAAACAGATGGTTTTAATATTCTGGAGGCTAATTTCTGAACAATTAAAAACACAGCAAGATATTAACATCTAATGAAACATTTTAACTACCAGTAAATGCATCTGCCATTAATTTCAACACAGTAAGGTCTTGGTTCCCCTCAATCTGTTCTTTATTAAGGGAAATTTTTCCTCTCTGAATTTAGTGAAGTAGAGAATTAACAACTGTTTTCAATCAGCAGTCAGCATGATATTTTGCTAGTGAGGGCTAAAACCATTCACACAACGAGACCCAAATTTGCATTGTAGCTTTGATGTACAATATACAGTACTTGTGTTTTATAGCGTCCCTGTACCTAATTAAAAACCTTTCTCCAATCTGTGATGGTCTTATAATTCTATGTGAACCCCAACATAAAATGTCTTGTTTAAATACAATATTTAAACATCTACAGATTTTTCTTGGGGAAAACAATGAAACAAATATGTCTTACTTGAAGATCAAGAGAGTATGTTAAAACTGTGGGAAATTACATGTGAAGAATAACTTGGGGTTTTGAGGCGATTTTATACACAGCAGGTAACTGGCCTATAGTGTAATAACATTACACTCACGTGTGAAGAGCTCCAGGAAATAAGACATGAAAAGAGAAACCAATTTCCCAAATTCTAAAATGGCATTATTAATTTGCAAAAGTTTGTGATTCTTTGGGCACTAATCTGCTGTTCCTATTGATGCCACCCCTTGTGGTAAGGAATTACCACCGTGTTTGGGGTTGTGGTGGATAAAATGTTCTCCAGGGTAAATACAGTAGGTGAACTTGAGCACAATTCAGCAAATAAGACAGGACAGATGCAATGGCATCTAATAATATAAAAGCACAAGTGGCATGTTTCAATATAAGAAAAATAAAATAAAAAATGTCAATATGTGAAACATTTGCATCTATTTTAGTGTGCCTGCACTTCATTAATGCCCCTAAAAACTGAGAGGGAGAAGTAAAAATCAGAAAGGATGTTAATAAGATACTTACTGAAATTCACACAACTGCTGTTTTAATTAGAAAAATAACATTACGAAAGACTTCTGGCTAATTCCAACCAAATGTCCTTGATACTAAATTAACCTACTTATGGTATTGTTCAGAATGAAAACATTAAAAGAGTTGGAGTGTTATTAGCAATTTTCACAACTACTGATACAGCAAACTAGTAATTATTGCCTGCTCTGATATTTACTCTAATCTCTGTAATGTTTGTTCCTGCAATTGGAATCTACATTCATTTTCTCTTTATCTACCAGCAATTATGTGCTGCTTGCCCTAGGGGCAGTGGTAAATTGTCTATATCTCTTGATGAAGGACCATTGCTCTGAGACATACAAGTGGGATGTGCTGATTAAAACCAATTAGCAGATTAAGAGATATTAATCATCTGAATTCGGAGCAACTGAGAAGATTAAGCTGATGATGTTGCAAGTGGCAAACATATCTAAAATTTGGAATTAAATGGCTTTGGGAGAACAGATTTATTGTACAATGACAGAAGGTAATTCGTTTATTAACTATATTAGAGAATCGGAACCCAAAACACATAGATATGTGTATGTATGGAATGGCGGGCGAAAAAAAATCAGTATTTAAAATGGCTAACAGACAAACTTGTGTGTATTGGAAAGCTAATTTAACAAGTGCTTTCTACAGCTAATGGGAACTCACAGAAGGGAAGAAAAAATACATTTTTCAAAAAAGGGTAGTTTGTGCTTCTATTCTGTGTAAACTGTACACATTATGTTATTGTGCGTCACAAACTGACTGTGATAAGTGTACAATTGCAACATGTAATATTAAAAGGAAACTATGGGTATTGGTACGATTATTCATTGTAAATAAAACAGAGACCACGTTTTACATGTATTTCATTTAGATCACTTATTTGAGTAGTATTGTAAATGCCGATACACTCAACACAATGGCTGTATGTTTATTTTCCATCGTTAACAGTGATGAGCCGAAACAGCTGGTCATTTCAAATTGGATATTTAGGTAGATACTTCTCTACTTTCTTCAACTATAACACTAGACTGAAGTTTAACAATAAGCACTGATTCATTTAAGTGCTAATAGCATGTCTAGACTGTTCTAGAGAATTTGAGTAGAGAAGGGAAATACTCTCTGGTTAAACTCATTTCCAACCTGGTGAATAGGTCAGCCAGTATATGTGGTTATCAGTTCTTCAGTAATAAAATTAGCCCCCACTTTCAATTAAATAACCAGGGGACCATTCTGTTATTTCAGTGCCAAATTACTATCTACATGTGGCTCCCAGTAAAAAACCTGGAAAGTCTAGCGATACGCTGGAACAAAGCCCATCAAGTTCAAGGGGCAGATTTACATAGGGTCGAATATCGAGGGTATTAACCCTCGTTAATTCGACTGCCAAAGGTAAATCCTTCGAGTTCGAATATCGGAGTCGAAGGATTTACCGCAATTAGTTTGATCGAACGAAAAATCAAACGATTCGAAGGATTTTAATCCAACGATCAAAACGATTTTTCTACGACCAAATAAAGCTTAGAAATCCTATAGGGACCTTCCCCATAGGCTAACATTGCACCTCGGTAGGTTTTACTTGCCGAAGTAGGGGGTCAAAGTTTTTTTGAAAGAGACAGTACTTCGACTATCGAATAGTTGAGTGATTTTTAGTTCGGATCGTTCGATTCGAAGGCGTAGTGGAAGTTCGAAGTAGCCAATTCGATGGTCGAAGTAGCCAAAAAAATACTTAGAAATTCAACGTTTTATTTATTCTATTCCTTCACTCGAACTAAGTAAATGTGTGCCCAAGTGTTCACTCCAAATCTGATCTAAATGACCTTCAAGTTAGACTTGACTCAAGTTGTACAGTACACTTAGGAGAACAATTTTACTCACAAACTCACACCCTATAAGTCCTCCAGGCTGAGTCTTCCCCACCCGCCACTACCAAAAGCCCCAGTCAAGGTGGGCAAGCCCCATACTTTTTAGAACTGTTGCATTAGAGGCTCAGATTCCATATATTTATATACTGCTTCTGTTTTCTTTTCCTCAGCTAAACCCTGAATTCTATATTTGTCTAGGGCACATTTTTCTCCCTAGAGTAAAAACTCCAGTGGATTTCTTGATGAAATCCACTCCATGTGTGCATTGACAGGCAGATTCCCATCAACGTCCTCAGATATGAGAAGGGGGGGGAATCAATGTTATATCCAGTAAAGCAATATACAGTATGCCAGAAGCCTAAACTAATGAACTTACAGCTGATCTTGAAACATTTTTCTGTACAGTACTATGCTCCGCTGGATAAACATTGATAATGCATTGGAAAAAAGAAGAGGGAAAGCCGGGAAAGGGGATTTTTTAGTGCTATTTTTTCGTGTTTCTAGTGCTTCTATGTGGTTGAAATTCCATGTAGCTCACTTTTGGTCTCCCATAGTAAGTGATGACAACAGCTGCATGGCTCAGCAGCTGTAATAAACCTTAGGCAATTTAATAGTTTTTATTGTTCTGCTGTGATGTGAGAACGCAGCCACTCTTTTCTCATAGGATTCTTGTAGGGGTTGCAATGAGAGAACATCTCATTTACCTAAAAGTGCTTATAAATTTTTAATTTGCTTTAACAAGTAAATTAACAAGTCCCTCATTCAAGCAAGTTTTATGGCCCCTGGCCACTTGGGGAGGACTGTAAAAGTTTTATGGGTAATTCGGAGCTTCTGAGGCTGCACTTGAAAAATTGTCTGCTTCCTGTAATTCCATCAAACTAGAAAGATTCTTACGACTTCTAGTTACAGATTCAGAGTGCAATATTTTCTTTTAACGTTCTCCTTTTGACCTTTAAGATGATATTTTGTTCTTACTTAACTGGATTGCTCATTCAGCATACAAAAGCTGCTAATAAATTACATTTCTGGGAGGTATAGTTGCACGTCTTCCCCAGTGGTGATGCATTCTCCAATTACCATGGAACCTCGGATACTAGAGGTTAAGTAAACTATGATTTAAAGCACTGAAAATAAACAGTTATTAAAGCATTTAATCGTCAGGGGCCTAATACTAACTAGCTATGCATCAGTTAATTTCACATTGATTCTCAATGGAATCAGTGCTTGAAGGTTTTATAGTCTTCAACTTTACCAGTTATAGTGAAAATAATCAAGCTGTTTAAAGGTATAGCCAAAGTGGAAAGCAGACTGTTAAAAACACCATATTTAGAAATCTGTGTATTATTTGAATGAATATCAACTATTAGGGTCACCTTTGTTATTTATACATCTACTATGTAGACATGGCCAAACATGGCAGAAAGTCAGGCTAGTCTAGGTTAATTCCCTGGGCCATACCATGCCTTGTTAAAAAATGGACATGTTCATGATCATATTATCTAGAAAGATATGGATGTTTTTCTCCAGATGGTCTGTTGAGCCCTTATAGGCATTATAAGCATAGTCTATTTTTATAAATGTTTATGAATGTATCTCTAATTTCCATGGCATGGCTGCTTTTTCAATGTAGCATAAAGTCATATGTCTGATCTAAACTGATGAGCCCAATTAGGTTGAGACTGGTCTGGGTATTTTATCAGCTATTGCCACAGCCATGTTTTAAAATTCAGTGGGTGAGCTTTACACCATTTTGGGGTCCAGCTACAAATTTTGGGAAACTATGCTGAAGTTTAAAACATACATTTATGTTTTTTTGGTAGACAATCACATCATAAGAAAAATGTAGTTCATAAATCCCTCAAGAGATCTACATGTTCATTTTAAAATGCTATGTTTGTGAATGTATAATTGTCAAATTCAAGGCTTGTAATTGTGAATAGGGCTATTGTTTGGCTGTCCCCTGCCAGGAAATACTAAAGCTGTTGGTGGGGGTCAGATTTAATAAAAGGCTAATGGGGAATGTAATAAAAATCGCTAACGGAAAAACTATTCGCAATGCGAAAAGTTATGCCTTTGCAAAAACAAATTTTGCTTTGTGCGAATTTAATATAGCTTTTGCGAGCCCGGAAACTGTTTAGCGACCACTTCCGACAGTGAAAGACCGTTTGCAAATTTTATAGTTTGCGCCAATGCGCAGTCAATGTAATAAAACTTCTTACTGAAAAAGTCGTTATGTTTGCTCCAAAAGATTACGACACCTTCAAGCACTTCTTATGAGTGCGCAATTAAAATTCGCAATGCGCAATTAAAAGTCGCAATGTGCAATTAAAATTCGCAATGCAATAACAGTTTAAGGAACAATATTACATTGCGAGATGTGGATTTTTAGTCTTATTGGTGCGAATTGTTTTGCTCTTTGCGACTTTTATTACATTCCCCTGAAAGTGTCTGTTGCTAGCTAAAATTTTCCATAAAACTCATCCGCAGGGACATCACCGATTCACTAATAAGCATAGAGGACAATTCAGTAGTGAAAGAGACCGTTGCTAGCGCACTTTCGCGTCCTATCACCAATCTAATTTTCGCTTAGGCTAACTATCATTACTCCACAAATTCACTAAAGTGCGAATTTTACAGAATGTTACCTCTTTCGCCAGAGTTTCCTTCGCCACCTTAGACCTGGCGAACTGATAAAATTAAGCTAAATCTTTCTCAATCTTATGTGAGTGACATCATAAAAGTTCTTAAAAACTCAGGCATTTTTTCATATTTTAAAGCGTGATTGCCTTCAAAAGACCTAACTATTAAAGATTTTTATGTTAGCATTTTTTTCCAACCTTTTGAGGGACATGCCACATGTATGTTAGTGTGGGCAGGCCCAGATTTGTGGTGAAGCCACAAAGGCCTGGGCCTAGGGCGGCAAAATTTTAGGAGAGGCATGCCACTCAGCCACATACTAAGGAACTAAGGAGCACTGGCGAGTCAATGCTCCCCAGGGCTCCGATGCTTGAGAGTGCGTTTGCCCGTGGGGGTGGGTTGCCCTTGCTAAGGGGCCGGCATTAGGACCATGTGGCCCCAGGGGGAGGGGAAACTTGGTTCCAAGCGTGACATCTGACCCTGAGGATGGGCTCATGTCTAGGGCTCTAGGATCAAGGATCTCTTCTGTCTTTATTATGCTTCCTTGGACATTTGTAATAATAAGTGGCCACTTCAAGCACTTGCACCAACATCTCTATTAAAGAAGTCTATACAACATATATGTACCTGCCCTATTCAAATTGAGCTAAGCGTAAGAGTACTAACAAAGTTTCGCTAGGCAGAAACGAACGTTAGCAAAAGTTCACAATGAAATGCTCGCGCTGATGAATCAACTCTAGCGAAACGTTGCCAGCATTCAGCTGCAGAGACGCAACTTTGCATTTTACGGAATTAGCTTAATGGTAGCGAATTTGCACCCGGCAAAAATTTGCCCTATAGTATATTTGCCCCATGGTGAGGTTTAGGTCAGTCTCTATTTGTTCTCATAGATACCCCTAGATGACAAGCTTAAAGTATGGGTGTCTTACAACTGCCACTGAATGTGAGCTAATACTGCAAATAAGTTGTCCATGACCAAATGTTAAATCTCAAATGGGTGTATGGGGAATGGTACTAAACAAAAATGATTGGAGGAATACTTCAATCAAATTCATATCAAAATACATCCTGTTAACTGTTCTGTACATCCTGTTAACTGTACTCAAAGCCCCCCCCCCCATTCTCAGTCAGGGATCACTGATCAACTTAATTTCCAGAATGATTGCACTTTCTTCATTTTATATTGGTAACCATTCTAAGGTATAGGTACATTTTTTTACTAGGCAGGGCTGGGGACACATGATTTATTCACATGCCATTCCCAGTCCACCTCCTATTAACTAGGGTTTGGCAGTCATTGAATGACTCTTCCAGTAGCAGGGATGACTTCTCCAATGGAACAAAAATCCTATCTGAAAGAATACAAATGCTTAGTTTAAATATACATTAGCAATGTCATTGAAAATAACATTTCAGCATTTTATAAATAGCCTTATTATATTTTGCCCAAGGGACATGCAACATAAGTACACCAGAAAGTTGGATCCAAAGGGATAATAAAGCTTACAAAGTGATTAGATTACACTTATAAAGTGATTGATCATGTAAAACTACATAATATTGAGAAACTCTCTAATGAGAATTATGAAATACAGATTCATTCTGTCCACTTCTACAAAGTTGTCCAAAATACATTAGTTACTGTTTCATACTGCTGGCAGGATGATTTCTTTTGTTTATTTTTCAGTCAGAGAAATGGTGGCATCAGTGATTCCAAATGGGGATCTTGGAGCTGATGCTAATGTGAGCACTTAACCCCGAAGCCAAAAGACTAAAGATTGATTTGACCACCGTGATACAGGTTTTTAAAAATCTGTATAAATATTTATACGCATATATATGTATGTCTGTCATCTATACGTATATCATCTATCTTTTATGTTGTTTAGGAAAAAATGAATAAAGTCACAAGAAAGACTACTGCTCTAACTGTAAATCACATAATACCCTTAAGCAATTGTAAAAGCAGGAAACAAGGGGCATATCCTGCTCTACAAATGCACATCATGTGCAATTAAACTGGAAACTGCTGTTATGCATTTTTACACTGTGCAATTCAGACGCGGGATTAGTTCACAACAGGCTCATGTGGAATAATACAGCAGGCAACAGCCTTTGTAGGATGCAGTTTTCCTGCTAAAACCTTTTATCAAAATGTTAGTTCCTTGTGATATAATATACACTGGTCACACATTTTATAGCTTAGCCATTAAGTAAGAGCACCTGACAGAATAATCCCATTAACAAAAGGGGATAAAGTGAAAAGACAGGCTGAATTTATGGAAGCAATTATAGCTTAAGAAAAATAAACCCCTTTTGAAGTTTCCATTTATTTATTTATTACTCCTACCCATTACTGACTGTACTTGCTGATGTTATGAGCAGGGCC
The DNA here is from genome assembly GCA_038501925.1 of Xenopus petersii. Classification (NCBI taxonomy): domain Eukaryota; kingdom Metazoa; phylum Chordata; class Amphibia; order Anura; family Pipidae; genus Xenopus; species Xenopus petersii. The sequence continues at coordinate 92,107,685 of CM076674.1, read as the reverse complement.
GCCATTAGAAATCACGGGGCCCCGTACAACAAAATTTTTGGGGCCCCCTGGGCCCCACCCACACTGACGACCAAGCTCCACCCCATTTCCCGCCCACTCCACATCGCAGTTAAAAGACCACACAGACATCAGCGCTAAAAAAGTAACCCCCCCCACACAAGTTGTAAAAAGCTATTGATGGTCAGGGCCCCCTTATAAAAAATTGGGGCCCCAAAAAAAAAAAAATTAAAATTTTTTTTTTTAAAAAAAACATTGGTGGCAGGGGCCCCCTTATAAGTTAAAAAAAACTTGGGGCCCCAACAAAAAAAATGTAAAAAAAACTAAAAAATAAACAAACATTGGTGGCAGGGGCCCCCTTATAAGTTAAAAACAAATTGGGGCCCCAAAAAAAAATTTGAAAAAAAAAAAAAACTGGTGGCAGGGGCCCCCTTACAAGTTAAAAACAAATTGGGGCCCCAAAAAAAAATTAAAAAAAAAAAAAAATTTTTTGAAAAAAAAAAAAACATTGGCGGCAGGGGCCCCCTTATAAGTTAAAAACAAATTGGGGCCCCAAAAAAAATTAAAAAAAAAAAAAAATTTTTTTTGAAAAAAAAAAAAACATTGGCGTCAGGGGCCCCTTACGAGTTAAAAAAAAAATTGGGGCCCCAAAAAAACATGTTTTAAAAAAAAAGATTGGTTGCAGGGGCCTATAGAATATTAAAATAATACATTGGTGGCCAGGAGATTAAAAAAAAAAAAAATACACAAACTGGTGTTCAGTAGAATTGAACTCACGGCTTCAGTACTTCAACTTCACCTCCTTTCGTGACTTCGGGTCTTTTCACTGCTTCAGGACTTCGGCTTCGGCTGTTTTCGTGACTTCGGGTCTTTGCGCTGCTTCAGGACTTCGGCTTCGGCTGTTTTCGTGACTTCGGGTCTTTTCGGCGCTTCGTGACTTCGGCTTTTTCCGTGACTTCGGGTCTTTTCGGCGCATCGGCTTCGGCTTTTCGGCACTTCCGCATTCGGCAGCACAGAGGCAAGACGTACGGCTCGGGCGCTCGTAAGGGGGGCCCGGATCTTCAAAAAATGCAGCGCTGCCGGGCCCCCCTTCATGCCCGGGCCCGGTACACTTGTCCCCCCTGTCCCCCCCTGATGGCGGCCCTGGTTATGAGAGTAGTGAAGAGAGCTCATTTAATTATTTAATAAATGCTAAGCAGGACAGTTTACAAATCCAGTCTGGGGTTTTCATTATAATGGATGCCATTTTATCTCAGACAGCACTACAGTCTACTGTACGGTATTGACAGCACTAAAACTTCTAGAATAATGTAAGGATTCATAGGGTGTATTCCCCCTATGGTCCCAAAAGTACCACATGGTGGGAAATCCCCTGCCTGGCCAGCTGGGTTGGACCTAGATTGAAGGGAGAGGGAGTGAGGCCTTCATCCCTGTGTAGTGGGTTCTGGCAGATACCGGAGGTGGCCTGAAGGTGGCGATGCTGTGCAACTGCTTCATAAAACTAGAGCCATGCATTCAGGCTCAGGAGTTAGTTTCACTTTCACTGAGGACAGAGTGAATAGGAACTGCTGCAAGATGTAGGGGCTTAAATGAATGTGATAGCCCTGAAGGGCTTGGGGTAGGGGACCCCAAAGTCTGGTAAGCTCAACCATGTCGGCTTTAGAGCTTGGAATTCAGTTAAGAGGACTTTTTGTGTGCTCGCACTGAGGAGAGTGCTGTTAGCTGTGCCTTGAGGAGTATAGGGAGTTTGTTGTGGTCGCACTGCGGATAGTGTTGGTAGCTGTACCCTGAAGATTTAAAGCAAGCTTTATGTGCTTGCTGGAGGTTTTCATCTCTGTTGAGATGTGCTTGCTGGAGGTTTTCAGCTCTGTTGATGCCGTTCCAGCTCTGTGTGAGCCTGCCCATCTGAGTGAGTCTCCGTGTGAGTTGTGCCTGAGGGAGGGTAGAGAAAGGATCCATCATGTGTCCCCTGTTTGATAAACAGGCTTTGTTTGTTTGCCTGCTATGTGGGAACAACTACCTTTGTCCATCCGGAGAGGTATTTGGGCAGGTAGTGCTACCTGAGGAAAGTTTAAAGTGATACAGACACTAAAAAGTTTCTTTTCAAAATATTAATCTACATTAAAAGTCACCTTTAGGTTATGTTGATCGTTTTTCACTGATAGTTCTGCTTTTTTAAGTAATTGTTACTTGAATTTCCGCAACCTGACTGTTTTCCCAACCTGACTGTCCCTTCTCAACCTGTCAGTTGAAGTTTCTAATGCTAATGGACTACTGCTGCACAAATATGGCAGCCCCCTCATAGAGGAACATGGGGGTAAGAAAGGTATTGTTAAAGCATCTGGCAAATATTTTTATGGCAAAATTATAAATAGTATGATCGATATAAAAAAAGGTTGTTTTCTGGTGTCAGTATCTCTTTAAGAGCTCTTTGGGGAAAAGGGACTGAGGCTCTTTGGCCACCAAGAGTGGAGTGCGGTACTTTGCCTGGCAAGGAGGTGCCAGGATGGGACTGAAAAGGATTTCCCAGGGTAGTGGGTCATACATATGTGAACTGCATATTTAATTTCTCTTTTACACTTACTTTACAGTTATTTGCTATACAGAACTTGTTTGTGTTTAATTGTTGTTTCCTAATGGGGCCACCTGCAGGTGTATTCCCGGATCCCATTAGTTGGAGGTACTACCATGAGAGTTACATTCCCAGTACCTGTATATAGTACGAAAGTAATGGTGAATAACCTATGGCACAGAGGGATGGCCAAGATGGAGTTACAATATTATATATATTCTTTCTAGAAATCTCCAACACTGACTCCAGTGGGTGATTTTGAAGCGCAAGGATTTTAACTAATTAGCACTTGCATTAGTTAGATAATGTGTGCAATATTGCTGATTTGCTCCCGTCGGTACTGCAATCGAAATGGATTAGTGAAGGATGACTCACTCGATGGCTCACAAAAAAGCTTTGTACTAGATGGTATGGAACTTATCCTTCATAACAATTATTTTCTGTTTCAAGATCATTTATATGTACAAACTAGTGGTACAATGATGGGAGTCAATGTGGCCCCCATCGTATGCAAACATATACATGAACCAGTTTGAGGAAAAGTACATTTACCCCAATACACAATACCATGAGCACTGTCTATGATGGCTTCAGTACATCGATGACATGTTCATGTTATGGGTAAGGCCACATTGGTCCCTAGATAATTTTTTGAATATATTAATTTATGTTTCCCACATATTCAATTTACTATGCATGTCAGTGAGGTTAACATTCTGTATTTAGACACTAGGGTGTACATTTCATTCGATAAATTGCTAACAGATTTATTCACTAAGATGACAGATTAAAATACCCTGTTACATAACAACTCATTTCACCCAGTACAGGTAAAACAATGATTACCCAAATCCCAATTCACATGAGTGAAACTGATTATTAGTGATCAGGTGGGTACTGAACCAAAGATTCAATTATATGCAGTCTAAATTTAGTAGAAGAGGTTATCCAACTCCTCTATTGGCCCAACAGAGATCAGAAGTGGAACTATGTAATTGAAAAAAATATGTTATTGGGATGTCCTCAAAAGAATCTAGACCGTATACCATTAGTTTCCACATACAGTAACATTAGTCCACAAGTTACCAACATCTGCGCAAACATCGGGGCGTTCTAAGGTTTGGGATTCCAAATATTTTGAGATTTAAATCTCCTCCAATTGATGTCCTACATAAAGGGTCGAACCATAGGATCTATGTTAGTACAATCAGACATAGGTGCAAAAGAAAGACACACAGCAATTGTTACAGCCAAGGAGGCGGGGGAAATTTCCATGCCCGAATTGTAACTGCTGCACAAATTGTTTAAAAGGGCCCCATGTCCACCATTCATGTAAAGGAACCCCTATTAAAATTAATGGATATTATACCTGTTCAACCATGTTTGCTGTATATGTATTCAAGTGTCCCTGTGGGTTACTATATGTGGGTCAGACCACTCACCAGGTCAAGTACACAATTAGGGAACACAAGTCTGCGATAAAAACTAAAAAGACTGATCAAGCAGTAGCAGGCCATTTTGTACAAATGGGACATGGGGTTCAACAACCCAATATTTACTCTCCTTCAGATGTACCAACCAGAAAATATGAACACAAATGAGGACGAGCACTAAAAAAACAGCTTGAGGATAGACAAAAGGAACAAACCTTTGGTTTGATTGGTGCTAAGGTGACCACACACTCTGTAAGGGGAGTGCTTTTTCTCCTTCACCTTTATGGTTGTTACCATCACCTTTTTAACCAAACAGTGCAGGCATATATCCAAGCAGTATATGATCTGCATACTATTTTTTAAATTGATCTGGATTTTATTCTCATTTTAATTATTGTGTTTTTTACGGGTAACTGTGATAAGTGCATAATATTGAAGAAAAGTTGATAAGTTTCCTTTTCAAGTGGCTACATTTAATTCCTAAATGGATACAAGTTTGTTATTTGTAAATGGATATTGCTACTTTGTTGTTATGTATTCAATATTGCAACTTTAATACTTTGTTGCTATGTATTCAATATATGGCTCTGGTATAATATGTTTAAAAGGAAGTCCAAGAGACCATGTGTGTTAGCTTGAAAAAGCAGAGAGCGGCTTGAAACGTTGCTATGTTTAGTCTGAGCCATATTTAAATAAAGGCTTTTTAACTTTACTAAAAGGTGCTGTTCACTACATTATTGGATATTCTACAGTGCCAAACTTTCCTGCCTCCAGCTTTGAATTTGTAAGTTGATCTTATCAATTATTAAATACTATTCTGCATATTCCATAATATTATATACATTCTCAGACAAAAGATAAAAAAGTACTTACCAGAATAGCTCTTCCAGGTTTCAAGATGTTCAATACTAATGAGGAGCTATATTTATAGATAATTACCCAAGCACTCTCCCACTATGCTATCTACCATATCTAGGGCCATGTTCTTAGAAAATCACAACATAAACCAACCTAGAGTAAAGCTGGCCATACTCAAAGTTCTGTTTTTGCATAGACAGAACACCATGTAAGTTGATGTTGATCTGATTGGGCTACCCAAGTGTTGGAAAGATGGTTCAATACTCAGGACATGCTGGTAGCCTCTAAAAGGTTGTTATGTTATCCTTAGCTTACAGGCATTTTTGCCCAACTCGATGCATATATGAACAAGTCTTGATCAGACATTGATCCTGAAGGTGATCATATTGAGTAAATACACATGCCATTGGTCTGCCAAGAAAATCTGAACAACCACATTTTAAATCCAGTTGATGCATCGATATAGGAGCTTTAGGGTAATATTTGCAACATATATTACTTTCCCACTCAAATATCGAAGCATTAATTTTTCTTAAAAAAATACTTTTGTGGCTTAGAAAGGTATATAGTTCTATTACCTATATGTTATTATGTATTATGTGGTTCTGAATTTCTATGTGAAAAAGAAACTAACAGAATTACAGTGGGTAGCTATATTCACAAGTACTAGTATGTTCATATTATCTTGAATAACACACCTTAGACACATTATATGGTTAATAATACATTTTATAGTCTAAGAAAATTACCTATATTAGACCTTAATTTCAACTTCTCAGATATTGCTTTGAATAGCCGACATACCTCTGTGAGAAATGACTGTAGGTATGGCTATAAGTAATTTTTCTGTCTGGGAATATAGGCTAAAAATCATAGGATTATTGTTCTGTTACCAGCTGTGTTGCTTTGTTCAAAGAACTTCTGGAACTCTCAAACAACAAAGCTATACCATTTTCTCAAGAGACCTGAAATGTTATTAAATCTTTCTATGGCTTTTCAGAAAAATCTCTGGTAAGCATCACTGGAAAACATGCAGAAATCATAAAGTAACCAGCTTATAATTTCCTTTCGTTCTGGCATCCCTTTCAAAGTGGCTACCGGTCTCCTGTGCTCTCCTAAGCCAAGACGCTTCCTCTTGCGTAGAATTTAGGAAAAGGAAGTCAGTGACGATAACTGAAAATAATAACACCAAAGGACAGAAAAAAATGGGAATGTTTCCAAAACTGCAGCTGTGCTGGACCATTAAAAAGCTGAAAGTCATTCTGCAGCTCGACCTCATGCTTATCACCACATAACTATTCATCAAAGACATTTCAGTGCAATTAATTAAATTATTCCCATGTCTGTGCCACAGAGTCGTTATTCCAATATCAGCTTTCACTCACACTCTCCTAAGCTTCTGTCTGCATGCCAAGTCACATCTCTGGGGTTGTCCAGTCTCAATAAAGCTGCTCCCTTCACCCCTCGCTCAAGCTATCGTTTCTCCTTTTTATTGCTATTTATTTTCCACTAGGATTCCTCTGCCAGTATATTGGCAGGACTTCCAGTATATGGATGTAATGAAATCTACCACAGACACTTAACACAGGGTCAGGCTTCAGCTTTGCTCATGTGAAGCTGTAATATGATAAACAAATGCTTCCACAGGGAGGATTTTATTGGCTCAAAAATAGAATACGGTATCCTCTGGTATGCCAGTCTAGAAATAGTTGGAGTCTCTTGCAAATCCTTGTGATAATTAAGTTTATGGTTGAGATTTGCCTACATGAGAAATCTGAGCTAGGACATATCATTTATGTCATCTATCAGGACAAGTTTAAAAGAGGGAATAAAACATTAACCCTACTAGGATACTACAGTATTTGGTGTATGTGTATTTCCAGTTCGGTAATCTCAATCTACACTGCAGGTCAAAAGATGTCTATGTGAAAAATAAAACAAAACTTAAATTGGTAATAGCTGGCATAGGTCTACACCGTGTTCCTTTTTAAGGTCCAATTACCATTAGGAATAGCATATGTTTTAGTAATGTTTTCTGTTTCTCTGTACTGGGTACTTACCCAGAGCACAACTATATTGCATTTCATTAGGCAAAAACATCTCTTGATTAGTGTAACATCAATATGCAGGCACCTTAAGACCTCAATCCACCATCACCCCTGCCTAATTTAACCCCACTTTTATCACAACAATCTAGGCCCCATGCCAATAAATCAGTCCCTTAGCTTTGTGAAACTGCTGGTCAAAAGTGAAAACTACACTACAGGAAACAAGGGCAACATTTGCACCCCAGAGTTTGTAAATTAGCCCCTTTAAGATAAAAGAGTCCATTTTAGCCTTGACAAACTAGAGCAATCATGTTGCCATATACATAGCCAACAGCATCTTTAACATGCTTTCCTAGCATGACACTCGTATCAATTACCTGCTACGTATGTAAGCAACCTTCTGCAGTCATGTTCGGAGGACTAGTAACAGAAGGTAACCATTTAAAGAACACCCATTTCCTGGGAACCCATGTCCAACTGATCCACTCACCAGAAGCAACACTTTTGTTCTTAAACTACAGGATAAACCCCACTCATGGAAAACATTCCTACTGCCAGTCTAGGACAACAAAGATGATCATCACACAAGCGGGATAAACCTTGTGTGGTTATTGCAAAGTAACGTAACTTTGCAATAAACACGCAGTGTTTGTACCGCTCTCATGGTCATGGAGTCCTGAGTGCCGGTAATCTTTCTTCTTGCTTATTGTACTTTGGAGGGTGCCAATCCCTATTACCGTGCACCGGACCAATTTTGATTGAGAGGCCAGCGTGTGCTGGGGGGTTACCAATTGGATGATGATCATCACACCAAATTGCAGATGTCTTGCTGAGTTTTCACTATTATAATTTTCTGACATTTTAGCTGATTGTGTTGGTCTCTGCTCTCTACTCTTGTGTGAAGTGAGCTACGTGTTTCAATTGGAGAGCCTCTTGTTATATGAATTCTCACTTCTGGGATCATCCAGTTGAAAAGCAACATAGTTGACATTTCATCCACTCTTGACATCCCACTCCTCCTTCTACTGTGACATCTATGCAAGTTTGCACTACCCATATATATATATATATATATATATATATATATATATATATATATATATTTGCAAAACTACTGTATGTCATAAAATCAGGAAACTGAATTGAACTCTCTGTGCTATATATTCAGGCTAATTTACTAACTGGGTGTTGATAAATGAGTTCCATTGATACTTATAAGCCTTGTTTGAGGTCAAATTAAACTCAGACACTATCTGATACTACTTATGAGCAGGCTTTTTTGCTTGGGGTACTACATTAGGAGAAACTACTTCCTTGGCATTCTCAGGAATTCAACTCCTGTGAATCTTGACTTAAGTTTGAACCAAGAGCACAACTCTAAATAGACACAAATCAGGTGTCATCCCGGGGGTTCCTCTTACGTATTTCCAAAACTAGCCTCCAAACGTTCGGCTTTCTATAAGGAAGTCTTTGGACTTTTCTTATTGCCAATATGCCCCATTCAGTGCTTTCCAGTGAATATGAGTAATCTATCCTACATGTTTAGGAAAGACTATATTGAAGAATATTAAACACACAGGTTTATTTGATCTCCCTGTTCTCCTGCAGGGGTTAGCTCTTTCTCTATACAGATCAAAATAGGGGTCTTCATTTTAACTTAAATGACAGAGCCCTATATAATACTACTATCAAGATTTGCAATCCTAAAATGTTTACTTGTTTTTGCATATAAACACAAATTATAGAATAATAAATAAGTTGCAAGAAAACAAATGTTATTCTATTTATACTAAAAATCGGAATTACAAACATTTAAAAGAAAAAGGGACTTTGTGACTGGGCACATTTTATTAAAATATATTGAAGATACTTTTTTTGTCTTGTGGGGAAAAGTTTTTCTCTCTTTTTTTCTGCAGGAAAAATATTGACAACTAATTGTAACTGGGGAACAATATTTTCACTGGGAAGATAAAAGGAGGAAAAAGTAGAAAGAATATTTAATCAGAAGTTATAGTAAATCTGACCCTAAAGGTGCACATTTGTACCAAAGATGTTATCCATCAAACCAGACGTTTGTCATAATCAGTGATGTGCAAATCGAACCCGTTTTACTTCACTGAAAATGTGCAAAACACCAAAAAATCCACCAAACACATTGAAGTCAATATGTGTTTTTTTTGGATAATCTTTGTAACTGTGCTATCCTCAACAAAGAAATAACGATCAGTTGCTATGGGTGTCAGCACAGGTGAAGTTTTCTAACTTTAACAAAAAAATGAGCCCAAAAAATCTCTAACTGATGGACATTATATTTAACTGTGCATAACTCATTTTAATTTTTGAAAAACGATGTCAAGAATATATTATTAAAAAATGGAATGTGATCCTTCCATATTCTTTCTCACAGAGCACTAAGGAATTTTATTATTTTTTCTATTCAGATGGTTCTACAAGGAAATGAAAAGTGCTCAGCAGAGTAGTAACCTTGTGAAACATTCCTCTTTATGCAAACAACAATTGTGCAATTATTATGACAAAAACCTCTGTCTATTCAAAGCACAAACTGAAAAGCACTTTTCATTTTAAGAAGGCTGTATAATTATGACGGATCTGGATTTGTTCACACAGTGCTGGAAAATGGAAGGTATGAAGCAGCTCCTTGTGGTATCACCCTTAAGTGTAATTTGGTACATGTCCATTTAAAACTCATACGGGGGAATGTAATTAAAGTCGCAAAGAGCAAAACAATTCACACCAATAAGACTAAAAATACACATCTCACAATGCAATATTGTTCCTTAAACTGTTATTGCATTGCGAATTATAATTGTGCATTGCACTCTTAAAGGGAACCCGTCACCCGAAAAATTATTTAAAATCCTATTTCATCACATTAGCCAAGCAAAATGAGTTTTAATTACACTATATCAATTATTTGAATCTTGTTTCCTTCATTCTGGGAATTCAAAATTATACCAAGCAGGCAGCAGCCATTTTGTGGACACTGTTATTAACGCAAGTCTTGCATCATCTCAGAATCTTGTTTGTGCACCAGAATGGGGGACTCGATGTCCATCCCCATGCCCTGGTTACACAATTAAATGGTGAAGAAAATGGGGGAATGTGGGGAGAGCAGTGACATCTAGGAAGTGCTGAATGGAAAGTGAAAGTAATTGCTTCTCATCTGTGAGATCTTCTGAGAGTTTACAAGAGCTATGAATGCTTTAATAAAAAATAGAAATTGGATTTCATGTTTAATTTAAAATCTTTATTATACAGATTTTTGTGTCTGGGTGACAAGTCCACTTGAAGAAGCGCTTGAAGGTGTCGTAATCTTTTGGAGCATAGATAATGCCTTTTTTCAGTAAGAAGTTTTATTACATTGACTGCGCATTGGTGCAAACTATAAAAGTCGCAAACGGTCTTCCACTGTCGGAAGTGGTCGCTAAACAGTTTCCGGGTTCGCAAAAGCTATATTAAATTCGCGCAAACCAAAATTTGTTCGAGCAAAGGCATAACTTTTCCCATTGCGATTAGTTTTTCGGTTACTGACTTTTATTACATTCCCCCGATTGTATTTCATGCCCATTATAGACCAAACACTTCTGTGATCATTTTCTTAAATTATACTAATAAAAATAAGAGCTATAGGAGAATGCTGGTGTAGTTTGATATACCTAAGAGAAATATGCACTACTTTTATGAGTCCAGATGATACAACCCACAGACAACCTGTGTCATGTTACACATGCATCATTTGTTTCATGGTTTGTTTTTCCTTGTTTTGGCCCATCTCCCCGCCTGTTGTCACCTTTGGTCTCTGTCTATTGGTTTACTCCAGTTGTCCAGTAGTATATGCTAGGCTCCATTTTCAACTGCATGTATATTGCTGGAGTGGATCATATTATGATCTTTTGACCTATCCGGATGTTCACTGTTGTCAAGATGCTCACAGTTTTGAAATACACTTCTCAACTATCTTCAAGGTGCCATTCTGATTGAGTTCAACTGTCTGCTGACATTCCTGAGGTTGCTATCTCAAGTTATTGCTATCTCAAGACAACTTGATAAGTTAAAGAGATCACACTTTCAATGCTTAGAAATGGAGGCAGAACAACCTGTGACAACATTATTAGAGCTCTTTAATATTCAATATGTGTTTGTCTTCAGTTCAGAATAATTATCAGCATTAAAAATAAACAAATTACACATTTGTGTTAATGAACACTTTCATTCGGCAACTGTCCAATATTAGTAAAGTCTTCATTTACTGCATTTTAATATCTTTATGGGTCAATTTGTGCTATTAAAACATTTTCATAGCACCCATTTTGTATGCTATTATATTTTCCCCACATTAAATGAAAAAATTTAAATGAAAAATAACATAGTTATGACAGTTTATACTAGCCATACTACAGCCAATGGTGAAATAAACGGTGTGCATGTTTTTGTGTTTTTATTTTGCAGCTTGTTTTAAATATTAGTGCAGATTAACACAAACATTGCTGACCTAGGCAAATTCTAAAACATTGCTGACCTAGGCAAATTATTTTATTACTGTTTATTTATTACCACCTCTGGTATATCTCACTATAGAGTATAGACAATGCTCCTTCAAATTCAGGCAGTGCAGGATAACCCTTTTTATACAGTAGGTATAAATGTAATAATTTGTGAAGGAAAGTTCCAATTAAATCAGATGTTTTTTGTTTTGTTTTTCCATGATTTCAGACCAGATATCCTGTGGTATAATTATTATCATTATTATTATTAACATGTATTTATATAGCGCCAACATATTGTGTAGCACTGTAATCTAAAGTATCAACTTGTGGAAGTGACACCATGATACATGCCCCTGATTTTATTGGCAAAATTGCTCTTCAGTCCTCAGTTGCATTATGGATGATACAATTTGACTTGGGCATCTTGGGCAAATAAATTGGTTGTATCAGAATCTGAACATGATGACGACAGGGGTGGGGGTGGAGAGATGAGAGAGCATTGGGGAGCAGTGAGGAACAAGCAGTACAGGAGGGACTTGAGGACTATGGGTCTGCAGGCAAGAGGTAAGTCACTTAGACCCCCCCCTCCCCAGCACTGGGCCTTAGGCACATTCCTCTTTTGCCTACCATTAGTTCTGGCCCTGAAAAGTGCAACATAAAAGCAGTATTATCATCAAAATCCATCAACTGTATTGATAACTAAGAGGAACTAATATGAATTCCCAGGACCCCAACATAACCGAGTTCCGCACTTATCTACTACCAGTGACATGTAATGCGGTAGTCAGGGCCAGGACCAACTGCAGGCAAAAGAGTAGGGTTGCCACCTGGCCAGTATTTCATAGGCCTAGCCAGTTAAATACCAGCCAAATTAAACACCAGTCAAATTAAACAAATTAAACACCGGCTACTACATGATAGCCACACCCTGTTGTGTCATAACCATGTCCCATAATGCAACTGATCTGCCTATTTTCTGTCCAGCCCCCTTGTTATCAGCCAGTAAGGATTAGGCAAAATGAGAAGAGGCATGTGCCTAGGGTGCAACGGATAAGTGGGGTGCCAGGCACATGGCTCTTCTCCCTTCCTCCTAGTTTGTCTTTCTGTAACGGAAGCTCCATATGTGATAAGCAATGAATCCAATGTGCAATAGATGCAATGCACAATGGTGAAATGAATTAAAATACAACAGCCTCAAAGCTCTGCCGAGTGGATATTTCATTATGTGATTACAAGCAATTGTATGTGTTACAGGACTGCATGAAGAAATGCCCATGTATAGGAGGACTAAAGAATTACATTTTAAAAGATAAGAAAAGCATTAGCATTTCATTTCCATACGTATCAAAACCTGAAAGTTATAGGGATAAGCAATCTGCAGACCCATTGTCCACTGCATTCCTTTTCTTTTAGCCTTGCTTTCTAGACAAAATAGTGTAGAACATATTTATGGTATAATATTTTACATACTTGAATGTGGAAAGGGCAAATTCAAATATATTATTCGGATAGTTTGCTTTAGAAACATGCATTCATTCTCTTTATTGTGGAATTTGCTCAATGTGCACAGGCTCTCCTGTGTGCTTTAATGAATGCCCAGCTTTGTTGTCTGAGAATATAGCCCACAAAGGGAATTCCAGGCTGTTCCAAACACAGATGCTTTTGCACACACCATTAAGCCGAGTACAGTCCCACATTTCTATGTTTTTCGGTGGCTATAATCTTGCCCTTGCAAACAGAGCGAGATAAGAGTGATAAGGATAACTAATATCCAGCACACAGTCCTTCTATCTGTATGATCTGGTGCAATACACGGTATATCTGAGAATGAAAACATATGCTATGGTTCGATAACTCTATCCCTGCTGTGATTTGATAACTGCATTTCAAACAGTGTGTGCTGTCAGGCTCATTCCTGCACTTGTGTGTCTCCCATTGTCTGATTAAGAATATCGTAATCTGGGAAAATGCGTTGGTTAATGCTGTTTTAGAAAGATGAAAAGGCTTGTGGCTCTGGTTCAATACCCCAAGCTTCCTTTCTTGATAACCTTGCTCTGAACGCTTAAGGTCTCAAACAGTGCTTCACTCTAAACCCACACAACACAAATGAAGTAGAAAAAAAAGGAGAGAGAAAATAAAAAGGAGTCAACCGAGAAAGGGCATTTGTAACTGTAAAATTATTCCCTTGCTTTTGTCAGTGCTGACTCCCAATTCTATAACAGTTAAAGGCCGCCAAGTAATAGGCATTGTAGAACTTTCCCTTGGGTGGCAGCCAAGGCCACTAACCCAGCTATTAGAGTGCTGACAAGCTTTGTCAATGCAATCTGCTGAATGCCGTGAGTGACAAGCGATCAATATTCTCTACTCTCCTGGGTCATCACAGGTGACAGAGGCCTAAGTAATAAAACAGTCTTGGCGTTCTTTTTCACAAATGCTTCCACTGCCTATATATATTTTTTTTTCTCTATGCCTCTAGCTATCTTCTTAGATATAGGCCCAAGTGATGATGATAGAGGTTTGTGAGCATTTCTGTTTGTCAATTGATGTCACCAAGTAAAATCACTGTAGACAAGAGACAAATAAATCGAAACAACCTACAATTGTGTTGTTCTCTGCCAAAACAGGAGCCCAGTTAAAGCTGACAAGCAGGTATGATTCAGCCTGAAACTGAAAGGATACATATTTTATAGTGTCCGATATTCTGTGCTGTTAACAAATATTCCAATGCTGCAGTACGTGTACACTATAGTACTGGTATCACTACTGGTATCACTACTTAATTAACTTACGTATACCTACTTAAGACTTAATAAGACATATTTAAGGCATACTCTTTTTTTAGATATTCTTTTTCATAAGGTGATCAAAGGGATTTAGCTATGGATTGATACTCAGTTGAATTAAATTGGTATCTGGCTTCTTATAGGTGGTTTCAATACATGGTCCTTTCAGAAGGTATGACTTTGCCACCTTGCTTTACTATGAATATGAAAGCACTAAACTCTATTTTATAGCCAGTGAGGTAAGGTCAAAGACCCCCAGGGGGCTGCACTATCAACGTTCAACAAGGATAAATTTTTTGGGTCCCATAAATAGATAAAGCCCTTTCTTTCCTTGTCATAGAGTGATACTTGTAAAGATGCTTGCGAGGGGACATGACTACTATTTACAAGTACATTATAGACAGATACAGTAGCAGGGAATCTTTTATTCCCGTAAAAATGCATTCATTATGCCTTTAGATTAGAGGAACAGAACTTTCTTTGGAGGCAGCATAGGTAGTTCTTTACGAAGAGGGCAGCGAGGTTGCGGACAGTACCATAACAACTGTGCACCTCTGCAAAAAAAATCTTCAGAGGGGCTCTGCATGCATAGGCAGGGGTCCATGGGGCTTTTTCAATTTTGTTTAAAGAAAAACGTTTTTAAAAGTGTTGCATGGCCCAGTAGGGTGCCATGCTACCCCTCCCCTCCTGCACAAGCGGTACCTGCTTTCTGGCTGGCTTATAGAAGATTAGGCAAGAAGCAAGTACAGCTTTGGGGAATTGGCAAGCACCAGTGGCGTCACCGCCGGGCACTGAGGCAGACGCAGCATGTACAGCTTGAGCGAACACAGACACGCACCTTGCCTAATCTTCTCCCAGCCAGCCAGAAAGCAGATACTGGCCGTGCATGGGGGGCAGCACAGCACTCGACCAGGTCCGGCAGCAGTTGGGGGGGCCCCATGGAAAGGGGGGGCAGGCCCCTGTGGAAAGTGTAGCCTAGGGGCCTCACATAGTATTAACCCACCACTGCCTTTGTGCACCTATTCAACCCTCTTAATCCTCCTGCCTGCCCTTTTGCCTGCTCGTGCCCCCTGCTCCCCAGCTGTTCACACTGGATAGGTAATATTGCAGCTGGGAAGGGGGGATTTCTTAAATCTATAGAGGAAGGAGATCCAACAGTCCAGGCCCCCTGTCCTCCTGCCACCCTTCCCCCACGTGACCACGTATCAGCTTCCTCTATGGTTATACCACTGGTTGTGGAATGCAATACTGGGTGATGTGATGGCAGATTCTTTTTCAGGTCCCATAAAAAGACAAAGCCCTTTCTTTCCTTGTCATAGAGTGGCTTGGGTTATTTTTTGAACAAGCATAAAAACCCAGGCAATCATGATCTTAACTTATATTTTTATTTACTTTCACAATTAAAAAAAATTACATAATTAACATCATATGTCTTTTGTCATGATTTTTTCCTTTCTTTCTCTTATAACATTGTCAAATGCAGTGAACAAATATACTCAAGTCTTGTACTTAACAATGTCGGTAAAACATCAAGACATTAACGGGTAATAAAAGGGAGAAAAAAATGAGAGGAGGGGAAGATACGGCAAGAAGTCGTATTTCGTACAACTAACACAACAAGAGCTTTTAGATTTTTTAAGTTCCAAGATCCCTTGTTGTCAGATAATAGTCCCAATTGCCCCATATAATGCTATGCAATTGTAATGTATTGCTGATTAGGGCAGTCATTTCCTCAAATTTCCAAGGGTGATAAATGGAAGATTTCCATTTGGAAGTTATTTCATATCTGGCTACTGTAGTTACTTGGTTGACCCACTTTTGGGCTGCGTTTTTAAGTACTGGGATAGGAAGAGCTAACAACAAATGTGGCATTTCTATATTTAACGGAATTTTAACAGGAGACCACTTGAGGTAAAATACAAAGTTTATTTGACACAAGCTCCGTACATTCTGAACTCACAAAGAGTCAGAACCCAAACATAGAGATCATAGAGTTTCATATGTTCACTGGGGTTCAATTGAAGCAGGTCAAACCAACTAAACAATGTAACTACATTATATAGTAGTCCTAACTTTGGATCGCTCTGAATTACTTTCTGCAAAAATAGTACAATGGTAAATATAGGTATCAGATAAACCGCTAAGGCCTTACATTTGACACCCCTTTACACTTCAAGATTGTGTTTTGCCATGACTGGTGTGGTTTTTCCACAATTGTTCTTTTTGCTCTGATCCGCAAAAAAAAAAACCCTCACAAACTGGGGAAAAAACTAATTACGACAAAAAAAGGTGATTGAGAAAAAAAACATTTTTCCAAGATTTGTAAAAATCTTTCAGTATATATATATATATATATATATATATATATATATATATATATATATATATATATATATATATTGCATATATACATACACAATTACAAAACCATGACTTTCTGACCAGTTCACAGTCATTCAGGGGTTTAGAATAGATATGACAATTTGGCAACCGATCTAAGCTCAGCAACGCTCTCATGGAAATAATGGTACAAAAAAGTAACCACTTTTCATGTTTTGTTTACTGTAAATGATTGCTTTGCTGAAACATCCATCTCCAAGGACAATCAATTGTGATAATGAATTATACAAAGAATGTGATGCACTATGCAAGAACAAGATACTTGGCAGAATAATACTGACCTCCTTTACTTAAAATCAATTTACAGAAGGTGTATATGCACTTAGTATTTTTCCCAAGGTGCTTTTTTCTTTTCTATCACATCCTGTACTTTGTTGGTGGGGAAGCATTCTCCTAATTAGTGCCTTTATGACTTTACAGGAATGTTGGCGTTTATTTCCGATGCTGTCATGTCAAGTCCAATAACACTGATACATAAGTTATACATTTTTAAACTAAAATATCTTTGTAGACTTTTTTTTCTTTGAATTCAGCATTTAGAAAATAATTTATTGTATGCAGAATTGATGTCTAACATATGACCTAATATCACAAAGAACATTCCTTCAAAATGTAATTAATATAATTCTGTTTAGAAAGAGCACTGCCTTGGTTGCTTTATAGAACTCAGCATAAAAACTTTAGCATAACGTGTGCAACAGGAACTTTTCATAGAGAGCATACACAGGAAGAGGAAGAAGAAAATCACACATGGTTACAGGTCAACCATGACATCACATTGCTAAGCAACAATAGACCCTCCCTGCATTAAGTAACATGCACTGGAACAATCTCTGTTTGTTGTTTTCCAACACAAACATTTTTAAGGTATTACCTAAAAATAATTTTGTATGTTTGTGTGCACCAAATGATAAAGTCAGTCCCTGGGAACAAGCACAGAACCTAGAGAGTAGTAGGTCTGTAGGGGACCCATGGGACAAACTTCTACTCAGGAAGTCTTCCACCTATTAATTATGCCATGAAGAAGGGATGTTTCCCAACTGGCTTTTAGGTGTTGAATGACTAGTTCCTTATCAAAGTTTATATAATATGAGAGAGAACATGGCTGTGTTTTATACAGTTTTTTACAAGCTATGTGCAGTGTTCTGTAAGCAAACATGTTAGAGAGAATGAAAGCCTCGCTGATTTATTTTTTTCGCTTACAGACAAGGAGCCTCTACTATCAAAACCAAGTCCAGATTGGCTTTAACAGTATTAGCAACTGGTGGAAGATTGAGACAATTGGGGGGGGGGGGGAACTGCTGCAATTTGAAAGGTTGGAGGAAGGGCACTCAAAAATACTACTATGTATGTGAAGCTATTGCTCTCCTTGAAGTTGGTGAGCAGGGACCCCAAGAACAAGGTAAAGGTTGTGGTAGACAGCCCTGTCATAGCACTTATAAGAACTGAGAGATAAACAGGCCAGTCTAACAAGAACAGTATTTTGCTCCACTGAGTAGTGTGAAGCTGGTACTCCCCAAGGACTCAATCTATCTTTCATCCCTGAGAGGCATTGACTGGATGGTATCAATTTCAATGATATGCTACCTTTTATACAGTATTGCAGAAGTATGTCCCTCTACTGCCAACATTGGTCCAGGCTCTCATACTTTCCAGCACAGCCTACTAAAGCATATTACCAGAATCTCATCTTTCCGCACTTCATTCCATCCTCACTGCTGCTGCTCACACCATCTCACTTGCATCTAAACCAATCTTGACCACTTTACCACTACAGTCTATCTTGTGGCTCATAATCAAGCGGCGCATAAGTATAAAATTCTTGTTATCCTTCAGAGCCCTGTATTCTTCTGCTCCTCAAGCCCTTGCAATTTTATTAATGCAGTAGTGCAACATTTCAGGCACAAGCCCCTTTGTCAAGCATGCTGCACTACTGTATTAATAAATTGCAAGGACTTGCCGTGCTAACACAATTTTTGTGTGCCGGTGAATTTCTTCATACCTTGGATGTGAAGTGGCCGATTCCTCTATTACTGAGCACCAAGATAAGACTTCTGGGTGTGCGGTTTCTCTAAACTTGCTTGTTCCTTCTGCTCCTCCCCATACACTCCCTCCCAGGCAATGCACATCATTTAGACAATCTTATGACCATGCATTCCACCAAAGCAGCCTGAAACACTCATAAAACCCTTTTCACTGATTGCAACTCATCTCTGGAATGATTTACTGCCTTGCATGAGTAAAGATTCCACACTTTGCATCAACAAACCCTATGCCCTTGTTCCCCACCCCTTTTGTGTCTCCTCCTCCTAATAGGCTGTAAGCTCTTCAGGGCAGGGACTCCATACCAACTGTGTATCTTAACTGTTTCCTACATACTGGTGTCTAACATTTCCTATATGGTTGTTTTTTCACAGAATTTTTTTTTATGAGCAAAATACAATGAAGTTAATGGAGCTTACATACCTGCATTAGAGTGATACAGACACTAAAAAGCTACTTTTTAAAATATGAAAGTATATTAAAATTTACCTATAGGCAGTGCCGGGCCACGCTGGACAGGCGCCCTAGGCAGGCCAGACAGTCATGGCGCCTGTTTTGCGTGCGCAAAAATCGAGAAGAAACGCAGAGAGTCAGGCAGAGAAGGGAACTGGACTTGGAGTAGGCAACAGAGGAGGTACATGCCTGGCGCCCTCCCAGCTTTGCGCCCTAGGCACGTGCCTACTTTGCCTACACCTAGTTCCGGCCCTGCCGATAGGTCACGTTAATTGTTTTTTTGCTGAGAGGTTTGTTTTTGTAAGTAATTGTTAGTTGAAGTTCCTAAACCTGACTGTTTTGCCAACCTGACTGTCCCATCTCAGCCTGTCAGTTAAAGATTCTAATGCTAACGGACTCCTGCTGCACAAATATGGCAGCCCCCTCATAGAGGAACATGGGGCATCAGACAGGTAATGTAAAAGCATTGTGCAAATACTTTATGGCAAAAAACAGAACTTTGTACATTAATTGGCTCATGTGACCTAACATGTATGTGTGCCCTTGGTTTGTTTGTGTGCACTTTAAATCAATAGAGCCCAGGGGGCAGCCCAATGGCACAGGCTACTAAAAAAGTATATTTTTATGAGAATGGTTTATTTACATAAATCAGGGTTTTACATATGAGCTGATGTAGAGACCTACATTGTTGGGTTGGTATAACTGACAGTGGCACAGAGCATATGCAGTGAAGGAGCAGAAACGAAGATGGGGGGCTACTCTGGAGGCCTCTTCCCTGCTAAAAGGCTGTGGATGCCTTTGTTGGTACTGAACCCCAAAACATAAAGTACAGCATGTCTACCCTACTTCTTTGTTAAGCATTATTTCTCCTTTACGTGAATTGTAATTTCTGTGGAAGTATTCTATAATCTACAATCTGTATTAGTGCATTGACTGGTTCTAAAGCAGTTATGTAATACGTTCTCATATTGTTACCTAGTCAGGAGCATTTTCCTTATACATAGGTCATTTTTTTAATAAAACATTATTTGATTCAACATACCATTATAATAGTTTATTATTATTATTTATTATGATAGTTTGGTGTCATACTTTCAAAGAGAGACTTTGGTTTCCACTGACAATAAGTAAAAGTCCCAACAGTGTTACAACTATATATGCCATTTTTTATTGTTGCGATCTGACGCTGGGCGACTAAACGCACGTGTCAAGTCGGATGCGACAGGAACAAGGTAAGTAAATAAAACGTCGGATAGTGTCGCAACGGTGCAGCGTTTGCATTCAACAGTCGTGTCGCGTCGGATCACCGTTGCGGCACGATCAGACTTTACTTTACTTACCTTGTACCTGTCGCATCCGACTTGATGTGTGCGTTTAGTCGCCCAGCGTCGGATCGCATCAATGTCGCCGGTGTAGTCCTAGCCTAAAACTTCAAAGTGAATGTTTCTTTGACACATATAAGTCCTTAGCTCATTTTACGTGATCACATTTGCTGAATGCAAAGTTATAACATATGTTTTCACGTCAGCTTGCCTACAAACCTAATAGGGCTTTATTTTCCTTGCTCTCAGTGAACAAAAAGTGTGCATCAAAAAGGCATTTAAATCACAGGAAACCTCTGAGAATAAAAGTCAATGAAGCACATGCTGGATTGAAATGGCTTAGATCAATATAATTAACTCCTGTGTTTTGGACTAAAACCCAGAGAAAGAATTATGCAGGGAATAGGAATTAATGGCACGAATGTAAGCCATTCTTTACAGTGTTTTTCCCCTAACTTTGGTTTCAGAAGCATACACTGAACATTGACTAATGCAGTGAACCTGTGTCTCAGTAGATTCAATGATTAAAACATTTAGTGAACAAGACATGCCGCCGGGTAGGTTTTTTTCTTTTAGTCTTTAACACCAGAAAGTAACGAATAAATCCACATAATTATTTTTATGGCACTTTAGTTTTCTGCTGATGTAAAATTCTCAGCCTAAGGACTCATTTTCAGCAACATTATTGCTAATTATAATTTATTTCATACTTTTCTGTAATATTAATTCTCAATACAATAGTTTGTGATTTTTATACTGGAAATTTCTGTGGATGTGATTCATCCATAAATGAATGCCACTTCTCAATATAGACGTATGGAATCTATTATCCAGAAGGCAAGGGTCTTGAGGTTTTCTGTATAATGGGTCCTTTAGTAATGTGGCGCACCAAGCATTGCCTACTTAAAAAACATTTAACATCACAAAAGAGTTTCTGCACCAATCAAAATGTAATACAAATTTTTGAGAGCCATAAAATGATTTTGCTGTGAGGACCAGGAAGTTAAAGCTGTGAAATAGGGATCCAGATGACATTTTTCATATACACGATAGTTAATCAGAAGATAATATAGTTTTCATCCATTCTCATACCCCTTTGGCTTTTAGAGAAATTGGAATTTTTGGAATTGGAAAACCCTTCCTTTCCCTGGGATCACAATGAAATAACTACTGGGCTAAAATAAAAAATGAAAATCGCTTGGGGCGCATCGTTTTCCGAAGTCGTCTGAAGTTTCCTCGTGAGGCAATTACAGGCGACTTCAGAAAACGAAGCGCTCTGAGTGCCTGCCCCCAGGCGATTTTCATTTCAGCCGGCAGAAAGCAGGGGAAGGCAGTTCGGGGAGATTAGATTAGAAGAGGAGATTTGTCGCCCGGTGACTAATCTCCCCGAATCTGCCAGTGTGCCCGACTCTAAAACTGCAACATGTTCCTTATCTAAACTAACTAAATACACCTGATTTTACGTTACAAACAAAACTGTAGATGCCTGAAAACACTCCACTGTCTCCTTTTGGCAGTAGATAAACACTGTGCTAGTCTTAAAGCCCATGTTGTAAGGTTTAGAACAACCAGCTCAATTTTTCTAAACAGTGGCCATTGCCTCGCTAATTTGGATGCTTCTTGGTTTAAATACAACATTTCCAAGTGGCCATAGCATTCCTTCCCTGGTTTGGCTAAGGGAGGCTTCCAACAGTTTCCAATAGTACCACTATGCAAATGATAGCATACTGTATATATTCCTCTCCTCCTCTCCTAATTCCAGCCCAGATATCTTAACACAGGTCTTGATTTCTATTTTTCTACTTGTATGTTTCAACACTGCTTGAAATTAACTTTGTCTAAGACAGAAATGATCCATTTTCCAACCTCAAACACCCTTAATTTGCCAATAATCTCTATTACAGTTAATGACTCTACTATTACTTTGTTAATCTCCTGAAGCCCATTGACTTGGGGGTAATCTTTGATTCTGTGCTCTCCTTCACACTTTATATTAAATTAATAACTAAATGACATCACCTGATGTTTTACTTTTTATACTGTAATACAACCATTTAATACACAAGATGCCACTAAAATTCAAGTTCATGTCTTCATAATGTCCCATATTGACCACGCAAAACTTTATTGATTGGTCTGTTCCTCCAGAAACTGTTATAGTTCATAATAACAGGTGCCTATTTACCTCACCAACTTAAGTTATAGGTTATAGGTTTGAGACATTGTATCCATTAAAAGTGACTCTTACATATATAGTCATAGTAAGATGTTTGCTTTTAAACAGGTGACCAGCAAATGCGACCTGTTGGTTGGTTGCTATGAGTTACAGCTCCTGTGCAAATTTATGACCTTTAATTACATAACCCTGTTATTGCATAAAATGGCTTCTATTGGGTTTCACTAAACATGCTTGAAACCTCTCCTAACAGCCTCAAGTTTATATCCACATTCTATAATATATTCTATATATAAGACCCTTTCTGTAAATACACAGGAACGGTCCAATGGAAGATTAGAGGTTAAGAACAAAGGGTGTTGACTGTGCCTCAAGAAGAGAATTACTGATGGCTGACAGAAAAAAAATTCTCTTGTTAAAGGACCAGTAACAGTAAAAAAATTTCTAAAAAATTTTGTTAGTATGCTACGAAAAAAAGATGCCAACACATATTAAACTTTAAAATCGCTAAGTGATTTATTTAAATGATTTATTTTAGAAGAGGACAGGGTTCCTATAAATGAATACAATCCAAAGACAGGTTGTCAGTGGCAAGGAAGACTATACAAACCCTCAGTGAGGTTTCATCTTTACTAAATTTCCTCTGTGTTGATAGTTTCCACAGAACGCCAAAAATAAGCAAAGTAACTGCCAATTTCATCTTAATTGCGAAAAACATTCCCACCAGACATTAAAATGGCAGTCAGATTGCTCTCAGGGTGAGGCTGTTTCATGTATTTAAATTAAGTGATATAATCATGAATATGTTTCTTAAAGGAACCCGATGTGTTTACACGGTGATCTGAGTTGCTAAAAAGGATATATTAAACAGCAACCATTATTTTTCTCTTTATACATAAGATATTTATGACACACAAAGGAATACTTTCTCTTTGTGCTCTTACTGACCCTGCCCAAAGAGAAAAAAATATTTACTAAAAGGAGAACTAAAAGTATAATCCCTGGTGATGGCAAACTTTTGGACAACCCCCAGTGATTATAGTCGCTTACTTGAAACCCCAGCACAATGCTATTGTTTACTAAAATCTGCTCCAGCCCAGGTTATTTCTGTCGAAACTAATCACTGCCCTCTTCTTCGGCTTCCCCCAAAAAAAGAACCAGAAGAAGAGTGCGAAGAATGAGCTCCTACAGAAATACTCTAAGCTAGTGCAGTTTTCTGCTAACAGGAGCACTGGCCCAGGGTATAAGGCAAGCAGTTATTATTACTCAGGGGTGCCTAACTTTTGGCACCCCCAATGATTATACTTCTCCCGTGTTCAAATAATTTGATTGCTTTATTATTACTAAGAGAAAGGAAATTGATATAAATGTTTGTTGAAAAAGGGCGTATAAAAAAGTAATTTCCCTAATACAGTTGCAGATTAATTTCATCCACCAATGGGCATTTATCATTTGATGGAGTTGAAATGAAGTGATGAAGTTCTTTTAAAAAAGAGCAAGTTAAAAAAGTAATACAGTGTTCAAGATATGTTTGTAGGAAGAGGTTACATGTTCAGAGGTTCTATACCTACAGTTAGGAATGAATAGAGTACAGTTAAATGTAGAGGGTGAATAATGCATGGATGGTTAAGAAAGACCTCTGTGAGAGGAGTATTTATGTAGGTCTGCAGCAGTAAACAAGCAACTTACAATATTTCACTTAAACCTTTTGGGGCACTGTGACTACTCGCAAGCATTATCTCCTTTTTAATAATATATTTGCCCTCCTTCCTAAAGTGCTGCAGTGCTATACCAAGATTTCAAAGCTGGCCATGTGCCATATAAGATGATTATCCATTAAATATTCCTATGGGACTTTGCTTCCCCTTCAGTCATTTTTGATCAGAGTCAATTTAAATAGGATAAAAGGAAACTTTAAATAAAAATTTGCAGTATAGGCAGCTTTTACAAGGAAGTTAAATAAATGCCATTTAAAGGAAAACTATACCCCCAAAATGAACACTTAAGCAACAGATAGTTGATATCATATTAAGTGGCATATTAAAGAATCTTACCAAACTGGAATATATATTTAAGTAAATATTGCCCTTTTACATCTCTTGCCTTGAGCCACCATTTCGTGATGGTCTGTGTGCTGCCTCAGAGATCACCTGACCAGAAATACTTCAACTCTAACTGTAACAGGAAGTAGTGTGGAAGCAAAAGACACAACTCTGTCTGTTAATTGGCTCATGTGACCTAACATACAGTACAGTGAATCCTACGATCCCAGGGGGCGGCCCTTATTTTTTAAAATGGAAATTTTCTATTTATGATTACCCAATGGCACATACTACTAGAAAAGTATATTATTATGAAAATGGTTTATTTACATGAAGCAGGATTTTACATATGAGCTGCTTTATGCAATATCTTTTTATAGAGCCCTACATTGTTTGGGGGGTATAGTTTTCCTTTAAGATACTATGGGGCTAATCTAAGAATGTTCCTAAACTCTCATGTGGTTTCTCCCTTCGAATACCTCAGCTTCCTATCCAGCGGGTTTTCTTCGATGACCAATCCTGGCAGGTTTTAGGCTCCGAGATTTTTATTTTTTTTGAAAAACCCACTGCTCATCAAGCAGCCAAGTTATGTGAAGGAAGAACCCACGCAAGCAAACCCAAAGGCTTGAGCATTCTTAATTTAGCCCCTATATATTCATTAAAGTAAGAAACATGAAATCAAAGTATATCAGATTAATACAAGCTGCTGATCTGAGTACCGTAAGAAATATTTTTATGTAATATTTTATGTAATATTTGTCATTAACTATTGCAAATGCGGTGAAGCTTGAAACTAAAGAATTGCTAAGGAAAGAAATTCAGGTTGTAACAGGGGCATCTGTGACTGACACATTCCCAGCCTGAACCGTCCCCAGGCCTTTGATGTGAAATGTAGGCATGACACACTAGATATGATTGAACTAAGGCAAATGTTTATTAGAGCTTCTCACAGGTTCACAGGCGCAGTCTGGGGTCATCAACGACCAGGAACTTATTAGTTAACAAGTTACTCAAATACACTTCCAAGGAGATCCACTCATGATCCCTCTCTCACACACATACACTCACAAAGCTTGTGTCCCTGAAGCCTCCAGGACCCCTGTCATGTAGAAGTGCACAGACACAATGCATTAGCCATTGAAGGGGCCTCCTCTCCAAATAATCCCTCCCCCTTCCTCTCTGCAGTGTTTATACACAGTGCCCAAGCTTTCTCCAGACTTATATGGTCCCAATAGGCTGCCACTAGCCTAACATTACATTCTCTTGTACCTGTCTGGTGCACAATCACCCCTGGGACAGTACCCCAAATCTAAGCTCTTTGTCGGGAGGCAGGCTGTCCTTGCTAGCTAGCCCTAGCTGACTTCTAGAGTGAGCTGCTAACATCCACTACCTATTTATCTATTCCTAATAAGGATCAGGTACCCACTTGGTCTGACTAATGAATAATGTCCGACTCTCCTGCGGATCGTGTTAAGCCAAAAAAGAAGTGAACAGCTCATGTGCACCTCCTTCTGTAGGCTCCTGCAGGGGAATTCCCCTACAGGCCAACCTTGTGGGTCGGGCCCTCAGCTGCTCTGTATATTGCCTATTTACATTTATAAACCAAAATATGTTTTACCTCCTTACAAGATTTCCACAAGTTTTACAAGCAAATGTCCACTGAAAGATCCTTTAGATGATAAATATAAATTAGTAAGCTAAGAAGAAAATTTTATTTTGCCATTCAATACTCAGCTTGCAACTTGCATAATTCATAAATCATGGATGCTAATAGTGGAAGTGGTGCTTCCAGGTTGCAGGCAGACACCATATATTTGCACAATCTCTATAAGTGCACCAAAAAATATATATTCTCCGTCTGCTCAATCAGTTAATTTCAGTTTGTATTGTATTGTGTTTCTTCTCTTCAAAATATGTTGTACAATACTGCAAACATATTTGTGCGTAAAATATAAAATGTCTTAAGCATATTAATTACACTAATTATACATTAAAACTATTTACAAAAAGTTGATGTTTTGTAAAACAAATTGAATGAAAATTTAATCCTTTTGGCTGATTTGGTAGTTTGTATTTTGTGCAGTAAATATAGAAACAATATACAACACAATGTACAATAAGCATGCGTTGTTTATCTATATTGTGACTTTAGTTGCTTGAGAAAAATCCTTAGGCATATTTGTAACTTAAATTGACTGTGAGAAATTGATGCTGTATCTGTACCCCTTAAAATCTGTTCTATTAGCTTGATATGGAAACTTGCCATCCGCCTTTCAACACTCCAATGCGAACTGATTGGCTGTTAACTGACAGCAGCACATTTTCTTTTTCAGATGCCAATGTTGTGATTAGGCTCCATATGTCGCAGGAACAGCCCTGCTTATCTATAAGGAACAGTGCAAGCTTTCCTCCAGCTTTGGCATGAATACACATATACTGCCAGTTCGGATGATCCGCTTCACTTCATAATGGATGTCAATCTGTTTTTTATCCATTATCGCTGTGTGAGCGGCAGAATTATTTTTCCCACTTTTAGTTCATAGGGCAAATTACTTATAATTTCACTCAAGACATTCCATCTGGCTGTCCTTCATAGAACACCTACAGAAATACTTTGCCATGCATTCCATAACCCACCCCTTCTTTCTCCTTACGAGTACAGCCATCTGTACTTTGGAACAAATCCTAAGAAAGTTATTGTATGACTACGCATTTGCAAAAAGAAAACCTTCAGTGTTAGAGTAGCAGAATGCTAGCAAAGGAGTCTTATATCCAACCACTTTGAGACACAAGCCATAGACATTTTTTATTTACAAGATCACTTTGCATTAAATAATTAACAGTTCAGAGTCCATCCCTCTGTCCATTGGCAACTTTCCATGAAACACACCAAATCAAAGGCCAGTTTGCATCGAGACCGAAGCAGGGGAGTTATGAATGGGACAGTTCTTATGCCACTGCATAGATTACATTCTTGATCAGGATTTTAAGGACATTGGAACATTAAAATATTATTCTGAATTTTTTTATTAGTACATGTACAATTGTGAGCTCTTCTTCTGTCATTTTAAAACCAACTGTATCTCTAGGCTTTGAAATGTTTGCTGAAAATGCTCATTTCAAGTGACCAATGGGTCAGTTTTTTGCAGGAGCCAATAAACCTGCTTGTATGTTTTTGGAATGTGGGGGAAAACCAAAGTACCCCAATGAAACCCATCCAGACAGAAGGAGAACATAAAAACTCCTTCCAGGTAGTGTCTTAGCTGGAAGGGAACCTAGGGCCCCAGTATTGCAAGACAAAATTTCCAGTATATTTTCAAATTGTTTTGTGGCATTGCACAAGCAAACAAACAAAAACATGAGATTTTACTGCAGGTGGTAGAAAAGAACTTCCAATCACAATGCATTGTTTTTATTGTTATGTAAAGCGATTGGTGCTCACTAGATCAAGAATTTAACCACTTAAAAGCTGCATGAGAAAAGCACAATTGTGCTGTGCCCTCTGGCATTTAAACAGTTTACACATAATGAAGCAGATGGAAGAGATTGTCAATTTGAGACAGAACTCTGTTGACTCCCAATAATCTTTCCAGCAAACATTCAATGTGATGTCATTGTGTTCCCTCAAAAGCGGATTTATTCCCCAGCTTAAGTTGTTAAAGTATTACTTGTATCTTTTATTTCACTCAACCTCATTGCTGCCGCTGAGACAAGCAATTCTTTTCTGTTCCAGTGGGTTGGCATGAAGGATTATTCCACAACAATAAAAAAGAAAACAGAACAGAATTTATCTATGTTTAAGTTACGCTAAACCTCTTATCATCAAGGAGAAGTGATGTGTGCAAACAAACAGGGTGGTCTGTGTGACAAACAGATTCCTTTATCCCATATGTGGGAAAAGTCATACTATTCCTTCCCTTAATGTCACAACATAGCACACACAATTACATGGCAAATTACCTGCTACAGAAATCATGGTTGCTTGCATATGCAGAGAGTAGTGATGGGCAAAATTTTTCGCCAAATTTCGCCACAAAAAAAAGATGCCTATAGACTCCAATGGGTAAAAAAATGTGTTGCGTGTCCAAAAACTTTTGTCGGCTTATAGACTTCAATGCAGTTCAGTGAATTTCTGCTGTTTCACTAATTTTCGGCAAAACCGAAATGGGTCGGATTCATCCATCACTAGCAGGGAATAGTAATGTACCCCATACTTTAAAATATGAAGATATTAGGAGTTCTATGACCATATAAAGACATCCGACTGCAGGCAGAGTTTTTCTATAAAGTTTAATGCAAAATGAATATTAATTTTGTAATATTTTATAGTAGAGGTACATTATTTGTTATAATAACCTCCAGGATTTTTAAGAATTCTGAAGTGAATTCAAACATGTGGAATAAAAATGGACCCCACAACCATTAACCAGTGTGTCACACCCTCACCTTTATAACAAAATTATAAGGGTCATTTATGACCACAAGAGCATTGTGCAAAGTGCGATTTTATGTGCAATTTGCCATGTTATTTACCCACAATATAGATTTTTTTCCCCATAATTCCAGCAATTGGGTTGAAAATGTCAGAGTCTGGATTTCATCATTTCCAGTGCTCTCTATACAAAAAGCCACAAGTATGATGCCAAGCCCCACAGCAATAATGAGTCATAAACAGTA
This sequence comes from Xenopus petersii, assembly GCA_038501925.1. Lineage (NCBI taxonomy): Eukaryota > Metazoa > Chordata > Amphibia > Anura > Pipidae > Xenopus > Xenopus petersii. The sequence goes on along the minus strand of CM076674.1, from coordinate 92,078,373 downwards.
TAGACAGTGAGAAATATGGGACAACAAATCTTGACAACAAAAGAATAAATCATATCCCTAGAAAAACAAAGACTCAGATAGTATATTTCAGTCACAGCACTATTTATTCTGCATTTCCTGAAAAGTGCAGATGAAGCACCATAAATAAATGGGGTTAAATGGCAAATCAAAGCAGAATAAAGGTGAGTTTACTGTAAGGGAACCTCACTAATTAAGGTCACACTGGGGGTCACACATTGATTTGCACAAGAATCTGTCAGGCTTAGACATCCCTATCTGCAAAAAAAACAAAGAAAAATATGGCAAAGTTGCTAGCTGGCTAGATTTAACGCATCAGTAAATTGTAAGCCTATCAGGCCCAATAGCTATAGTTTATATTTTCTGATAGCACGGGTACCTGTCCTGCATACTGAAAAATATAACATGGAACAATATGAAGTTACATTACCAGAAAATACATTTCAATCCTGTACTGATCCATATAAATAATACTTTATTTATTTCTTCACGGGTTCATTCTTCCATAACAACCAGGGCTGGAATTAGGGGTAAGCAGAAGAGGCACCTGCTTAGGGCACAATTATGGGGGGTGTTGGGCTGGTTCCTCTTATGCCTACCCCTAATCCTAGCTCTTTTGGCCCCGCCACTGTTTGTCACCATGAGCCCCCCATGTCACTGTGGATGCTTGTGCACATGGAGGGGGTGAGGTGGCTGGGTCTCTGAAAACAACCTGTGATAATTTATATATAAGTCAATTTTCACATTTTCTGCACTTTACACTATGACCATAGCATATACTTGCATGCTGGATGCTCAAGTATAGGTAACCCAGTGGGGTACAGACTAAAAAGCAATATCAATATATGTTTATGAAAAATGTTTTATTCCTAAAGTCCCTAAGGGTCCCCTAAAATTATTTTGCTGTGGAGCCCAATGACTTCTGCAGTAGTTACACAATTGTGTGGAAGCAAATAAACTTAATCTAACTTGTACGCTATTTCCCAATGCAGATGCTAATTTATGTCCATATTGGTAAAACAGCAGGCACTTGCAATAATGCTACAATTCTGGGACAAATGCTGCTTTGTAGTAAAAAAAATCATGGTACTATATCTGTTTTTGTATTTTGAACAAAACACTCACTTTCTGTAAAGGCGTTCATCCAGTTCATTTTGGTAACTTGACACAGTTCAAAAAATGTTTTTTTAAAGGGATACTGTCATGGGAACAAACATTTTTTCAAAATGAATCAGTAAATAGTGCTGCTCCAGTAGAATTCTGCACTGAAATCCATTTCTCAAAAGAACAAACAGATTTTTTTATATTCATTTTTGAAATCTGACATGGTGCTAGACATATTGTCAATTTCCCAGCTGCACCAAGTCATGTGACTTGTGCTCTGATAAACTTCAATCACTCTTTACTGCTGTACTGCAATTTGGAGTGATATCACCCCCTCCCTTTTCCCCCCAGCAGCCAAACAAAAGAACAATGGGAAGGTAACCAGATAGCAGCTCCCTAACACAAGATAACAGCTGCCCGGTAGATCTAAGAACAACACTCAATAGTCTCACTGAGACACATTTAGTTACATTGAGAAGCAAAAACAGCAGCCTGCCAGAAAGGATTTCTCTCCTAAAGTGCAGGCACAAGTCACAGGGCCAGAGGCAGCTGGGAAATTGACAAAATGTCTAGCCCCATGTCAGATTTCAAAATTGAACATAACAAAATCTGTTTGCTCTTTTAAGAAATGGATTTCAGTGCAGAATTCTGCTGGAGCAGCACTATTAACTGATTCATTTTGAAAAAAAAATTTTTTCCCATGACAGTATCCCTTTAAGGACAGAACATATTCCAGGAACATGTCATGGTATTAACTAAGTAAGCCAAAAATGACGAGTTAACAAGAAGACTGGCGACTTGTGTTTAAGGCTTATTTTTATGCCAAGCTGCTTAACGATCAACTGTTGTATTCCATTGGAATGAATGGTAACTATTCATTTACAACCATCTCAAATTACAGGTAAAGAATCCTTAGCTGACATCCAGGTCACTCCTGTTAGATTCTTTTTCTTCATACACAGCCTGGTTCTGTGTGTCTGACAGTATCAGAATCCCTCTAAAAGCATATTTAGCCTGAGGAAGACAACAGTTTGACCCCTTTTTCATACTGCCTCCTTAATCATGGAAACCAAGTTCTTGATTAAGGTAGCTCAGAGTATATTCTGAAGAGAAGAAAAGTAAATAATAGTTGATTATAAATAAGTAATAATGTAGTCATTGGCTACTTTATAGATAACTGTAGTATTCATATATATGGTCCTGCTTGGATAGAGACAGGATCAGCAAGACCACGAAGAGTCAGATTCTAAAACACTCAGTAGAGAAGTATGAAGGATAGTTTATGGCTCTATTACTTTCCAGGATCATGGATCATGATCATGGGATCATGGTCCCAATCAGATAATAGATCCCATACCTGTATAAAAAGAACTAAGTTACATTAAATGGCAGTTAAAATTAACTGACATTTGAATGTAAATTAGCCACAATATCCTGCATGTATTATTATATACATTATTTTAAAACAAATAATTCTTAAATGAACAGCAACTGCAAGAATTGTATGCACAAGTAAAAATCCTTAGAATTTACTAAGAGCAGTACAGAGCTTTGGACACATTGGCACCACCAATCTGAAAAAACTTGTAATACGTGTGTATCTACCTTGTTTTGTTTTAGGTTAGATAATTAGTAGTGATGGGCAAATAAATTCAACAGACATGGATTTGCATCGAAGTGCCGCTTTCTGCCGCAAGCAAATTAAAAAAAAATTGGCGCACGCATAAAAAAATAAAATTATTTGGACACCCATTGATTTAAATAGTTGCGCGTATAAAAATTGACGCTCACATCAACATTATTTTGCCGCCCTTTGACTTCAATGCGTTTCATGAATTTATCGCTGTTTCTCATCACAGATTCGCCCATCACTAATAACTAGATTATTTTTTACCTGTGAGCCACATTCAATTGTAAGAAGAGCTGGGGAGCATGAAAAAAGTAAGATCTGGGATTGGCCATTTGGTAGCCTCTATGTGGACTGGCAGACCACAAGAGACTGTTTGTCAGTACATCTGTTTATATTGCAACTAAAACTCGCCTCAAAAATACGCACCTGCTTTGGGGCCACTGGGAGCAACATCCAAGGGGTTGGTGAGCAACATGCTGTTCATGTTAAGGTTCACTGTTCTAGATTTATTAAGCAGAATAGAGATCATGTTTTATTCATGTCATACCCAGCTCCATATAAGGGCTAAAGATGGCCATACATGGGGCAATAAGCTGATGACTCATTCTGGAGGGATTTAGTTGGCAGCTTATTGGCTGGTTTGCAGGGCCCTTGACAAGCCTGTCTGACCAATATCTGCCCAAAATAGAGCACATTGTTGTGTTAATGCAGTCCTTGTCCGACAGGCCTCCATAGGTCCTAGTCCAATTTGGTCCCACATGTGGTTGGCCAAATTGGACCCAGATCCACTCATTTGCCCACTTTAAATGATGGATTTGGCAGTGCCTGTTCACTGTTCTCACACACACTGGGCAATCCATGTTATTTTTTTATCACAAGTTAACCTGCCTGCATGTTTTTGGAATGAGGGAGGAGTCAAATACTGTCTACTCGTGCTATGAAGAATTTGTATATATAATAAGATGTTTGATTGTTTCACATTTTGGACAGTGAACTTGCACTCCCACTATTCCACCATTGGTCAAAGGCTGTTGGGGGTTACATTGAAGTTGAGTTCAAACACAGATGGATTGTTGCAGCTTGTTTTTTTTGTTTGTTTGTTCATTTTAGGTTAGGGCTATATTTCTCCGACAATGTATAAGACTTATCAATCTTCTCTGACTACAGCCAGAGCTTTAACATATTTTTGGCCCAATACTCGGGATACATTCATAAAAAAGAAAGAGCATTTTAGTATATCCAACAAGAATATCAGCTACACACTTGTGTCAGATCAGTATCTATATCCTAGAGGAGTTTACTTGTTCCAAAAAAATAATAATAATAATTCAAAATCTGCAGAATGGTTAACTAAACAAAGGGATAACAAAGTGTATCTTGAGCAGTATTCCTATGATCAGGTGTCCCGAGAAAATACAAACTGGTCAATGAATTTGTTGCTGCTTTACACAACGCCATTGGTTTTTGCAGAGACTTAGCAGGGCTCAATAGAAAAGGGATATATACCGTAGCTAACAGAACTCAATTTAAATGTTTTCTACCAAAGAAACTTCCAGAACGTGAAAATAAACTAGCACTAAACAGTGCCATCTGGTGAAAAATATTGGATAGTAAAGAAATTCATATTTCATGTAAGTGCACAGATTTTATAAAGAAAAGTCCTATAAATAATGCATTTTCCTCGAAATGTTGTTACTTTTTTATATGGCAACTTTAAAGGTGCATTACGGCTACTTTTTTAATGAATTCTGAAGGGATTTGCAGCTTACACTGAGCATAAATCATGTAAGAAATTTTCAAACTGCTACTATTAGAGATGATCAAATAGGTGCTGAGAAATTTGGGAGCTGCTTCAGGTTCTTTGAAGGCAAGTCACAGGTATTACACATCAAGGGAAAGATGTGAGAAAATCTGAAGCCACAGAATTGATCTAATTTCACCACCTAGACACATAAGTCACCTGGATGTGCCCACCTGGATGTGCCACTATTGCTAAACTCAACTAGTGATATTACATATTTCCCTTCTCCTCCTCAGACAACTGCATATAACATAAATTTCCTTCTGAATAAACCGACTTTTATTATAGTGTAACCCTTTCTTGGCACTAATATCCAGGGCCACACTGGGGCACTAACAGTATAGATCACAAGCCTCCGCTAAATGGGAGATTTGCAGGGTTTGGATAGGTTAGATCCAGGGCTAGATCCAGTTACTGGTAGGCATACAACTCCCTACAGTGGCAGTGATTTTGTAAAGCAAAAGGTCTCACCAACTCCCAATGGTTGCGAAAGTAGAATTAATCCTGTGAGGCAGAGCGGATGTGGAGAAGCAGTCTGGCAGCTTTAATCCACACTGAGTTTGTAAATGCTGGTGCAGGGAAATGCTTCCTGAATCCTGAGGAGATCCACTGCAGGTATTATGGAGGCTGATGTGTAGTGATCCAGTGTACACGGCAACTCACTACAGGGCTGAAGTACTATCCTTACTACAGGGATTAATACCCTAGTAATAGCTCAGGCCTGCTGCACAAGTCCCATTCACTATGATGGCTGAATTAGAAGGGTTAAATCACTCCCTGCACTCTGACTATGGGGTTCCCTGTATGGGTAAATGTTCTACAGGTGAAACCCCTAGCTCTCAACTCAAACAGATCAGCAGGAACACTCACAGGAGAGAAGGAGGAAACTCAGGCGGCTCAGTACAACTGTGCATGAATCTATACTTTCTTTCTTCTCTTCTTCCCAGTGCCAGATTTCCAAACCATGTGCCCTGAGGCCATCTGCCTCTTGTGCCCCCTCCCCCAATGTGTGCGCCACACACGCTTCGCACTCGCTAGGTTTTACCGTGCTACCAGCTCCTCCACTCGGAGCTCTGCTTCTCCCTGTGAGGTGTACTTATGTGGCTGGGCGGCATGCTGCCCCTAAAAATGTGCTGCCCTAGGCCCAGGCCTTTGTGGCCTCGCCCCAATTCCGGCCTGCTTCTTCCTGGAAAAGTTCTGGCTCACTTTCATTTTGGCTCCAGAGAGGTCACAAGGTCAGGAGCAAAACCCCTTTTTCTGATTGGCCAGGCTGTGACTGATAACTGTCTCATTCAAGTACAAGCAGCAGCCATGTTTAGGGTTGTCCCGGGTTTAAAGTCTCACATGGGCCTCATTTATAAACACTGGGCAAATTTGCACCTGGGCAGTAACCCATAGCAACCAATCGATGATTAGCTTTTTTCAGCCGGCAGAATCATGGTTGCCATAGGTTACTGGCCAGGTGCAAATTTGCCCAGCGTTTATAAATAAACCTTGTGTATTTAGGAAAAAGGGTAAGTAACACTATGTTTAAAACATTCTGACTGACATCACCCTTTCTTTACTCCATACTGAAGTGATTATAATTGTGTAAGTAACCACAGATTATTCTCCAAACTATAATTATATACATTTAAAGGCTAACCTGATGAAAACAGGATTGTTTGTAGGTACAGTATGTAATAACATTTCTGAAAGATTGCTTGTTTATTAAGGTTTTGGTCTATGCCCTATAAGGACAGGGCCCCATTGACATGATAAATGATGCGAAAGTTATGGGTCTGTAGGGGGCAGATGAGGCAACATCTACTTGTCTGACCCCACCCCAGGGACTTTCTAAACTGAAGAGATAAGGGGTAAAGATAGTGATACAGGGGAGAAGCAAACTGCAGAACAAGCAGGTGCTGGGGCCCAACAAAACATTTTTTGAAGTGCACAAACTTCAGCACCCCCAAACCCGCCTGCCTCCCCCTCCTTGCTTGTACAACTGTGCTGATATTATATAAAAAAAGAAGCAGCTGGACAGGGGGATTTTTTTGCATTTTAAGACCCCCTTTTCACTGGGCCCCCCTGCAACTGCAAAATCTGCTTCTTTTATAGTTGCGCCACTGGAAGAAGAGTTAAAACCCGCATACGTCATGCAATAAGTGGCTCTTTATTGGTTACTTGACAGCAAAAGTAAGATATTGCTGCTAGCTGCTACATTACTGAAATGTATGGCAGCTTCCTAAATCAAGGTCACTGCTGTTAGTTCATTATGCCGCAATCAATTAAAAAAAGTATGATTTTTTTTTTTTTGCTGTTCAGCAAACAGTATAGGCTAGACCTCCTAGGGGGGATGGTGCACTCTCACAAAAATTAGATGTGGGCATCAGAAACTGTATTAGCTCTCATATAGACCTTTGGTGAAAATACATCTGTACAGTATATGTCAGCAAAATATATATTTTTGTTTACGTGGCTCGGATGGATGGTATATTTTAATATAAATTCATTTAGTTTTGGTTCAAGTGGTGAACTGTTTTTTTTTTTTTTTAAATAAGTAAGCAGGGGCTGCAATACACACGTCCAGGTGGTTTATAAGATGATAATTCTCCCCTTCTGGATGATAAACTGCTACTTTAAAAAAGCCTTTCAACACTGAAAAATTGAAGTAAAGTGATACTTTAGATCCATGAACTTTCCATTGCTTTGTAGGCCTTTCTGGCGGTAATGAGTTTAAGGAATGCTGCTTAATCCCTTCTATGCCTCCGGATAATATCAAATGACGTCTGCCAGACATCTAACGATTCCACAAATCCCAATAACAGCTATAAACAGAATAATTTCTTTTTCTAAAAGATGGAAAACTTCAGTCAATAACTTTAGGATTTAGAGCTCTGTAAAAAAAAAAAAAAAACAATTTTCTGCCCATAGCATAAAATACCTCCATATGCAAGGCCTCATGGGATTGTTATAAAAGCCAGCAATTTTGAGAACTGTCTGCAGTACAACAGAATCTGAACTGACAGCGGCCCTAAGGGGTTACAGAAGTAATGTGACTTGTGTCCACTGGGGCTAATTCCAAGTTTTTTTTCCTGAGATGTACAATACTGTTGCTTTCTTTAAGCCTCAGTGGATTCCCTGATTCTTGTCATCATCATGTCCACGGATGACAAACGGTTCTTGTTTCACAATCAAAGAACATATGGGTTGCAAATGGGACACATTTGTTTCAGGATGCTTTAATTTGTCTGTGTAGTTTCAACATGCCATACGCTAGGCTGCTGTTTATTTATGAGGAGAAAGCAAGTTGAGTGTAGAAAAATGAAAGAGAAATGCTTATAAATTGCCCTTGCTTGTGCTGTAAACTTAGAGAGCTTTTTATTCTTATCCAGTATGGCGCTTAGTGATAAATGATGGCACACACACTATGTCTCACATCATGAATTATTCTATTTACGGTCATGCATGCCTTAACACTGAAAGGGTCACTAGTATCCCCACCTTGCACACAGTTTAACCAAAGATTTGATTGATCATCAGAGATATGTACCATATTTTGTTGCTAAAACTCGTCGTCCTGGAGGGGGGAAACAGATTCTGTAGCACAGACCCCTAGTGCCATTATTAAGCCTTTCTGAATCTAGTACAGTTATCAGCTCTGTTATCCAGGATTCTTGGGACCTGGGGTTTTCTAGATAAGGGATCTTTCTGTAATTTGTATCACCATACCCTAAATAATCATATAAATATTATATAAACCCAATAGAATTGTTTTGTCACCATCATATACAAGGTTCTGTTTTATTATTACAAAGAAAAATGAAATTATTTTCAAAAATTATAATTATTTGCTTAAAATGGAGTCTATGGGAGATGGCCTTCCCTTAATATAGAGATTTCTGGATAACGGATCCTACACCTGTATCTGTTTTAGCTTTGCTCCTAGACCAATCTAGTTAACTATATAGCATCTTAACTTGTACAGGACTACATGGGTATATAAGGAATATGTAACATCTATTTTTAATATAAGAAAATGTTATGATCATATAATGGCACAGATCTCCAAGGTGATATATTATATGCTGAAGACTATTGTGCTGCATGCTTTTAATTCAGGTTGTCCAAAAGGTCAACAATGTTATATTTGTTTCACATATTCTGTTCTGTATCTCCTTTAATGATTTGTACTTTACAGTATAAATCAAGCAGTTGTTACACCTTGTACCTGCAGCCCTTACTATTTTTTTTTCCAATTTTCAAAGCCTGTAGTTGCAGCAAAATGGACTGAAGATGGCGCCTGAGCCTTGCATTTCATTAAATCGAAGCTTCTGTACTGAATTTAAACAGACAAAAATTTTACAGGATTGACTTTTAATGTCCTCTGATTAGTATTTGGTGCATATATGCTAATAAGTTGTAAAGCTCTGGCAGCACAAATAGAATCCCATGATGCTACTGCACTGTGAACCCAAAGAATGAAGCAAAACAAGCATTTTAGGGCTTATTTAAAAGCCCAATTGCAGAATGCAAAGTTCAATATAGGGTTCAAGTTGCCAAGCTTTTTCCCACAATTCTGGTGAAACTGAGGCCTTCAAGAGGTGCCTGACACTGGCCAATGTGTTAAAACTCTGAAAAAATGTTAGTTGTATAGATGTTATTTCTAGCGTCTTCATAATGATCTCCAAAATTTGTAAATAGATTGGAGCCTATGGCAACAGAGAAAACCAAAATAGTGCAATATGTTTGAATATTTGGACGGCACCCGGTGTTTAAAAATCTCTTTATAAGGTGTGCTTCCCCTTTAAATCTTCCGCTGCTGTTGAAAGCATGCAAAAGAAAGATTCCTTTATATCCAAGTAGTTGTATCCACCATGTGGCTAAAATGACAAAATTAAGGTATATTGCCCGTAGTATTAGCAGATCCTTCCTCTCCTTTTAGCTCAGTTCCACAAATCCCAATAAAGAAAGATATAAATCAAAAATACTATAACACCATTTATTAAAAATATACTTTAAAAACAAGTTTGCACTCACATTTATTTTGAAGTAAAATCACATATCAGCATCTGTGTTGCACAGGCTATTGCAGCTTCTATGGAGGGGCCCTGCCTGTGTGTGCAGCTCCCTTGTGGCTCTCCCTGTGAGTCTGATGTGATGTCACGTCCTGCCTTACGCGTTTCGCTGGCTTCCTCAGAGGAAGGATCTGCTAATACTACAGGCAATATCCCTTCATTTTGGCTTGTAAGTAGGCATGTTAGCCACATGGTGGATACAACTACTTGGATATAAAGGGATCTTTCTTTTGCATGCTTTCAACAGCAGTGGAGGATTTAAAGGGGAATCACACCTTCTAAAGAGATTTTTAAACACCGGTGCTGTCCCAATATCCAAACATATTACACTACTTTGGTTTTTCTGCCATAGGCGCTGATCTATTTATAAATTTTGGAGATTTTTTTTGGATACAGCTGAGAGACTGTGTGAAGATTGGCAGGAAAAAGTTAAAAGGCTAAAAGGTTTTTTCCTTGTCATTTTTTGTTTTTGTGTCTTCATAATGATATTTGCACCTAATTCTTTAGGCACAAGGTTGCTGCATCTGTTAACACAATCTGATGTAGGAACTCTGGAGCTAGCAGTGTAACTACCATACAGAATATCCCATGATCTTTGTGGGGGAGAGTAGCGCCCGTTGGTCGGATGGTCTGTTGTATGATTCCACCTCAGTTCCTGCTGTTTCATCAGTGGAGCAGACAAACATTTTAGGGGTTATTTAAACACTTTGCATTTTTGTGTGCAAGTTGCCAATTTTCTTTAGCCAAAATGCATTTTTTCCCCCATGATTCCAGCGCTATTATAGCCACAAAGTACAATATGCCTATATACAGTGTTGGCACAGGCCACTTTGGGAACCCCAGAGCTGCTGCAATATTTGGATTGGCTGTAGCTCCAGGTTTCCTCTGAAACAGTAGGTGTACTTCCCTAAAAAACAGGCGTTCAGGTCAACTATGCAGAAGTGGAAGGAATAGCTTTAGACGCATGTACATTTACTGAATGCCATTTTTTGCGTAACAACTGTAGCTAAATTTACACAATCCCAACTGAATTTAGCAGTTAATAATGAGTAATTGTTTTGTTTGTTGTCAGAGGAATAGATGCACACTGGGTAAATTTTAGAGTTAAAATATCAAAATGTATTAATATACATCTTAAAAAAAATAGGTTGACGTTTCGGTCTGTTCCTAAGACCTTTCTCAAGTCCTTACTTCTTTTTTCATTTCCCCATTAATTTCCACTACCAGACTGACCCGCAGTTGATGGCATTGTTGTGACCTATACAGAATGTGATCTGAAGCGTTTAACCCTCCAATGAGCAACTGCTACTTTCTAGACCAGAAGTGATACACTGTCCATGTTCTAGACCAGAAGTGATACACTGTCCACTGTATGTAATAAAATACACTAAATTTGCCCAGGAGCAGTAAGCTATTTTAATGTTTTAATCATATATATATTTACTGGAGACTGATCCAATAGTGAATCATAGTAGTAATTACAAAGCAGATCAAATTATATCAATTCATTCAAAATCGATATTTAACATTGACCTAGCCTGCCAGGAAGTCGTTCTAGACCTCGAATAGATCAACTGGTCTGAGGAATAGGATACCATTATAGACTCTGGGCATGTTACATTGATCATTCAGTAATGATCAGTGATAAAGCTGCCACTCAGTTTTAATTGTGGTCCAGATATACAATACAGCTTTCTTTCGAATCATGCAATCACAATTACCTATACATTTTCCAAAATCCACAACTGCCATATTTTCATACATTATTCAGAGGTACTGTTTCACCTAGCAATTAATTGTTCCACATTACATATATTCTGTACCAACTTTTCCCAATCAGTATATTGGGGGAGCGGTGATTTCCATTGTTGTGCTATAAGTCTACGTGCCTGAAAGAGTATTTTATGCAAACATTTTTGGGCAGGGCGAGTCAGCTGGTTTGGTGGGTCCATAACAAAAACATACCATTTGGGGTCAAGGGTGAGCTTGAATACCAGGAGTTTAGTAATATGGCCTTGTATTGCTACCCAGTATGATTTGAGTTCTGGACAGGACCAGAATGTATGTATTAAAGACCCTTCTGCCGCGTTACAACTAGTTGCTGGGATTTCGGAGTTGATTTTATGCAGCCTAGTTCTTGTGTAATAGGCCCTGTGTATCAGGTATAAATGCAATATTCTGTTCTTATAAATGGGGGAGATATTCAATGGGGTTGGTAACACCTGGGACCACTGGTCATCTGTTATAATGTCCATGGATTGTTCCCATTAAGCCCTTGCTTTTATTGTAGTTTTGTTCAGCAATAGTTTTTGTATCTCTTTATAGAAGAGAGATATAGAATGTTTGGTGCCCTCTGTTTGCATTATCTCCATTTATTGGAGAGGTACCAAACTGCAGGTGCTTAGACTTTGAAATAAAAATAAATAAAATGTAGCAATAACAATAAAATTGTAGCCCCACAGAAAATTTGTTTTTTGGCTGTTGGGATTAATGACCCCCATTTGAAAGGTGGAAAGGCTCAGAAGAAAAAGTCAAATAATTAAAAAAAAATGAAGGGTTAATTCCCCTACTGGTTTGGGAAATCTGTTATTAGGTTTTCCTGGTACCTGTACCCTGGATAACTGGGCAGGCTGTGTTCCCTATTTGTCTGGGTGGGTGGTAAAACTTGCCTTTTGAGTTTGATATAGTGGAAGCAGGCTGCTGCTCCTCTTTGACCTTCACCTTCTAAACAAAGTAAATATCCATTGGGGAGCCTAGGTTATAAGGCCCAAGTACAAGAAAGCCCTGAGGGAGTTGAGCCCTTAATGACGATTGAGCTAGAAATAGCAGTTCTGAGCTCCAAAGTAGGAGTAGGTTGAGGATATTGCTCCCAGTTGACACTGGCTGTTAGTGTAAGGATCACAGTTAATAGGGAATCTGGTTAGACAATTTCCCTGGAGTTTCTACTGGAGGTGATCCAGGTCCACTAAAACACTTGGCCAGCTTAATCTTTGGTACTTCATTACAGTACATTATATTGTATGCTAAATTGACTTTTTTATTGGTTTACATGAATTGTTCGGTATAAAAATAAAAACTTGGCAAAATAAAAAAATGTTTCTAATATACTGTAGTTAGCCAAAAATGTAATGTATAAAGGCTGGAGTGACTGTATTTTTAACCAAACAGAACACAACTTCCTGCTTTTCAGCTCTCTTTTGTTTTCCACTGATTGGTTGCCAGTCAGTAACCAATCAGTGATTTGAGGAGGGGGGGGCGCACATGGGCCATAACTGTTGCTATTGAATCTGAACTCAATTGCAAACTCACTGAACAGTTATGTCCCATGTGGCCCCCCTTCAAGTCACTGACTAACTCAGAGTTAGAGTTAGAGAGCTGCAAAACAGGAATTTGCATTCTGTTCTGTTATGTTAGACATCTGCTTACTCCAGCTTTTATACATTACATTTTTGCCTAACTAACTATATTAGAAACATTTTTTCATTTTGCACAGTCTATTTACCGAGTTTTTATTTTTACACTGAACTGTTCCTTTAAGAAGTAATGGCGTCCAGAATTCATGTTTGTTTAACTGAGAGGTATAAATCTGAAACACCCTTCCCCATTCTCTGCACACTAATGTGATGGTGCAGCTGAGAGAGAGCGAGTCCTCAGTGAAAAAATAAGGGTACATGTAGTAACATGTTCAACAGAACAAACACAGTTATTTTTAATGCAAGTGAAAGCTGGTGTATATTTCCAGATATGAATTACTAAAAATAAAAAACTTTTACCTGCAACAAAACTCTGCCTTTAAAGGGGTGGTTGCCTTTAAGTTAACTTTTAGTTGGTTATAGAATGGCCAGTTCTAAGCAACTTTCCAATTGTAGTTTTTTTACTTATGCCTTTCCAATTTCCGAATGAGGGTCACTGACCCTATCTAAAAACATATGCTCGGTCAGGCTGCAAACTTATTGTCATTGCTTCTTTTCATTACTCATATTTCTATCCAGGCCCACTCCTATTCATATACCAGTCTCTTATTCAAATCATTGCATGGTTGCTAGGGTAATTTGGCCCCTAACAACCAGATTACTAACATTGTAAACTGGAGAGCTGCTGAATAAAAAGCTAATAACTCAAAAACCACAAACAATAAAAAATGAAAACGAATTGCCAATTGTCTCAGAATATCACTCTCCACATCATACCTAGGGGCAGATTTACGAAGCTCGAGTGAATAATTCGAATAAAAAAATATTCGAATTTCGAAGTAATTTTTTGTGTACTTCGACCATTGACTTGGTCAAATTCGATCGAATTCGATTGAATCAAATGATTCTAATGAATCAAAGTAAAAATGGTTCGATTATTCGACCATTTTATAATTGAAGTACTGTCTCTTTAAAAAAAACCTTTGATTTCATACTTCGCCACTTTAAACCTACCGAAGTCCAATGTTAGCCTATGGGGACCTTTCCCAGCACTTTTCTAAGCTTTTTGTGATCGAATAAAAATCCTTCGATCGATCGCTTAAAATCGTTCCAATCGAGCGATTTTTATTTGATCGTTCGATCAAAGCTTTTGTGGTAAAATCCTTCAAATTCGATATATTTTATTAACCCTCGAAATTCGACCTGTGATAAATCTGCCCCCTAGCGTTAACTCAAAGGTGGATAAACCCTTTAAAAAGAAATGCTTGAAATGTTTTTACATAACCAATATATTATCCACACTGAAAGCCTTACACCTGAAAAGACATGTTATCTCCCCTGATAAATTAACACTCTGCATTATTAAAGAGGTGAGATTCTTTCAGGCATGAAGCTGCAAGATAATAAGATAGGTCAGCAACTCCTACAGAGCAGAGTATAACAAATGCCTGAGTTCACTGAAAGCTTTCCTAGTGCTGTGCCCAGGAACACACAGTTCTGTCTTCTTCCTAATGATGCTAAAGATTGTCTGCAAACCTCAGTCATCAGAGACCAACTTAGTGACCTTCATTACAATACTCACTTGTGTAAAATAAGGCAAGTAAATATAAGACTACAGGAACTGGATGGCCAAAACCTCACCAAACTAAATAGCTTAGCTGACACTTCATAATGAATAAAACAAAAGATGTCTGTAGACTTACATAGAATATAAACATACCCTAGCATAGAATGACATGTGCTTTGTTTTGTGCCGGAGATGGAGATGATGTACAAATGAACTTGCTGTAAATGAAAGAGCTATTATGAGGTGTATACGTTTTCCACCTTTTCTTAACACAAAATACTGACTTTCCTGTATTATCTCTATTATTATCTCTATGCCCTAATAATAAAACCATCCAGGTGGCAACCCTAAGTATGTAAAAAGCAGCACAGAAATACACTTTCCATTGTCATTCTTACACAGCACCCTGCCATATAAATCACAGCTTAATTAAAAAGCTAAAATGTGGAATGCAAAGCCACATGGAAACCATTGGGTTAGAAACTAGCACAGGAAAATAACTAGTAAAATTGCAAATGTGCCAGTTTCTATGCATATTTATGCAACTTCATCTGGTTTCTTTTTATACACATCAATGGACTCCCCCAAGGGAAAGGGAGGGACTGCCATGTGCTAGGCCCTTGGTGTTCCATCTGAATAGCAAGTTTGATTGCTGAGTGTCCAAAGCCTTGTTTATGGATTAGGTTGGGGCCCTGTTATTGAGGAATAGTGAGTGACAATTAGGCCTTGCCACGGTACACTCTAATTGGCTCTTTCGCAAAGGGTTTTGCCTGGTGTATGGATCACATTAGCTTTGACGCAAGCTCACTCTCTTGTCCCTGTATGGCATTCACTGTGGGCAGCACAACTTCAGATGGGGTGCAACCCATGGGCGAGACCCTCGTTATCTCGTTTGAGCTCTCATGGAACAAATATCTTTCTTTTGCATTATTCTGATACTGAAATATTAAAATCAGCTGAGTAAAGACTTTAAAGGATAAAGTATAGCTGTTATAAGTGTGGGGTTTTCAATAAAGTTTAAGAACTACTAACTCCCAACCTTTTTTGTGTTCCTCACCATTCATGAGAGTGCAAGAGTAGCATGGAATGAATACTTTGCGTTAACCTCCATTCAGCACAGAAGCTGAAATATCATAACTATTACATATAAAACACCAACAAGGAGCCTGTGAGTCAGCTACAAATTGCCCCTCGGGCTGTCATAGAAAGGGTAGCACACAGGTAGGATGTGGCCATCCCAGTGTACACCCCTTACCTGCAGCATATTTACAAGAAGCACCTTTGGAGCCCTGTACATTTACTATAAGTGCTGTTTTGGACACTTGCACCCACTAAGAGTAAATTAAGTTTTATATTTAATACTAGATTAGATGTTTAATGTTTAATGTATGAAATGGCTAGAGATGGTACTTTTGAGCATTATGATTAAAGTGATAATGATATGTTATGAACTTTACAGTCTAGTCTCTCTCCAAAGAGTTCAAATGTTCTCGTTTTACTTGGGTGGATTTGCACTGGGTATGCCAGAACAGGTTAATTGGTTAATAATGAATCTGGTTAACCAGGATAGTAAAACTGTCCCTAGTGTGTGTGTAAAATCCACCAGGTACTGATGTGAATGATGTATAATTTCTGTATAGGCATGTGAAATATGTTGGTACTATATAATTAATGCATAATAATCTATGCTCGAGGCGGAGTGTCAAAATCCTTAGGAAGTACAGCATCACATGGTTATTTGCTTTGAAAATCAAATGAAACCTATTTTATACATTTGTCCTTTTAATTTCAGTATTGATCTATTTCTTTAGGGTAGGAGGGAACCCGATTTTCTTTTTCCCTGCACTTAGGCTTCATTGTTTGGCTCCCACACTACAGAAGAGACTGTTCTAACATCTTATTTTTCCCATAGGAAGGAAACGTTGCAAAGGCATTTACGGCTGATGGAACTAATTTACTGCAGAATAGGCAGTAAGCTATCTTTAGATAAATGCTAATGAGAACAAGACTGCTCCATTCTGCTATGCTGAGATGGAAGGTCAACAGCTAATAAACCTAGGCAATCTGAACTTTCCTTCAGAGTTTGATGTTCAAAGTTATAATCTTACATTCAGTAACCGTTAAAAGGGCAATACCTGCAATTGGATCAAATAAAACAATAATATAAACAGCTTATCAATGGAATCTGGCTTGATAGCAAACTGCAATTACAGTAACAACTTGACTGATTTTTAACTTGCAAATAATTTAAATGGTTTGATCCTATCATCCGGTTAAATGTTCTCAGGGGAAATTATATAGAAGTATCATTGCAGAACATATGGAAATAATTGTAGGGAGATCTCTATCTTTATAAGGTAGGTGCCTTATGAATTTGATATTCTAAGATATCAGGTGCTTCCAAGAGAGTTTTGCTATAATTAAGCAGAAACATGATATCACTATAAATATATACCTAATGCATAATGACAGAAAACTCAAGACAAATAAGAAATACACACTGTAAGTTTCTTAATCAACATTTATTATTTATCTTTAAAGATAAAGAGCCGTCTGATCCTATTTTTATCCTGTAACCTTTGATTGTTAAATTATTAAGTCTCCGGTTTGTTAATGTAAATTACTGGCGCTATATGAATAGATGATGTTGGTGATGAAAGGCAATCTTGCTAAAAAAATTGATTAGTGCAGAGTTACTCAGAGTGGTCCTCTGCAAAGTTTTGCAATTTGATGATTTTTACTTTTAGTGGTTTCTGAGATATTAGAAGTCTTAGACTGTTTTAGCTTGCATGGCTCAACAACTATTCTTGAAGGCTCAGAGTGTCAGTGACCCTAAATGTCTACCATTTTCTATGCACTTCCTGTAATCACTTAACCCTCAGATTGCTGACTTTCAGATGAGCCAAAAAGCCTGCTATTAACAGTTTAAAAGTACAACTGTAAGAAACTACTAAAACAGAAAATGATTTCAATATCTCAGAGGGCCACCGTAAATTATATCCATTTATTTTCAGGGTTTAGATTAAAAAACATTGCCCTGCTTCCATTCATATTGAAGGGGCGGGTATGGGTAATGCATTTGCAAGACAAAGAAATCTGCAGTTAAAACATAACAGCATCACATGTTACCAGCTACAATATCAATGATGAGTCAATGAACTCAATGCCCAGCTTTAAAAAGCATAATATAGTAAATGTTGATGAACTAATCAACCACGTGTCCGTGGCGATTGCAATGAAACTACAAATGTAGCGTTCACAACATTCTACCTGAAAGCAGAAATACTATAACACTTTTGGAATGCATTTATTAGGCTTACCCTTAACTGTAAAAATACAGTATCGATGTAGAGATATCAATGTATATGGAAATATTTTTGCAGTTGAATTCATGACCAAGCATTAAATCTGCTAAATTTATATTCTTGTTTTCCAGATGAGCTTGGGCTTAATGAGACAAGCAATTAAGAATCTTAAATAATTGAAGTACAGATATTTTTCTACAAAACATAATTTACCTAAAGCATTCCTTTACATTTTCTATGAACCAAGACTGATCATTTTGTTATAGATTGGTTTATATGACCTTCCAAGGCTCTCATTGATCTTGATCTATAGTGTCAGCAGACCACACTAATCTCCCCACTGTGATGTATATTGATTTATTTTTCATTGTTGTTTTAGCAAGCTCATTAAAAGGGCATATTGTTGAGCCAAAAGGTTAACAATTACAACACTAGTAACAAAGTGAGGATTTAATGATTTATTTTATTAATAATAAAAGTACAGTATGCTTGTTTTTTATTCCAAAGCAGAATTACGGACGGGTTCTTATTAACATGATTACTGTACATGCAACTTTTTCCCAGTACATTTTTTTTGGAGAACAGGTTCACCCAACTGTTCTAGTCAACTAGGGATTTGCAGGTGATTGTTAAGAAGTCATTCAGAAAATATTCGGGGTACTATTAACACTGGTTCCAATACTGAAAAAGTGCAATGCCCTATTGCAAAAATGAATAATTTGCTCTCATTGGTCTAGTGTAATTAGAATAATGAAATAGAATGAAAGTGTAGAAGAATACCCCTTCTAACACTTGGGACATTCACATATCATTCCTATTGCTCACTAAAGTATAATGGGAAGTGGAGAGGCAAAAGAGTAGAGCTATATGGCTATATCTATCCATTAAATCCATATTTCTATCTATCCTATAACAAGGGTATTTTTTTTCTATGCCTGGGTACAATACAATATTTTTATAAAGGGAAGACCTATTAGAGGACAATCACATCAATGGACCAATTCAGAAATTCCAAACCTGCCCAAGATATATTGGCCAGGCAGGCCTGAAGCACTAATTTCCACACTACTAGTGCTAGTCTTTGAAAAATAGCTCCTCTTTTTATGTCTGTATTTGACATTTGCATAAGTCCTAAATACAGTATACAGTAATAATGAAGACTTAACTTGATGTAAAACACATTGGCATAATCCTGCAAGGGATTTGCTAGTGCCAGTGGCAGACATTTGACCATAGGAAAATACATATTATCAAACATCTAGCCATGACAAGTTTATTTAAAGAAGATGTGATTTGCTTATAAATCCCCCAAGTGAAGTGAAAGATTTGTTTTTGTATGGATGAGGACTAAAGCACATCTGTGAGCAATTTGAATAAATAAAGTAAAAGAACTTGATTTCTGTGATGTTTTAATATCAGGCAAAATTTAGCTGCTGTAAGGGGATAAAGGTTTACAAAATATTGGTCAAAAATAATGTACAGTGTTCTTTTAATATCTGGCAGAGTGGTAATGCCTAGTCTTTCTAAAACATTATCACAATATTCCTGATGCAACCTCCTTCCAGCTACAATGGATCTGCCCATGAGGACACTAGTTTTTTTGTTATCATTTATAGGCATCTATTCTAAAGAGACTTTTAAGATTACTATAAAATTAACTTTAAGTATGATGTAGTTATGTTGTTATGGTTTTTTAATAATTTAAATTGTTCTACATCTCTCCAGTTTGTGGTTTAAACTGATTAGAGGAGGTTCTGGAAGAGAAGCTCAACCCCTTAACAGACAAGTCTGGATAATAGTATGACAACTAGACTTAAACTGACAAACAATTTATAATAATGGTTCATACTGTATGTTGACCATCCTTGAGTGTGTCAGCAGCCAATACACCTGTGGATAGGGATAAAACTATGGACTCCACAATCAGGACTTGCCCGGATGCCTATCTTTAAGAATGTAAAATCCCATCAGATGAACACTGCACACCCATTGTGATCAGAGTTGGGGCCCATGGGATTTAGTTACATTTTTGACCAAATATCTATCTATCAAGAGGTTGTCTAGAAGGCCCATACATTGGTACACAAGTGCCCATGCTGAATTAACCAAATTATCATTTTAAATCTTCCCACGTGTGGTCAGCTTTAATTAAGTCTTGAAATTAAAAAAGCATCTTTGTACTACACCCATAAATACCATATGTTAGGGTTAACAAGTGGAATACTAGTTACTTCAAGAGCTCAGATTGTACCGTGTACCATGTCCCTACAGATTAACCATCAGAATCTTACAAATTGTGCTTCTGTAAATTGGGTGATAACTGAACACCCCCATGTAAGACAATCATTATCCAATAGATTTATTTTGAACATATGGACTAAAAAATGCAAAGTGAAGCCTTCTAAAATCAGATGGTATCAGATGGATGCATAGTTGCATAGTCTGCCCATGATGCCTTATGTGAGAATCAAAACTCTTATTTGGGTATCTGGGCAGTGCTGTGTGTATGGCATGAGACAAGTAAATACCTTCTGATTTAAGAAGGCTTAACTTTGCATGTCGTTTCTAGTGAAGGCCTTTTTGACTCCTTTTTAGCCCTTCTCACCCTAACCAGGTTCGGTTTCCCATTTCACTACTCTCCAAGTCCTATCCCTCAGAAGCCATGGTCCAATATCTTGTACTGATGAGATCCAATAAGATTGAAACAGGCTGTCTGCAAGTTTGGATATATGGCTCTGAACTATTAGGTTGTATCTGTGCTACAAACCAGCAGTTCTGCATGCATAGTTGGTCAAAAGGACATTTAGGAGTGATTAGCATGTCTCTGCCCATGATGCCTTATGAGAGAATCAAAATTCTTATTATGGTATTTGGGTAGTGCTGTGTGTATGGCATGAGACAAGTAAATATCTTTTGATTTCAGAAGGCTTCACGTTGCATGTAAATTGCTAGTGAAGGCCTTTTTGACTCCTTTTAGTCCTTCTTATCTTAACCAGGTTCGATCTCCCATTGTACTAGAAAATGCAAAGTTTACCATATAGATTTGAACTGTGATTTTGTTTAGTTATCCTTTAAGCACTAGCTGCATAAATGTTGACTAAATATTTTCATTTTGGAGAAATCGCAAAAAATAACATTACATTTCCTTGGTCAGGAAACGTAACTGGGGCTTTTATGCTTATTCACTGGCTTTGCATGCTCATATCAGATTAAGCCAATGGTCTAGTTTATGAATCACAGACACACTACAGTTCCCAGTAATGGATAAATTGTATTTGAACGCTCCTTTGCCCTGCAGCTTTGGTCAAGACTGCTGTGTTTAAAGGTTATAGTGATTAAGCACCGTGATTAATTAAGTCTCAAAAGAATCAATTCCACTCAACCACAAATCTAATTTGCATGGCAGCACAAAGGTCTTGCTTAATCTTGCATCTTTATAGTTTAGAATGCCAGCCATTTTTCTTTACAATAGGCATTTTGGGATCACAACATTATTAAGACACACTGTTCAAAAGCTAATATAAAAGATCTATGTTCCCTATATTGTGGTGAGAACATTAAATTGTATTTCCTTCTGTTCCATGTTAGTTGTGCACTCAAATTCCCCCAAAGCATTAAATTGTAATGAAAAGCAAGTTTTGAAAGCAACAACTCAGAAAGGGCTGCTGTTTATAATAATTAAATACCCAAGATCCTAGTTGTTTTCTTATTGGATAAATGTGCTAAGTACTCAAGACAAGTCATGCTGTGGAAGATGCTGCCATAGCGCCCTTCTATTTTGAAATATATATGGGGTAACAGTGGCATATTTAAGTCCCTTGCAGACCCCACAATGCTTCTTGAGTCCAGAAGTGCCCTGCTGCCCTAATGCAGCTGGGATCTGAGGGGACCTGCCACAGCCACTGCTTCCAGGTCACAGATGCGCCGAGCAAACCCCAGAAGTGACATCATGTACACTGTCTGGAGTCAGCGGGAGTGCGGCAGGAGGTGCAGCAACAGGCAGGCTGGGGGATGGTGCAGATCTCTATGTAGCCTCTCTCCTTGTCAAGAGGGGAGGGAGCAGCTAAACACAGGGTCAGGATGAAGGCTGAGATGCACAAAGGGGAATGAGGGATGCAGCATGATGATTGGAAGGGAAGGGGAGTGAGCCCAAGGGGGGAGGGAGGGAAGGAAAGTGGAGGTCCAGATATGGAAAGTAGAAAGCAATTTGCGCTCTTTGTTCAGACACAGTTTAGAGGCAGCAGCAGTGAGGGGCAATACTGTTCTTTGTCCTGGTCTGCTGTCTGCTGCAGGGCAAGGATTTTTTTCGAATTTCCAAATAACCTGACAGTCCTGAGTGGGACTGACCTGTGTGTCTAACTTGATTTTTATGTTTTTTAATGATCTGACTAAGACTAAAACTATGATGCCTGTTGACTTTGGGGCAGGGGTATTGTGTGGTTATCATTGAGGATTGCTAGGTTTAGGGCTGATTTTATATTGTGGTGGACCACAGTGCCTTCTTGATAACTTGTCCTGTTGCCGGTTCCTACATAGGATCATTACTTCATCATTAAGTTGTCAGTCTATTGTCTAAATACTAGAAGTATCTCTTGTTGTTCTAATTCAACTTAAATCGGTTAAAATAATTGTATTCAGCACCTAGGAGTATCTCTTGTTGTTCTAATTCAACTTTAGTCAGTTAAAATAATTTTATTCAGCACCTAGTAGTATCTCTTGTTATTCTTATTCAACTTCAGTCAGTCTAAATAATTTTATTCAGCACCTAAGAGTATCTTTTGTATATTTATTTTTATAATATATACAATTTGTTTTTCCTTTATCTAACTTACTTCAAAAAGAAAAAAGTGTATTTAATATCACTTCAGTACCCCCAGTTACGCCACTGGGGTAACCTTACAATTGTTTCACATGTCAGTATTATTATGAGACATAAGTAAGTCTTTTGCTGTCAGTGTTAAGTGAATCTGCCTTGTGTTGAAATTTGTGTAACAGCAAAAATGGGTGACTTTTTTTCTCACTCCAATTACATTAAAGTCAATGGGGTTTTTTTCCAAGTTTTTTTCTCACTAGAAATGCATTATCAATAGTAGTTTTTCTCACTCCAAATGCATTAAAGTCAATGAGCGTTTTTTCTGAAGCTTTTTCTCACTCCAAATGCATTAAAGAGAATGGACGTTTTCTCTATACAAATTTTGCAACATAGCAAAATGATCCATGTATCATAAAGTTGGTGAGCAATCTGGTTAGTTGTATTCCCTTGCTTTATTTATCAATATACTCTATACTTATTCGGTTGTTAATCACAAAGACACAATACGGGCCAGGCCGCGGCGCACAGGCGCCCTAGGCAAGCCAGCCGGACGCGGCTCCTGGTAGAACTTCTGAGTGTGCATGTGCAAAATGGCGCTCGCGTGCAAAATGGCGCTCGTGTGCAAATGCGCGAATTGGCGCAAGTGTGTATTCGTGCACACGTGCAGGAGAGCAAAAAAATAAAAAAGCATAGAGAGTTGGGCACAGAGGGTACCGGACTGGGTGTAGGCGACAGAGGAGGTACGTGCCTGGCACCCCCCCCCCAGCTTTGCGTCCTAGGCAGGTGCTTACTCTGCCTACCCCTTGGCCCGGCCCTGGACACAATTAGCACAGGGCATAGGGACTCCTGCGAGAGCCAATTTAAGGAAAAAGAAAGAGCCGGTAGGGGGATATCAAAACTATAGACTAAACTGACCCTGCGGCCCTTTTGCCCAAGCCCCACCCCACAACTATGGGGTCTGCTTTATCTATACTTATACCAGTGCAAAGGGCATAATGGAACTACCATTTGATAAATGTGCCATTTTCACAGTGCTTCTATCTACTAAAGAGATCTACTGAATTGTTGGTGATACAGCTCAGGTCAGTATCTGAGAGTCTTCCACAGTTTCTGATATGTTTTATTTTCCATGAGCCCTAGCAAAGTTTTAAGCCAGTACAAAATGGTGTGTCTTTAAATATCTAGATAAACTTGATATGTAAAATATAAGGCCTATCAAGGAGTTGCCTAACACCATTCGCTCAGCAAACAACTGGTCCCTTAGGAGACCTGGATGCTGCGTATGTTCCTTTGCTGCTGAAGCATACTGCCATACACCCTGATGTAGAGCGACAGATTTGACAGTTGCCAGAAGTGACAGATTCATTTTGTCAAGGCTCACTTCCACATACATGAGCTAGCTGGCAATCAATCCAAGATCTATGTCTAAAATGACAGCTATTCTCATCCCTTCATCAACCAAAGTGACTAGGTGACCTTTACAGTCTCAGTACCAACATGTATCCCTATTTTATCACACATAAGATTAAATCTCATGAGAGTTTCAAGGCTAAATATGGCCTTTCTCTATGGTGTAAAAGAATGCAGTCATGTTCCCTTTGTTTTTGTTTTTTTCCATTCACAAAAAGAAACGAAAAATATAAAATATTGTAAAATCGTGTATAAGCCGACCCGTGTATAAGCCGAGGTACCTAATTTACCTAAGAAAACTGGAAAAATGTATTGACTCGTGTATAAGCCTAGGGGTGAGAAACTGGTACTATTTTTGCTTTATGCCATGTGTTTACTGACCACAGGCTAGATTACAAAAAACTAAAATGATTTAAGGAAGGCACTCATGAAAAATAATTTTTATATTTGTACCTTTAAAAGGCATTTAGCTGCAGGGATCATGAACTGCTGTGCTTTCCCCCATATGAACATGGACATAAACTAGATTTGCTACATAAGCAAATGTCCTTATAAGCGTTTATATACAGATGTGTTCCCTTCATGACATCATGCCTGTTACGCTACGATGCTGTGAGCACTATACACCTATGTGCGTGTATATGGAGTGTTTACAGACGTTGCTATGCGGGGCCGGTCTCACCTTCTCGCACAGGGTGCACACTTGGCTCTCGTTGAGTTGCTTGCAGTCATTCAGCTGCTCGATCCTCTGGTCCAGCTCTTTAGTAAACGTCTTGTCCTCCATACCAGAACCTTCCCTACAACCACACTATCCCACGGCAACACACACTACAAACACAAACAATTCCGCACTGTGCCGATCAGTTTGTTCCCCCTCCTCTCTGCCCCCGCTCCTGTCACACATTCACTGACACGGCCTACGCCTCTCGCAATACGGTAATGCGCACACATTGCAAAAAGGGGAAGGGCTGAGGAGTACTGTGTGACGAGAGCTTAGAGGGGAGGGGCTGAGGAAGCCACGAGCGGGGAGAAGTACGGGCAGCACGGAAGAGTCACTACACACACTTAAGCGTCAACCTTTTTAACTGTCCCGCGTATAAGCCGAGGTAGAGTTTTTCAGCACATTTTGGGTGCTGAAAAACTCGGCTTATACGTGAGTATATACGGTAACTGAATACTGAAAAACTAAGGTAAAAGGAAAGCTATTTTGCAACAATTAAGGAGGATTTTTTCAAAGCAGTGTAACTGCTGCATATCATATCATGCTGTGCTAATTAAATATCACCCATGTAATATTGAGTTGATAACAGATTCTACCCATTCATTCATTAAGTATAAATAACAAAACGAAATAACAAGGACTTTCCTCAGGAGGCAAAATGAGTTTAGGGTCGGGAACATTATACCTAACAGCAGATTCTGTTAATGCCTGTAAAAGTGGTTTAGATTACTTCTTGAATAAGGATCATATGCAAGGCTATAGTGATCTTAAGATGGGCGAATTTGAACCATTTTGCTTCGCCAAAAATTTGCTGCCGGTGAAATGTCGCCAACACCCATTAAAGTCTTTGGGCGTCAAAATGTTTTTGTTGCGCGGCTAATTTTTTTTGACACCCATCTTTTTTTTTTTGACGCACAACGCCATACAAGTCTATGGGCGTCATTTCCGTGGCGAAACGAGGCGAAAATATTCGTCCATACCTAGTAAGAATGTATTCTGCCCCGAAAGAAAATGGCTTACACAATTGTACCACCACCATCTACCATTTATTAAAGCAGTAACAGTTAGTGGAGAGTCGGGAGATGGGAAAGTCCGATCATACGTTGATTCATACGATCGGATCTTTGCGTCTATGGCCAGCTTAAGGGGCATGTGTACTAACATTAGAGATAAATATCTCTAGAGATCTCATGGTAACCAATCAGATCTTTGCTTCTATTTTCTAACTAGATGTTTAATTCTAATTGCTAATGGGTGGCAATGGGTAACATCTCATGTTAATAAACATGTCCCTAAGTCCTTTTGATCACTTTTTTCCAAACTGCAAAACTAAGTTTCAAGCCTATTTTATTTTGGAAAACACTTGTTATGAAGAAAAAATAGAAAATCTGCTTTAATTGAAATGGTTGGTGTAACTTTATTACATCATAATTCCTTAATATAACAGGAAATACCAAACTGTGATATTCTGATATTTTTTTAATCAACCTCCTTCTCAATGCAACCTTCTCTCTATTGTTTTTGCAACCTATCTATCTATCTATCTATCTATCTATCTATCTATCTATCTATCTATCTATCTATCTATCTATCTACATATCTCTATCTATCTATCTATCTATCTATCTATCTATCTATCTATCTATCTATCTATCTATCTATCTATCTATCTATCCTTTGGGATTTCATGCAACTGATGGGTGCCATAGTGTAAAATCAATGTATCTGTTGCTACATTTGGCTGGGCCTTTCTAGTGATGTTTATAACAACTTGTTCCACACTACTACTATAAGGATATAATAGGACTAGATATGGTCAAGTTACAGTAGTCACAAAAGTATATAAGTAAAATTGCTTCACTTTATCTATTAATTGAGATGGTAGATACCTAGAAAAAGAACTGTTAGTAGGGCAGGTTTTACACATTTCATCGCAACCAGGTGGTTTTAACAGTAGCACAGAAGGATCTGTCAGACTAAATGAGTCACTGATTAACCAACCTGTGTTTATGTGAGGAGTTCCTTTAGATATGGCACTTGTGGGTGCACTAAACATTACCACTGAGAGCTTATGCATGACAGTGTTTTACTATGCACCCTATGTATTTGAAGCTTACCACTGAATACTGATGACTTGTTAATTGGGATGTTGCAACTTGCTGCTACAGCTGTAAATACATTAGAAGGTTATCTAGTGGAAACGGGGAGGCAGTTCACAGTCAATGTGGGCTTCATGTCACGGGGGAAACCTATCAAAGTGTTTGTACCATCTGTCTAGAGAAAATAACAGCAGCTGGTGCAAGGAAGCACAGATATTGGACCCAAAAGTGACAAGATGAGAAATGACACGAAACAGCTTTTTACTCTGCAAAAAGCAGAAGAAACCTACATCCAAAAATCTCATGCTTGAAAACCTCCAGATGCCATCATGTTATCATATTTCCATACCTTTGTTCATAGCACATCTGAAAGCTTTTCTGTACACTCCAACAGAAAATGCATCTTCATCCTGCCTATGAATTGCAACAGGAATTTTAATAATCAAAGTACAAAGAAAGTAGAGTGGCGAGCGCCTTTCTAAGGCTGGAAGAGATGCTTTGCCTCTACATGACTTTTGGGAGTGATTCTTTTATTTTGTTTCATATAAAACATATTCAGCATCAGGTAGCGGCCATATCATGCATAACACGTTACTTTATAAATCACTTTGGCTCAATTACATTTAAACATTTTCTGCACATATTATTGATAGCAGCACTATACCTTCATTTTTCATTTTAAGAGGTGTTTAATTATTGTGCCTTGCTTGTCTCATAGCTTTTATAAAAATGTTGCTGGTTCAGCCTGCTGCTTTAGCCTTATTTAATCAATAATTGTCTCTGAAGCTGACTATCTGGCCAAACCTTCCTTATCAACTTCCATTATGCTCCTCTTGCATTTTAACCCCTCGCAAGAGGCCAGAAGGAGATTTGAACTAATGTCAGTAAGAGTGTGAACAACTAAACTTTCCATAGCAGGGACCACTTCTTAGGATTTCTCATATAATATACATTAAGTGATACTAAAAACAACATTATACAGTAGGTCTGTTGCACTGCTCTGTATGACTTTTCCTTTAAAGGACAACATAATTTAGGTATACCCTTGAGGTTACAGAGTGTGTTTAGAGTATAGGTAAAAAATACATAAAAATCCCTGCTTATGGACAATATTTATATGAAACAAATGTATAATTAATTAGAAGTCAGGTGCACAAGTTTAAAATGAATTTGCATCCATCAATCAAAATATAAAACACCAAAAAACACGCTCTTACAACCCTCCTTGACTGTTCAAGATTAACTGGCACACTACTTTGTTAGGTAACATAGTCAGTAATCACCCGCTTAGTGTTAGTAAGTTGAGTTTCTCTATCTCACAACTTCTCCTCTGTAGTAGTTACACTTGGTTTGCAGCAGCACACACCCACCATGGCCCTTAAAGCAAAAATTAGCACCAATAGTGTGTTACCAACAGCAATAACCAAATTGTGCTTTCAGATTATACTTTCAAGTGCTACATAAGTCTGTGCCTACAAAGAGGCAAATTTCCTAACCACTAAAAATTTTCCAGCGACGGCTTCGCTCACAGCACAACACTTCGCTAGGCATAGATTTGACAGGACAAAACGAATTCACTAAAATCTGAAATTGCGTCCAGGTCGCCAAACACTGGCGTAGTTGGGCTAGCGTTATTGCGCCAAGCAAACGAAGTTGCGCTAGCGTTGCCTAATTTGCATTTGGTGGGTAGTTTAAGTTCAATGGACATATAAGTAATTTTGCAGCACATACATTACACTACACAAGCCCAGGGAAACATTAATAAAATAAATTAGAGTTATTATATTGCCCTATACATGTGCCCAGTGTAGAGTTTATGTCCCATATGTTAGGAAATGTAGGGGGGAAGCAGGTTACCCCAACAAAAATTTTACACTCTTTTGCAGCCTATCACCCTGAAAAAAGGAAAAGACTCCAGCGTTATATGGGACTTTTTCAACTATATTTTGAGGAACTCCAATCTATTGCACTTCGCCTGGTCTGAGGTGGCGAAGGCAAGTCTGGCGCATGAGGTAACGTTCAGTAAAATCCGCATCTTAGTGAATTTGCGTAGTTAAGTCCATTTGCCAGAGTGCAAATTCGCTAGGCGTTAGGGAGCGAAGTACCGCTAGCAAAGTTACGCCAGCAACTGTTAGTAAATTATTGAAAAGCATCTAAATTTTCGCCAGTGTTTATTAATTTATGCCTTGTGCCATTAAGAAACCATAGGATTTTATAGAATGTTATAGATAATTATATGGATTTTGTCTCCTAGACATACAGTAGCATGTAAAAGAGAATGAATCTCCTTATTAATGTCCCCTAGTAGTTTATCTTGTAGGCACATTCTGTCCTGAGTATTATTGTGTTATATTGCAACAACATTTGTGAAGCTTTAGAAACACTCAAAATAAAACAAAAGCAAATTCATGACTTTTTCAAAAGGTTATGTGTTTAGCATCTCTGTGTTACATGTCATAACAAATAGCTTCAGCTGCCTTGCTTCCACACTCTTAAAGGTCGTCTGTTTGAATTCTGTATGCTATGTGTCAGAAAGGATATTTCCAACCAACAGCAAGGTGTTTACATGAAATGCTTTAATTTGTTATGATGCTGTGTTATTTTGTACTTAGATTACCTAGAAAGAAGAATTGATTCCCATGTATTGTTAATTGGATTTTTTATACACAGGAAGATGTTACATTGGCCTTCAGCGTTTACATTGGCAACAAAACCTAAGAAGTTTTTATTCTCTATCTGGGAAAAGAATAATATGAGCGATGGAGAGTTACAAATGGAGAAAGAGATTTCTGCATTTCTGTCACTGTTGGCCCACACTTGAGTTTTCAGATTGTATTCTTGAAGTATATAACAACATAAGCAGAGGGTCCCCATGCCCAGTATTGTACAGGCTGTTAGCCTGTATTTCACCACAAAACCACATTTCACTGAAATAAAATTATTTTAAGGTGATTTTAACTTTTAAGGGGAGCTGAATAACACTGCTCTAACATACCATTGTAACCTTGTCTGCCAGTATTCCCAAATTTGTCTTAATTGGTGCTGTTTTAAGTACATGTACCCAAAGAGTTGGCGATTACGTAAACAAAAAAAAAGCTAATCCTCCAAATGGGGGCAGATTTATCAAAGGCTCGAATTTCGAATTTGAAAAACTTTGATTTCAAAATGACCAATCGAAATGAAATCAAAATTTTGTTTTGGCCGAATAGGTCCGTTTTCAATCGAATAGTTCTGTTTCGAATTGTACGAATCAAAGTTTTTCCTAAAAAACACTTTATCCACCAATTGACTCCAAACATGTTGTAGGAGGTCCCCCACAGGCTAAAACAGCAATTCGGCAGGTTTTAAATGGCGAATGGTCGAAGTCGAATTTTTAAAGAGACAGTACATGATAAATTGAAAAAAAAAAGTCCTGACTCCTAAGGGGTCCCTACAGTATACAGGTATCAAAGTCAAACTGCATTTTAACATGCAAAATACTAAGCTCCAGTGCAGCTAGAAAAATTGGTATCAGTTATATATACAGGGCTTTCCTATTTTTTTTACCTTTCTATATTAATAATATTGGCACCAAGCATCATTTACAGGTGAAATACTAGCCATGTGGCAACCCAATATAAAGTGCTTGCCTACAACAGTCACAGGTATTTTTATCACCAACCAAAAAAAAAAAAACAATAGAAAAAATTAGAAGCAAATGAAGAGAATGATAGAAATAATACAAATAACTGAAAGCAAGATACACATTGATTTTGCAAAAGACTTTGATTAAAATGTG
Organism: Xenopus petersii; assembly: GCA_038501925.1. Classification (NCBI taxonomy): domain Eukaryota; kingdom Metazoa; phylum Chordata; class Amphibia; order Anura; family Pipidae; genus Xenopus; species Xenopus petersii. The sequence continues at coordinate 92,047,654 of CM076674.1, read as the reverse complement.
GTTAATGTACCTGCTGTGAGAACAATTACTGCTATGGATTTTTGCTCAAACACCTAGGCTACAGTATAAATGCTGAATATCTTATTTGGTGTTAAGAAGGCATATGTGGAAAGCAACAGAGCCGGGTCTGTTTGTGTGATAATTGAGTAGCATGGCCATTAGATGCCAAAGACTGCAGGCCTATAATCTACACTGCTGTACACAACACGCACAATGGCCTGTTTGAGCATGCAAAAAATTTTTATTTTTAAAGCTAAATAGAACAAACAGGGAAAGCTTCTTTTTGGTCCTGTTAGATTATTAAATTTCTAGTGCACAGGTAAGCCTCCTGCATAATGGACTCCTGCCTTTTTGTAAGCCAACACACTAGCAAAAAAGGTTAATAATTAAATTTTTATAGTTTTTAAATGATTTGCCTTTTTCTCCTGACTCTTCCCAGCTTTCAAATGAAAAAAAACAAATGCTCTGCAAGGCAACAAATTTATTGTTATTGCTACATTTTATTATTCATCCTTCTATTCAGACCACCCTCTCCTATTGATATTCTAGTCTCTTACTCAAACAAATGCGTGGTTGTTAGGGTAATCTGGACACCTGGAATTGCAAACTGGAGAGCTGCTGAATAAAAAGCTAAATAACTGAAAAACACAAATAAAAAATGAAAACAAATGACCTTGGAACATCACTCTCTCCATCCTACTAAAAAATAAACCCCCATTTGCACAACCCCTTTGATTGTTTTCCATCCTGGAACAATTGTTTATGAATATTCATTGTCAGATAAGTGAATAATCCCTTTAATTCATCATTCCATAAAAGGCAAGCAGAAGTATGCCATGAAAAGGAGTGTTGTATTCTGTTTAAGTACAGTAACAAAAACAAACATCCTAAGGAAAGTGAAGAAACAAAGAAAATAAAAGATTGCTCAACCTTTTTGTAGGCTTCTTTTTCTTGTTAAAATCAGAAACTACCTGCTTAGTGGCTGCACAGCAGTAAAGCAGTAGGGGTTTTATAACACAGCTTTAATTACTGTCTAAATGAAAGAAATTATTATTCATTCGTGACATTTATTTCAGCTATGGAGCTGGATACATTCAAAGTGCAGAAGAAGAGGGGGGAAGCAGAGTATGTAATTACGCTGGGAGCACTTTGCCAAATGTTAGAGGAGTTAAACAAGAAACGCTTGTTAGTTCTCCAATAGGATAGCATGTGACCTGCCGTTACTGATTCTGAAGGACGCCCACAGCCCTGATACCTTGCCAGTTTATGATAGGTACACCAATATTTGGAATTCCAATAACAGAGAGCTTATTGAAGCATGAGGGGCTGGTCTGGCCTGCAGGAGGTCAAAAGCCACCAAAACTATGGGAAGTATCCAGACAACAAGCAAGTGAGGGGTGATGGCAACCTCTGAGACACCGGCAAGCAATGATTATGTTTATTTTGCGTAAAGGTTTAAACAACAGACTGCAAAGATTATTTTAGTTTTATAAATGGTATTGTGAAATACTGCTAATATCCGTGGGAAACAAAAATGCCTAAGGTATATTTACTAGAGGTTATGCAATGTAACATATGATGATAATTTACAGCTTATGATGATTATATACAAACCCACATGCTCTTTCGTTTTTACCCTGGAAGCTTAACTGGCGGAGAAATAATTACACATTTTGTGGCATCATCACCACATGCTAAACTCCTTGTCCTCTTTGCAGTATATTTGTTTTTAGAAAGTCAACAGATAATCTGGTTTATTTAAAAACAGAAGTGGCTTCCCATAACTAAAGGCTTTAGAGTTTGGAGTACTTAAAATACTGTTGTTAGATTCTGTTCTTATCTACACTTAAAGCAACGTTTGTTCTACATCCATAATGGGTGAACAGATATAGTTTGTAGAAAAGCAATGAACTGGGCAATACATTCTAAAAGGGAGAAATTGCTATTTTTGGAATCCTGTTGGCCTTTGATTTAATCTTAAAATTAATCAATGTAATACATTGAAACAAGTATTTGTTAAAGGAATTGTAGCTTTTATTTTTTTTTTATTTTTGTGGTTATTTAATTATTATGATTTTTATTGAAGGTGCTGTTTTATAGCACACATGGATATACTATTTTAGTAACTATACATTTAGAGGAGGTCCCTTCTGTGATGTGGGTGTATAATGTGGGCACCACAGAAGCCTTGGAGTGCTGGAGAGCGGAGTTAAATTTTAGCTGGGGCATCTGTAACACAGTTTGTATGTTCTCCTTGTGTCTGATTAGGTTTCCTGTGGGCACTACAGTTTTTTCCCGCACTCAAAATAAAATTTACCCTACTGTGCGTGAATGTGCCTACGGCGCAAGGGGGAGGGATATATGTATGACTTCTGTTGCCTTCCCCTTGTCTGGGATCTTGTTCCCCTAGCAATTTACATCTCTTACCACGAGCACACACATGCTTAACTAAAAACTCAAATTATCAAGATTCATCAATCAAAAATTCAAATAAATAAATTGGCAGCTAAAACCCAGCAAGCTTCTATATAAGCCCACTTTTATTCCATCAATTCAGCTTACAAGGAAATGAGCACACAGCTCATCTCATTAATTGTTTACTATTTTACTAAGCAACTGTAAAAAAAAATCCAGTTCTTCAATAATTAAAGGTCATTGTTATTCTTTTCCTGCATTCCTGGCAAAATTTAGTTTGCAGCTGGAAATGGGATATACTCATTAAATTTGTTTGTCCTTCTTTGTCCTAAATAAGGCGACAAGCGCTATTTTTGAATGCAGGACATTTTTTTGAAATGACTATACAGGTGTGTCCAGTATAGATTCAGCTGAACATTTTGCTTTAAAAATTAACTTTGCTTGCCTCATACACCATAAAAGTTGACTTTTCCATATACTGTATATATAAAATGGCTTGTTGTGGAATGCCCACAAATTTCGAATTACATGCACTTCATAGTAGAAGACAGCTGAACCAAATCTGCTTCCACAAAGCCTTGGCATCTTGTACAAAACTAATTCCTTCAAGGCACAAGAGAGGGTCATCACAGTTCATTGCTCAATGACATGGAAGCAGCAGTTTGGCTGGACTTACAGCAGCACCATTCAGTTCAGGCTTGGCAGTCTCTGGAGATAAACATTGAGTATAAAAGATGAGTACATGGTCACCCATATGTCTTTTCTCTTCTCTGTTTACACACATATACAATTATATAAACCCGTTGGCATAAGATGTAATTGAGCAGTATAACTGCTACATTCTGATAAAGGGAAGCCTGAATTGAATTTGTTTAACCAGTATATCCCAGGGAACTTGATCATTACAACAACCCATTGGGCAGACAGTAGTTGCCAGGAGTTGTGGAAACTAGATCCAAAAGGAAGAATGTGAGGATCTCCAATAATCAAGAACAAATTTTGTTAAAAAAAGTAGAAAATGTATTAGGACATAAAACCTAACGCGTTTTGTGCCTAATGGGGCACTTACTCATAGGACTGCAGAGTGATAAGTTAGGGCAATAAGCAACAGGCAAAAGAGGGGCAACTAGAAGCACACAACAGTTAGCTTAGCTGACATTAAAATACAGAAACGCAGACACTGAAACCTAGTACTGCAGATGGGTAGAACAGACGTATGCATACCAAGCAATTGTATTTTTCTATTTTTTAGAACATGAAATGATAACATTATATAACTATCACATGGACTTTTTCTGATGTTAAAATATTCACAAAGGCTTCCTGTAAATGATTTTGCCTGTTAAGTATTAATCACTAATCATCTAAAACAGATCTCTTATATCTATGAGGAAACATTGAGGACTGACATGTTTATAAACAGTTTCTTCATATTTACATGTATTTAGACCAATATCATAAGTAAGATAACTGAAATATTACCTGAAAAAAACAGTTTTAGAGGAAATTTAAATAGTACAATTTTATTTATACTATGGGTTCATTTTGCTCCTGAAATATGTTGTCAATTTTACCCCTAGCGTTTTTGCCATCTTCAATCACTAAATTTATTTTTATTTATAACAGACAGATTTCCACTTTGCCAAGGTTGTATCCTCTGTGTCTATATTTTTATATAGATACAGAACCAAATTCAATAAATTTTAGAATTTAGACTATTTTATTTAGAAATTGCTCATATGACTCAAGACCAGTGCCAACGAAAATAACACTCTACAAATACTCTGTTGAACATCACTTTTGTATACATGAAGTATGCACGTTTAGTAATACTGTTTGTGATACACACATCATTCTCAATACTTTTGTTATTTGCATGGCTAAACAAACCACTTGCAAAATGACTTATTAGATCTTTATTGCTCATAATTTATTGTTACTCTCTCTCTGTTTTGGCAAATTGAAGCAAAAATGCTCCACAGGGACCCCTGAATAATATGCTGGTGTATAGCTTAATAAACATTTCTTCACTCCTATAGCCCAACCTGCCTTCCAGAAAAACCTGGAAGAAAAAATTACGCTAGGCAACAACTCTGCTAAGGAACATGGTTGTTAAGGAAACTAGTTGTCACTGAATGGAAAAAGCTGAAACAACTATTAGAAATAAAATGGACATTGTGTTGCTGAACCTTGGCATTACCATGTGTTTAAACTAACTGGTCTGTGAAAGAAGTAATACTCCCAGGAAACACTGTAAACATCTCACAGTAACGTGTTTTACAGCCAAAGGCTAACATTCAATTATTTCCAGATTGAGGTTAACATTATGTAAGGCATGATACAATCCTTCATTCAGCAATGTTTAATTATTTGGGGTGGCTAATGCTTGCCTCTGCATCTTCAGTTAAACATAGGACAATGGTCTGTGTCGGTTGTGGACAACTTTCCCCATTTATGGTAAATTAGCCTTTTTTAGATGGATTTTTTACACATATTCATTGGCTACCCCAAACCAAATGCACACATTGAATGGTAGTTTTAGACATTACTTTTTTTCTTTTTACAAAGATTATATATTACAAAAGACATTCAGTGGCAATATTTTCTAGATATCCAGGCTCTGATCTATTTAGTGCACTATTAGATGGCAACACACAACACCTTTATACTTCTGATTTGTGATTATTACAACAATGAATTCCTGTACCATTTTTAGAGTTATTGACAAGCTTTCACCGGCTACTTTAACAAGACAAATAAGATGTTTTAGAGGCTATGTGCCTGCAATCATTTATACCCATAAAGGCGCTGCTTGATGAAAACACTTATTGCAATCTGCCCACAGCATTGTAAGCTATCCTGCAGAGAGTGGCCAGAGTGAAATTACATGTCTAAAACTAAATTAAAAATCAGAATACTGCATCATGAACAGAATGGTTTCAAGATGGAAGTGAATCAATCTACCAAAACTCTTGGCATTTGTAAAAAAAAAAATTAAAATGCATGTCTTGGTATATATTAAATGCATTTTTCTAGATATGGCTCAATATTGGTATCTAAAGGATAATGCTATCATCACAGACCCCAACAAAATACAAACAAAATATGAAGTAGAAGCCTTGTTGAGTATAACTGATAAACTGAATCCATAAAGGTAGTGTCAGGGAGCCGGGAGCTCCCTCCAGGGAGGTAGTCAGGATCAAGGAGGAAGCCCTCTTGAGGGTGCAAGGTCGCGGTGTCCAAAGGGTTAATCCAAAGAGTAATCAGAATCCAGGCAAGAGTTCAGGGGCAGGCAGATAACAGCAAAGTCCAAAGTCCAGGCAAGGGTCAAGGATAATAATCAGGAACAAGATTAGCAATATCAGCTCACAGGGAACCCAGGAAATACTTAGGGAAAGGTTTCCTATACTTGGGCGCCATTCTGGCGTCTAGATGGTGTTCTTATTTTGAATTTTGCGCCATAGTGACGTCATTGGCGTCCTTGCGCCGACGTCGGCGTGCCGACGTCATCGCGCCAGCGCCACTACCCACGTGGCGGCCATGGGCGCCGCCATTTTGGAAGCGACGCCGGCAGGGGAGGATGCACCGCCCGGAGCTCCAGGACCTGCTCCGGGCGGCGATCGTGACAGGTAGCAGGAATTGTATAGCTGTGCTTTGAAAAACATTTAAGGTCCTTGTGTAGCTTTCCATGAGAATCCCGTTGGCTAAAAATGGAATGGTTTTCTGGATATGAGGGTGATACATTATGAATAAAGTATGCATGTCAAGTGTAGGAAACAGGGGAAACTTAAGTTAATGGGAGTACAAAAATGTATCGAACAAGGGAAAGGAGTAAGGAATGGCTAGATCAGAAGGAAGAGGTAAGAAAAAGGGTTGTATGAAAAAATGTTATAAAATGCCAAAATATTTAAAGAAGGAAACAGTGGAACAATATTTGTGATGAGCAGAATTATTGCATAAGTCTGGGATATCTTGGAAATATTGTTGAAATGCAGCTAACAGTATTCTCTAGCATATGCAGGTTTGGACACATGGCATATATATTTAAGCTGATATACTGTCCTGCTTCTGTAAATATAGCAGGGGGTGGGGCTGCTCAACGAAATGTTAAAGCAATATAAAAACCCTCCCCTTAATAAAGAAGCTAGAACAGCCTATAGAAATATAGAAAAAGATTGCAAACCTCTAACAATGAGAGGGAAGGTGGAAACAAGACATTCATTTTTACACAATCATTTTAAGGAAAATTGTAAAAAAAAAAAAAAAAAAAGCAAGAGAGAGCAACTTTTCAGGATGCAAAAAGTCAGAATCTGAAAATCCGGTATCTCAGACCTGCCAAGGTGTTATATGTCAATAGGAGAGGTCCCTCTCCTATTTGGAAGTTTCTATGGTCAGCGCTGGAATTATCCTGAAAATCCGACTATTTTGTGCTTTTTTTAATAAATAAGGTCAAACCGTGGATTCTAGTTTGGTCTGACTTTTTTTAATGAAACAAAATTCAGACTTAGATAAATAGGGTCCATCGTTTTTTTAAACTTTTTAAGTGATTGCACAAAGCAATAGATTAGTGGCAAAAATAGTTGAAGAGACATGTCAAACAATATCCATGGTCGTGATGAAAAGAGGAAACATGTAAACTACTTACAAAAGCTTACAAATATACAGTATATCCTCATTGTGGAGGATTGCTCAGAGCAGCGAGTAGGGAACAGGTAATTCCACAGTCCACAAAAGTCCATCCTTTCTCTGAAGTCCCAGTGTCAGAGGTAGTTGCAAAAGTCAGTATTTCCCTCACAGCCTCTCCAAGCTCACTCTACTCCAGCATCACACGCAGGCTCCCCAGGTTCTACCTGCCTAATAATTGGCAACAGCACTCTATAACCATGATCTACGCCCCTAACCTGTCTTACCCTGGAGATTTAAAGAAGCCAATAACTCAGTCTCAGTGTTTTAATGTATCTGCCATCATACAGAAATTTCCCACTGGGACAACCCTTTTTTCCACTATATGAATATATTGAAGGGTTAAGCAATATTGTGAATACTTTGTGAAATTAACAGTGAAAGACTCAAGATAATTATTTATGCAGGTGCAGAGCACAGTGGTTGTTTTTTTTTTTTTATCCGAAATGTAGCGTATTTCACAGTCCATTGTCATTGAGGCCAAGCACATTGTTCAATACATTTGCTCCAGCATTCCAGCACTTGTATACAATTTTTAAAAGAAAGGGCATTATATGCACAAATGTTAGGACACAAGATAATAGTGTCAATACAAACACAGCCCTGCATCCATTTCAGCTTCCATCTCAGCTCAAGGGAACTAGGTAATGTGTTCATAAATGAGCCCTATGGTGTGATGTACAGAAGGAATACAGAAAGGGTCAGCAGCAGCCCCTTCTGTTCCCTGGAGCTCCAAATTGAATATATGCAACATGCCAGGTACCACCAGCCCCTTTCCAGTTTGAAGTCTGCATGATGTGATTTTTCCAGCAGATTCACAACAGGCAAAAATCACTCTGCTGTGAATCATATGGAAATCGTATGCCACTAGTGTCCGTGATTTATTGGAACTCTTGGACAATGTACTATGGCTGTGGCAGATAATACATTATACATACATTACATTGTGTTTCGGCTGGGAATGGAAATGTACATAATGTGACATGGTGGCTGCCTGTACACGTATTTTTTGGGGGAAATTAGCTATGGTAGGCAGGTAAACATATGATCAGGAGCATAAAGACAGAAACACGTCTTCAGTCAAAAACACAGGTTTATTTAACCAAACCTTTTCCAATATAAACACATAGGAATACAGTTAATTAGCATTTCAGCATCACGCATTCAAACTTACCCCTGTCTCTGAGGTTCTCACCATTCAAAGCGGCTTCCACTAAGCCCTTATGACTTTCCCTTCCAGGGACACAGCTCACCAGCTTTTGGCCTGGCTCACCTTTTAGCAGCACCACACCTCCCTCCAACACAAGGTGGTCTCCAGGGCCTCAAACCCTCCTCCAGCACAAAGAGGTCTCCACGGAGTCCTGAGGTGTAGTCCCACACCTCTTTTATTTGCAGCTCACCTGCAGCCTAATCAGACAGCTACCTGTAGCTGGAGCAGCTGAAAACACAAAATGGAGCAAGGAATGGAGGGCCCACCCTGCTCTCCTCCAGGACCCATCTAGCCAGCTTTTTCCTGAGCCTGCAAAATAACAACCGTGTGTGTGTGAGTGTGTGTGTGTGTGCGTGCACATATACATACTGCAGATGCATACAGGTGTGCACCAAGTTTTCGCTTTGCCATGTGAAACAGTACATAAGGGGAATGTTGCAAAACATCAAATTTGCAGCATCACTGCCACTGGTAGAGAAGGAAGAAATGACACAGCTGCTATCATTTCAGTAGCAATGCACATTTCACTAAAATAGAAACCTTAGCTTCGGAGCCGTTGTTAGCGTAATCATGATTTTACATGTTTGTATTAATAATGCTGTAAGTACTTCCTATGCTTACCTTGCCACATCTTAGCATTTTCTTCAATATAATATACATATAAATGTATAGTCTGTACTGTATGTGTACATTTGCATTGCAGTAGATTAAACATTGCTTTGCATTTGCTATTAACCCTTTGAACAATATTTAAATACTCCTCAAGGGGTTGCACTTTCTCTATGCTTGGATGTGAGAGAGGGTGTCACTGTGCACCTGCAGTCCTATCAAAGATACCGAGAGAACCTGATGCTAGCTGTATTTATATTGGGATAGGAAACAAAAATGATTAGGGGAAAAAGTAACTTACCTTTTCGTCATATTTGAACTTGACATAAAACCAAGTAGACTTGATCATTTTCTACTGAAATGTGTGTTGATACAATCCAAGCAGGTGTTTGTATTCGGTTCTATTCTTTACTGAGGGAAAGGGCAACCTCGTACATGCACCTTCACTGAAGGACAAAGCCTGTGGATAATTTTCTTGCTCTCTGCTTCTGTGGATCCTGCTGTGATGAAGCCTTCTCCATCCACTGTGCTCGACAAATGCTCTGTGCTGTGTTTCCTCTGTCAACTTGGCTGCTTGACAAGAGAATTCCTCAAATGGACTTCAGCCGCATTCATCACAAATGGCACATGTCAGTAAGCCAGGAGGAGGCTGGCTTCAGACCTGGCAGCTTCCCATGAGAACAGCCTCCCTCCACTGAGATGAATAATGAATTCCAGTACTGCCCTCCAGATACAGATTAACACCTGGCTAAACATTATTCTGACAACATGCTGCCCGGTTAGAGATCCCAGCGAGAAAAGATTAACTCTTCTAAGCCTTAATAATGCTTGTCTGTGCCCTCTGCCCACTTCAGAGCAGGAGAGTACAAGCAGGGCAATGATTAATTCCTTTATATACACCACTGAAGCCGAAAGAACAAGCTTGCCCTGCAAACAAATAGCAAGATGTGTTCTTTATTTGCCACTAGGATGGGGGGTACCATCATCTTCATTTATATAACTTGTTCTCTAATCACCAACATAGAAGCAGCCAATGAGAATATTAGCATTATAAGTCAAAGAGAAGATGCAGTCACTGGCATTATAAATCATTTCTTATTTAACTAGCGTGTTTTAATTGCAGAGATAGGTGATGCATTTAGGTAGTTGTATATGTATGAAGAGGTACCAAAACATGTTACATAGGCCTACCTTGTAACTAAGAAATACATATAATGTGTTGTGCAAGAAAAACATAATTGATTTTAATGGGACGTAACAATATTATTTTACTGTAATTAACGTTTGAGTTATAAGTACCATTCATTTACAGTCATATGAAAACAGTCATATGAAAATTCTTTGGAGTTTTGTTTATCATTGGCTGAAGTTTCAAAGTAGCAACTTCCTTTTAATATATAACATGCCTTATGGAAACAGTAGTATTTCAGCAGTGACATAACGTTTATTGGATTAACAGAAAATATGCAATATGCATCATAACAGGTGCATTAATTTGGGCACCCCAACAGAGATATTGCATCAATACTTAGTTGAGCCTCCTTTTGCAAATGTAACAGCCTCTAGACGCCTCCTGTAGCCTTTGATGAGTGTCTGGAATCTGGATGGTGATATTTTTGGCCATTTGATGGCTGCCAAGCAAGGAGAGCCTGCTTCTAATCATTTTCTATTATGTTCAAATCGGGGGAACTGTGACGGCCATTCCAGAATATTGCACTTCAAACAGCCTTTGTAGATTTCGAAGTGTGTTAAGGGTCATTGTCTTGTTGGAATATACAACCCCAGCAGAACTTCAACTTTGTGACGGATGCTTGAACATTATCCTGAAGAATTTGTTGATATTGGGTTGAATTCATCAGACCTTTGACTTTAACAAGGGCCCCAGTCCCTGAACTAGTCACACAGCCCCACAGCCCCACAGCATGATGGAACCTCCACCAGATCCCATGCTGTCACTCTTCAGAGGAGAGTCAAACAGTAGCACAACTTGCAATTGGCCACCTTAAATATCTTTTCTCATGATTGGACACACCTCTCTATGCAGTTCAAGGCTTAACGAGTTAATCCAACCAATATGGTGTTGCCAGTAATCAGTATTGAGCAGTTACATGCATTCAAATTAGCAAAATCACAAGGGTACCCACATTTTTGCACAGCCAGTTTTTCACATTTGATTTAATTTCATACAACTGAATACTGCTTCACTAAAATCTTTGTTCAGAAAACACCCCAGTATCAGATGTTCCTGGGAAATTAAAAAGACATACCACTGTTATATTTTTTCGTGGAAAGTGGAGTAAATTATTATGCAGGCTGAGGGGTTCCCAAACTTTTTCATATGGCTGTATTAACCTGCAGAATCCTGTTTCTTGAATCATACAATGGGTATCATGTGAAACATATTGCAAATTCAGATTTATGTGCAATGCCATAATATAGAAAGAAATATATAAAGAAAGAATTGTTCTGTGTACCTTCCTAAAAAAGCAATACGTTTTCCGAACGAAATAGGTGTGATTACCAAAATAATGTGTTATAGAAATGAAAAGAAGTAAAACCCCTCTCTATTCAATTGACCACCAATTAAAGAAAATTCAAGTATCAGTGCAGCAGTGTCGGAGTTTATTAACAGTTTCAATTGATTGGTTAAAGGTTACTAACCCAGTGTTGCTTCAATTATTGGGCAGCCATTGCTGGGTTACCCAATAAAGTGCTATGTGCTAGGTGCTAATAATTCATCAGCAATTAAAAACCATGTAACAGGATTAATTAATATTGTGCTATAAAGTGCTAGTGCTTCAAATGAAATTAAGAAGTTGACTTAAATAACCAGGATTAAATTGACCCAGGTGAGATTGAAGTTAATTCATTATTATATATCACACATTAAAATCCATTCATTATAGAAGATTGTAAATAGCTGATTAACTGTTAAAAAGTAAACTTTACTAAATTCATTAAAATTGCTGCAAATCAATTAAGGTAATCTTTGAGAACTGCATAAAAATTGGTGAGTAATAATTAATCCATACACCCCCGTTAAAGTTATAGGGTGTTAAAAAACGTTTGCATGAAATTATTCAAAGGAGACCAGCATTGAAAGAGAAAGGAGGAATAGGAAAATTGTTAGAGGTGGAGAAGTCCCAAGTTCTAGCTGCCTGTATTTTTTCTAAGTCTGGGACCCCACACGGAGGAGAAAGTAGGTCACTGGGGACTGTAGTCTCGATTTTACCTTGCTATCTTATAATTCGGAGAGCTAATCTTCCCTATAAAACTACAAATCCCACAGTGCCATTGGATAACAGGTAAGATTTTAAAAGAAGAATCAATGCGGTCGCAAAGTTTTAAAATCAATAGAAAATTATTTTGCAATAGTAAAAATAAGGAAAGCGCCCAGGAGACTTCACAAAAAGCTTCCCCACACTGGGAAGCGCTTTTTGTGAAGTCTCCTGGGCGCTTTCCTTTTACAATGTTAGGGGGCTTGGACAGTAAATTGCACTAACATAAAAGGGCAGGGTGGAGCAATATCAATTATTTTTGGTCAGATCTTATGCAGACTGCGCAAAAGCCTATTTGTCTTTTTTGTGTAACATCTATCAAACTTCTTTATTACAGCCAGTAATGTATGCATGTACTGCACTTGTGCAAAGTGTGTATTTGTTCAGTTCAGATGAATTATAAAGATTTGTCTGAAGGGTAAATGTTCAGGGTCGGCCTAGGCCAGTGGGACACCGGGAGAAAACCCGGTGGGCCCTGGCTCTTTTGGGCCCCTTTGGCCCAGACCCGTGCCATATACTCCTTTCCAAGAGGCAGCACTAACTCTCCTAACCCAGATGGCACCGCTTGCGTGGCGTAAGTTACATGCGCGTGCTCGTACGGTGGGGGGAGTGTCAAAAACACTGTGCACATGAGCGCTCATGCACATACGTGTGGCAGGGGGCAAAGGGGGCCTTGAGGAAGTGGCCCAGATGGGCCCCGCCCCCCCCAGTCCGACCCTGCAAATGTTTATAGACAAGCTCTGTAGACTACAGAGGAGTTAAATGCAATGCACAACTACAGGATGAACTGTAGAATAAAACTTCACAGAACTATAGAACAGGACATGTGTTGGCAAGAAATAGTTTGTTTTCAGGTGCTGGATGAACAGATACAAACTTTAAACACAAATATTTTAACTAGGGATGCACCGAATCCACTTTTTTGGATTCGGCCGAACCCCCGAATCCTTCACGAAGGATTCGGCCGAATACCGAACCGAATCCGAACCCTAATTTGCATATGCATATGCAAATTAGAGGTGGGAAGGGGAAAACATTTTTTACTGCCTTGTTTTCTGACAAAAAGTCACACAATTTCCCTCCCTGCCCCTAATTTGCATATGCAAATTAGGATTCGGATTCGGTTCGGCCGGGCAGAAGGATTCGGCCGAATCCGAATCCTGCTGAAAAAGCCTGAATCCTGGCCGAATCCTGAACCGAATCCTGGATTCGGTGCATCCCTAATTTTAACTTGACTTTAACGGTTATTTCAGTCATAAAGAGCGGTTTTGTTTAAACCCAAGCCTGCCTGCAACACCCTATAAAGGTATTCAGGAAGATGATACATTTTATTAAACAATTATGCAGGGATTATAGATGATTTTGTTTTGTCCTAAAAAATGTAAGTTGTCCAGTCCATACTTGGTCTTTGTCATAGCCATGATGAAGATTTCTATAACAAACAGATGCAGTATTTTGAATGGTTTCTAAAATGATTTATATCATGGTTGAATGAATACATGGGGTGACTTTTTCTAATTATGGATTTTCACATTTGAGTCTTCCATGCCCTTATTGTATTAATACTTTACAATACAGAATCCTTTGTGTAACAAGTATACGAAGGCATTTCATTGGCAACAGCTTTTCATCAGTCAGTGAATACTGCACTGTACAAGACAACCACTTCCCAGGTTTCACATATGCTGATTAGAAAACCCTGCACAGAACCGAAGAGCCCCAAGTAAGACAAAACTGGATTGCAGTTGGGATCTGATTAGTGGCTAGCATGGCTGTTCTTTAGAAGTGACGGCTAGGCTTCAATCTACAGGTTATTCCATAAATCAGAAACAAAATTTAGAGGCATATTTAATATGTAGTGTAAAAAACGGTGGGATAATACACCACACATCACCAGGCTTTGCCATGTAAAAAACAGAATAAAAAATGGCGTACATTTTTTATGCCTTTTTCTTAGAGTGATTTCTGCCGGTAGCAATGTAAAATAAAATAACGGCTGGAATTCTGGTGTTCACATGTGGTAAAATAAAACACACCTTGATAAATTTGCTATTTACTTTGCACAGTTTATTACACCTTTTTTTTTGGTGAATTTTGTTTTACACAGCATAATAAATGTGCCCCGTACATTCCTTCCCAAGATTGATGCTGTTTTGTATACAATGTGTCGCCTTTTTTTGCAACCAAAACTTGTCTCCAAACCAGGAATTAAAAAAGTAAACATCTGCTTTGAGACCAGTGGGAGAAACATCCAGGGGGTTTGCGAGCAACATATCACTCAAAATCTGCTGGTTGGGGATCACTACCCTAAGGTTATCTTTTGGGCCCCTGAGAGGCAGTCCAACACTTCAAGATCCAAATTTTGTTGTGTCTAGTGATGGTAAATCTCTTTGCCGGAAAATTCTAAACGGCGAAAAAATAGCGAAACGGATTGAAGTCAAAATAATTTTGACGTGCAACAAATTTTACGAGCACAGCGACTATTTACATGTGCGACTCTTTTGTCCAAATGATTTAAAGTCAATGGCTGTCAAAATTATTTAAAAAACTCACAACTTTTTTGTTGCAGCAAATGTTTTCAGCGGCTAATTTTTGCAGCAGTTTTGCAAATAAGTCTCGATACACAGGGAAACTGGCTTGCACAGTGCACAAGAAAAAAATAACATAGAAATGATGATCTCTATGACTCACTGAACTAATTCAGTATACAGGTAGGATTACAGATAGGACTGTTCCTTTAAATCCTCATGTGTTGTAAATTCTTTTGTTGCACTGTTGAGTAAACTGTTAAAAGAATATCTGTACTTTTTGCTGGATTGGTGAAAATAATCCTAATGAGTAATTAATAATGTGAGGGCTGTCTGGAAGCAGATGTCTCACATCAGGTTCATAAAAAATGAAAATAGCTATAAAAACAGCTTTGAAAATAGCTTTAAATAATTTAAAATATGAGCTTTACAGACAGGTGGGGTAGCTTAGTTAATGGCACTGGCTAAGCAATGTTATGTCACTGGTACTGCTGAACATCACTGAATTCCAATAACTGTGAAGTACATTTTAAGAGCTATACCATGTATCATAGGGAGAAAGAGGAGTATTTATGTTAAGCATGGGTTGAAAGCCAGAGATAGTAAAGATGTGGCTGAATCCTTATGGGTGGAAATTTTCATAGTTTGTGTGGTGGTGTTCATGCAAATGGCCTGTAGATGTCACTGTGCTCATACTTATAATGTGCATGCTTCCTGGTATCTTAAAAGTGAAAATAACTGTTGTGTAATGGCTGCCTGATAGCCTGCTAATAAAGCACTGTTATACTCTACTCATCATCGGCTACCCAAAACATAACAAATGTTCTACCTCTGCAGCAGCTTACACCTTTTCTTCCAAACTCTGGTGAGCCTACCATACCTTTCACTGCTTGGATCCATATGTATGAAAATTACATTATTGCTGCTGACCAATTCACTGCCTGGGAGCAGAGGGACAGCGTATATTCTATACATTACCATTACCTGATGATACTTATGAAACTGCTCTTACTGCTATAAAAAACTTTTTCATGCCAAGAGTAAATGTGGTTGCTAAAAGATATAAATTCCGCCAACGTGGACAACGTAATGGCAAATCCACAGAACAATTTGTAGCAGCTTTGAGAGAGCTGGTTGTTACCTGTGAGTTTGGGAATCTAACAGATGAAATGCTAAGAGACTATATAGTGGAAAAAACAAACTCACCTCGCATTAGAGAGAGACTGCTCCTAGAGCAGGATTTAACCCTTGCAAAGGCTATTACAGTTACTAGCCAAATTGAAACAGCAGTGGCAGAGGCTAAAACTTTTAGGCTGGGAATGTAGAGACTGTGAATTCAGCACTGTGGCCTAATAATGCACAGTCACAGGCAAAATACAGAGCTAAGGAAAGGGATTCACCTGCAAAACCATACAGCAAATACAAATAGAAAATACTGTGCCAAAAAAATCATCTACTGCTGACATTGTGAAACGTCAACAAGCCAAATGCAAGGCTTATACTGACAGAAAACGTGGTGCAAGAGAAGCACACTTTCAGCCTGGATCTTTAGTCAGAATTAAGAAACCAAGAATACTGAAACAAGGACAATCTAAATTTACTACACCATTTGAAGTAATATATATGACATATGAACTGTCTCATGGACGCATATGCTGGGTTTTCATTTGGAGGGGTTGAACTTGACGGACCTTGTCTTTTTTCAACCCAATTTAACTATGTAACTATGTAACTATGTATATGGAATGCAAGTCGTCTTGCTTCTGTTAGATATGACTTTGGAGAAGCTCCGTTTGATGAAGGACATTTTCCTACTCCTGAAAGTGAAAGTTACTGTTGTGTAATGACTGCATGAGAGCCTGCTAATAAAGCACTGTTATACTCTACTCATCCTCGGCTACCCAAAACATAACAGTTTGTAAAACAAAAGGCAAGTTTATTGCAGAACAATGTTGTAACCCCCCCCCCCCATGTAAATAAAGTGGAAAATGCTCAGCTGTGTGCAGATAGAAAAGGCTGCATTTAGGGGCAAGAACTAATCATAGGACATTTTATTACCCACATATTGACCAGTACAGTGGGACTGGCAGCATACTTAATACAGCTTTTAAAAGTGCTGAATGATCACTTCTTGTCAAAGATTGTTAAGGACACAACCAGAAATGTTTCTATATTGGATCTAATAATCTCTGAGAGCCCTCAATGAATTCCAAATGCACAAATAAGAGAGGACAAGGGGAAGAGCAACCATAATATTGTCCTATATAATGCATCTCACTGTAGTTTATACACTGTGGAGCAGAGGGTAGCCGGACCTATTAATGTCCCACTGGTGCTCCGTCCTGGCACCTAATAAACATATGTAAACTTCAAAATGGAGGACAGAAGGACGACAGTGCAAATTTACTGCTAAAGTGCGAGTTTATTGCAGTCCACACGACATGTTTCAAGCAACAAATGCCCTTTTTCAATTGTCCTATATAATGTATATGTATAAAATACACTAGAGCAACAAAGACAATAAACTTCAGAAAAGTGACATTTAGGATCTTCAAAATCATAAGGAATAGAAAAATTCCTACTAAGTTAAGAATACTGAACCAAAATGGCTCATATTTAAATTGATATTAAACATTACTGATTTTAATTCATTCCATTGGGGGAGACATGACAATGCAATGTGATTATTTATTAAAAATGTCATAAAGCTGCCTGCACTGTCTGAATCATCTTATTGTGTGACATCGCACCAAATTCCATGCAATAATGTATCTTTTAACCTTATAAATCATTTTGATTACCCAATCCCAAGTCCAGCTACGCCTTACAGCAACAAACCGATTTATCTTGCATCATTAAATCCTGCAGCTACTTTGGATTTTTCATATAGACAAAGTGTTCCTTAGAAATCAATGATCAAGATTTCCAGTTTCCTAAGGGGATTTGCAGTCATAAAGTTTTTACTGGATTTGCAGCGAGACAGATGATGATAGACAGCCAGACTCTTCCTGAAGCAACCTGAGCAAATAAATATAAATCAGGAGGGCCTCGGTTACAATACAAATTCCATTTCATTCAGCTAAAATGTGTCTTTTTATTACAATGATTTCCTTTAACATTTCAGAACGATTATACGATAAGAACATAAGATTTTTTTAAAACTATTCCCACACAAGCCTAATTACTTTCTCTATGCTGCTTTTGTGCATCAATTATGGTAATGGTAGCTGAATAACATTTTCATTCTGGGAATTGTACAGCAACACAGTGCATTAGTGTTATATGCCTGTGATATTGATTTAAAATTATACTGGTACATGAAGGTAAATACCCCGGTTAACTCCTCATTAATAATAAACTACTAATTGTTGAATTTGTTTTGTTTAAAATACACATATATGAAGTTATATAAACTCATTTACCATAAACTAAGCGGCAGATTTATCAAAGGTCAAGGTGAATTTTCGAATGAAAAAAATTCAAATATCGAAATTAATCATGTACTGTCTCTTTAAAAATTGGACTTCGACCATTTGCCATCTAAAACCTGCGAAATGCTGTTTTAGCCTATGGGGGGACCTCCTAGAACCTATTTGGAGTCAATTGGTGGAAAAACTTTTAATCTAATCAAATGCGATATTACTTTGTTTCGTACGACTTGAATTCCGCCAAATACGGACCTGTTCAACCAAAAAAAATTTTGACTTCATTTCGGTTGGCCTGTTTGAATTCAAATATCGATGTTTTTTCAATTCAAAATTCGACCCTTGATAAATATGCCCTAAGGTCAAAAAGACCAACCGAAATTCAGTCAAGTTTTTTTTGGATCGAATACTGTAGGTCTGTATTCGGCCGAATTCTAAACGTTCAAATCGAAGGAATAGTGCATTAGATCGAATTTGATTCAAAGTTTTTCCCCAAATAAAACTTTTTTCCACCAATTGACTCCAATTAGGAGGTCCCCCATAGGCTAAAACAGCAATTTGGCAGGTTTTAGATGGTGAATGGTTGAAGTCGAATTTTTAAAGATAAATTTTGATATTCGAATTTTTTTCAAATCAAATCGAATTTGGACTATTCCCTAGTCGAGAATTCACCTTGACCTTTGATAAATCTGCCCCTTCCTGTACAGAGAAACTTCTAAATTGAGAGGCAGCTTAATATATCCTATGTCCACTCAAGGTATTGCAATCATGTGAAAATCATGTTAAAAGAAGCATACTTCTCAATGTTATACTCTAAGGGAGTTATTTATCAAAGGTCAAAATGTTAGAGCTTTTTATACCTCGAATGAACTCACAACTTGAATGGTATCTTATTTCAGAAAAAACTTGAATGAAAAAAACTTGAGTTCGAGTTGCAAAACCTGAAAACTCGAATCGCTGGAATCATATGAATAGTGATGGGTGAATTTGTCCCATTTCTCTTCGCCAAAAAAATTGTGAAAGGCAAAAAATTTGCAAGACGCATTGAAGTCAATGGCCGTCAAAATAATTTTGACATGCATCAATTATGACGCCCGCAACAATTTTTATACACACTCCTATTTTGTCCAAATGCATTAAAGTCAATTAGCATCCGAATCATTTTTATGCACTCGACTATTCTAATGCGTGGCAAAAATGTTTTTTGATGCGGCGGAGTTTTCGCTGAAGAATTTTCATCACAGTTTCGTGAATTTATTTGCTGGCGGCAAAAAGCAGAAATTCAATGTGAATTCGCCCCTGCCAAATTTATTCTCCCATCACTAATCATGAAGGCTATTAACATCTTCAAATGATTCAAGGGACCTCTGCTATTGACTCCTACATGACCTCAACAGGTTTAAGATTGTGTGTGTTTGGATACAAGCTATTTCCAGGGTTGGGGTATAATGCATTTTGAAAAATGTAAAAAAAAAAAAACAGAAAATGTGAGTTTTAACCAAAAAAAACAACTTGAACCTTAATATGACAGTTCATGATAAATTTCAATAATTGAATTTTTGCATTTTTGAATTTGGACTATTCCCTAGTCGAAGTACCTTCGAAAATTCACCTTGACCGTTGATAAATCTGCCCCTTAATATGACTCACTTGTCATTATTGTGCATTATTTTTGTAAATTTTTTTAATTATTTGCTAAAAATAGAGTATATTATCTATATAATAGGTTTCCGGATAACGGGTCCCATAACCCCCAATAAAGGTACAAGGCTGTAGGAGTGCTTTTATACTGATCTCAGAACTGATGACTTTACTAAGCACCATCTAAGTGTATAATTTACACTTTAACTGTGAAGATATACTAATTTTTCTTTTTCTCTATATTCTTTTTTTCTTTTTTTTTTAACTCCATAACAAATATCTAGTCACTAAAAACTGAAGACTTATATGAACTATATTTAACATCCATAAAATAAATATGCAGTTTATAATATTAGCAAATAAAATAAGCTTTTATTCCCCCAAATACGAACAGGCTACTGTTCGTATTTGTAATCTGCAGGCTGAAAGCAAATGTAGGATTGTAGTTTAAAGAAGAGAATGTAATCTGTGCCCACGTCCTTTCTGACAAACTGAACGATTAGAATAAACTTCAACAAGCCTCAGTCTCCCTCATTACGAGCTGGGGAGGGAATGATTGTCTCTATGTTACCCATGCGTGATTATACTTAGTCTAGGCTTATTTAACAGATCATTCTCTTAATTTTACATATTGGTGGAAGAGATTATGTACTTGATCTGCATCTGGAATTGCTTCAAAGATCTCATGCATGATTAAATGGAAGGCTGTTCTACTTTTCATTGAGATCTGCTACGAACAAAACAGTAACATTTTAAGATTTTTTACATTTTACACCCATGACAATTATCTTGTGCTAATCATATTTTCTGATTATAAGATGAAAAATGAGGTGAAAATTTAAATTTGCATCAATTTACACAATCTCTCAATAAATAAACAGTTGCCTACTTGCAGTAGATGCATCTCTGTGATGGTTAGGAAGGGTTCAAGCTATGTATCACTTACCACAGCCACAGTGACATCATTAGCATGATTCTTGAATTCCCAATTGAAAAAATTTGTATCAAGAATCAAAGATCTTGAATAAAAATGGGTTGAGGGTTAGAAATGTCTGCAGGAGTCATTTAATTCATGGAAGGCATGCACTTCTGTCCAAGGTCTTTGTAAATTACTCTTTATATGTTTGAAAGCTTGAACACAACATGGAAGGGAAAAAAGGGTCTAACTACAGTAATCTTAGTAATTTTCTGACAGCTCAAGACAGCAGTTCCCAGACAGTTCAACCCTACAGGACTCTCGGTGTCACATGCTTTCAGGCCTGTTTGCAATTTTCCACTCACCGACCACATTTTAAATGTATACATGCATCCTACAAAGCACGTCTGCTTCCTCCTAACTGCCTTGTAGTCTCTTTAATCTTTTAAGCTATTGGGTTTTATCCAGCCTCTGCCATTATGTGCGCTTATGGAATCAATAGAAGGAAGAGGAAATAAAAAGCATATTATCACTGGAGGAACTGCTGTATCTCCTGAGCAGAACATTTTCTATTCATGAGTATAGGTGACATCACTTATTCACAGCACAATGAGAAGTTATTCATTGCCGATTTTATTTTGACATGCTAAGTGTTACTGGAGTTACATACAAAACTAGTTTGATGGCTAGGAAATAATATAATTCACATCTTGAAATCCTCAGCGATGTTCGATTAATAGGAGTTTTTCTGTGGGGAATTAAAGCACAGACAGGCATTCACAGCAAAGAACATCAGTCAATGAGTCTTAAAATGAATCTTGAGGAAACTCTTTGTTACTGGAGAGCTGATAATAACAAAGCCAATGCCATTTCATTTTTCAAAAGGGCACAACTTTTGGCTGAGCATGAGAGATAACTGTCATGCTAGTCATTTGGTTATATTATAGTGGTTTTTCTTGCCTCTTTCACATGTAAGTTCTATAACAATGGCATTCTCAGACAAGGTATCATAAGTGGACGTACTGTATAAAATGCTACAAAAGCCATATTTAGGTGAGGCCGTTTCTGTAGACAGTCTGAGATGATGTGCATATCTACATTTCTCTATAGAGGAAGCATCTGTACTAGATTCCCTTAGTGACAGAGGTGTAACTACAGAGGAAGCAGACCCTGTGGTTGCAGGGTGCCCCAGGAGTGTAGGGGGCTCTATATCTTTTTTATTGATGTTTAAATTAGGGATGCACAGAATCCAGGATTCGGTTCGGGATTCGGCCAGGATTCGGCCTTTTTCAGCAGGATTCGGATTCGGCCGAACCGAATCCGAATCCTAATTTGCATATGCAAATTAGGGGCGGGAGGGAAATTGCGTGACTTTTTGTCAGAAAACAAGGAAGTAAAAAATGTTTTCCCCTTCCCACCCCTAATTTGCATGTGCAAATTAGGGTTTGGATTCGGTTCGGTATTCGGCCGAATCTTTCGTGAAGGATTCGGGGGTTCGGCCGAATCCAAAAAAGTGGATTCGTTAAATAAACGTTTGAAGTTTTTATTCTTGATTACAGTCCATTGAACTCCAGTGTGCCTAGTTGAACAATGTGATTGCCAGGAGTGTAAGGGGCTCATTTACACCCTAATTAATGAGCATTTTATAATATATCACTGTAGAATCGGTCAATTTATCAAAGTTTTGGGGGATTAGATAAAAATTTTCTGTGGGGCCGAGTAACATCAAGTTCGCCCCTACTTAACTGAACAGGTGCTTACTAGATGGTTTCATACAAAGGACATCTCAGTTACCCAAACTCAACGAGTTCAAACTAAATCTAGATATATAGGAATGTACAGGATGTAAAAGGGCTGTAACCCATATTACACAGATCATTAAAAATAATTTGGTCACTCTTGGTTTAATGCATCAATACTTTATACTTTATAAACTTTAAGTTTATAATGGCAGCAAAAAGGTAAAACTAGGCACAATCACTGCAGTATGATGATCCAGCTTTTAGGACTTATATCTGTGAGAGTACAGCAAGTACAGTCATTTCTACAACTAATGTACATTATGTGCCATGGGGTATTTTGTAATTTGAGAAATGAAATGAAACCAGCTAGAAGCATAAAATAGAAAACCCATTAAAACTCATAAGCATGTTTCTGTACTGTTTATAAATGACATTATGGTTCTCTTACTGCTTTATCTTTTATCTACATGTCTTGGCAAATTAGCTTTTGTTGGTCAAAAGCATTTGTACTGAGACAATGTACAGGACATATATATTTCTAACAATTCAATGTGGATAATAATGAAAAAAAGAATTGTAATTGCATAGGGATATGCTAAAATTACATCTCTAGAAATGTTGTGCTAAAGATTTAGGGTCATATTTATTATGCTGTATAAAATAAAATTCTCTGTGTAAAAAGCTGTGTAAAATAAATGGCAAACTTGTCAAGGTGTGTTTTATTTTATACCATGCAAACGCCATATTTGCCACCATTATTTTCCATTGTTTCAGACCATTGTAAGTTCCTACAGAAGTCAGAAAAAAATGCTTCAAAAACGTTTTCTGTTGTTTACATGGTGCAGAATGGTGATAGGTGGGCAATTAACCTGCCATTTTTTACACCACATCATAACCACTACAATATATAATAAATATATAATAAATATTATATATAATATCTAATAAAGCTGCCCCTTAGAGTGATTTCTACCTGGCAAGATGCCTTTACTAGGGATAGAAATGGGGGGACTTGGGGCATAATGTAATATGTATAACTGTGTATGAGCTAGTCCCATATTATAGGGCAGGATGAGGCACCCATCGTACACTTCCTGGTATACCAATTGTACCATTGCAGGGCAACACTACATTATATTTTAATTATACTTTCATTTTTGGTTTTACAGTTCCTTTAATGACTGTCAGTAGTTTTCCTCCAACCCTGTTTTAAAACAATGTTGGAAATTCATTTATTCTACATTAAGGTGACCACACCAGATACAAGTGGTTGTCAGACTTTCAGAACACTTTTGAGTCACCCTCAAAACGTAAACTTCTTCATATTCTAACTTATTAGGAACAGAATCAGTTGAAGAGTGCTATACAGTTGAAGATGGCTCTTTGCAGCTCCAAGTGTAAGCTGTACCCTCTGCCAGGCTAAGATAGTACGAATCAACAAAACCAGCAGCATTCAAGTAATACTTAAATACTTAAGTGTAAAAACTTTTACTTAAGTGCCAAAGGCAACATTTTGGACTTCACTACAGCCCTTTGTCAAGACCACTGCTACAAATCCAATCCCCTTTGTCAAGCCCACTGCTACAAATCCAATCAAGTGTTAAATATCCACAGGAACACCTCTATTGTACCCATAATGCTCTGTAAAAACCCTGAATTCAGCATTGGGGTGAGAGAGATTAATGTTTTTGGTTTACCTGGTAGACTATTAAAGTAAGGCATGGATACTGTCCTGTATAAATAGTTATATATTCTCAATATTTTTTCACATGCTTTTATCACAGGATTCACATGCTAAGTCACATTGTTTTTTGACCTATTTTATTGAATGGGAACACTTTGAAACATTTTGGACACTAAAGGGTTTCATATAGCATTATGGGTACAATGGAGGTGAGCGCGTGTGGCCCCTCCTCTTCCTGTAGGTATTTAACACTTGATTGTATTTGTTACTATAGGCTTGACAAATGGCTAGAGTGAAGCCTTAAACAAACAAACAAATTTTACCGGAGGGTGCTGTTTTCAGACTTTTTAGGAATAATGACAAACGTTGGTACCTGCTGTAGCACGGTTGTGTCTATGCCCTGTTCATAAATTACATAGCATCCATTATTTGTACTGGTATGTTTCTTTTTTTCAAAATGTCATCAATCACTTGCTCATATTTGCAATAAAAAAAGAATATGAAACAGATTATTGTTCCTTTAGGCTGTACTAATAGAAATCCTAGCCAGTTTCCAACCCTCAATCGTCATCTTCATCAATCTTCTGTTAAGAATTCCATTTAGATGGATGACACAACTTTCAGTAATATGTTTAGATATCCTATTTATGATATAAGCTCTGCTACACAGAAGATAAGTTCAATAACGTTCATTTAATAGGAACATAAAAGTCAGAGGTCTGGAAACAAGTTTAATACATTGAGAAATACTGGCACGATGGGTAACTTAGCAGTAAGTCATGTTCTTATTACTTTCTACAACTAACCAATACAGTGATGCTGTTAAAAATGCAATTGATATTTAAAGAAAAAACCCATAAAACTCTGCTGAAGTGGCATTTACACACAGCTAACATAAAGGTTGAAGCATGCCATGGCTATAAATAAAGAGCAGGCACCAGCACTGCTATTAATAATGGGTCAGTGAACTCACCTTTAATAAAGGTGACACCATAGGTTATACATGGCTATTAATAGACTACAGAAAATAAAAGAAATGCATTAATAAACAGTCCACCATTCTCAAAACAATAACATGCTCCAACATGAATAGATAATTAAAATATATATATATTTAACTTTATAAAAAATACTCCAGGATTCCACAGCATCAAAAGCATTCTTACTTGGTATTCAGCAGAAGAAGCAGAAGGCACACAATAGCCTTAACACAATTATACAGACATGCAATATATACATATATAATTTCTTTAGCCTGCACAATGAAAGACATATATATGTGTGCATAACTACTGGCTTAAAACATTTAGAGGGTTATTTAGTAAGGTTTGAGTTCTGTTTTCCATGAAAATTTCAGTTTTTGAGTTTTTTTATTTATATTTTTATCAAAACTCACATTTTGGGGTAAAAAAGAGGGATTTTTCAAGTTTTTTTTAAAAAAAAAACTAGAATTTTTTTTATATATATCATACCCTGACCCTGGAAATAGCTCAAATCATAAAATACACAGTCTAAAACCTGTCAAAATCATGTAGAGGTCAATGGCAGAGGTTCCTTGAACCAAGTTGTTAATAGCCTTCATGACATTCAAGGGTTTTACCCGAAAACTTGAGCAATTCGAGCAATTCAATTTTTTTTTTTGCCGAAAACTCTTATTAATTTGTGTTTTCTGGTTTCACAACTCGAACTCCCTGTATCGAGTTTTTTTCCATTCGAGTTTGAGTTAAAGGGGATCTGTCACCCTAAGAAATAATTCCAAATTCTTATCTATTGTATTTGTAAAGCAAAATAAACTTCTTACATTATATAAATTATTTAAATCTTTGTTGCCACATGCCTTGGAATTCACCACCACAGCAAGCAGTCAACAGTTATTTTGTGGATTTTGTTATTTTGTGGATTTTGTAACACCTCAAAATCTTGTTTATGCACCAAAATGGGGGACCTGATGCCCATGCCTATGTATTGGCTAGACAATTATAGACTGTGAACAGGGAGGGGGAGTGTGGGGAGTGCAGCAACATGTAGGAAATGCAGAATGGAAAGTGAAAGTAATTGCTTGCCCCACCTCTATGCCTAAGGCATAGAGGAGGGGCAGGCAATATATGATTGACAGCTAAAATCTTAAGTTGCATGTATAATAAGTATGGATGTTTTAATGAAAAAAAATATTTAGGTTTCATGTTTAATTTGGAAAGAACTTTTACTATACAGCTTTTTATGTCTGGGTGACAGGTCCGCTTTAATTTATGTTCATTTGAGGTATAAAAAAAAAACTCTAACATGAAACCTTTGATAAATAACCCCCTTAATATATAGCTTTACTGCTTTACAAAATGAAACTGAAGCTATAATTGAAATGTTTAAATTGCACATAAGTGGCAAAACTAGATTAAACAATAAAACAGGCATGAGCTGAAATACAGTAAAGCAAGGCCCTAAAAATGATTGGCACAGTGCTCTAGCCATCCAACATATTTAAAGTTTTTGAAGCTGTTACAAAAAGATAAAAGGCTGTATTCCATTGTTCAACCTAATTTTTTTTATATTTTTATATATATGTTAATGAAAAAAAAAAAACAACAATCCGTATTCAGAGTTACTGCCACTGCAGCCCACTATAAACCCAAACACAAAAGATCCATAAAGGTGAATGGCACAAGATTTTAATAATAGAATGTTTAGGGTTTTGATCATGTACTTTTGAAAACAATGCATTGTATCTATTTGGAGCTGATCACTAATATTAGGGCTTTGCAGCTCACAGTCATAAAATGGACCCAATAGCTTTAACCCTGAATGGAGTATTAAGGGTTGTTTCTTTTTTTCTGCAGACATACAAGGCAAAACCATACAATTCCCTGCATCTGGTCATTACTCATGAAAGTGTTTGGAATACTGGGAGGTAAATGTAACTGTCAATTAAGTGTAATTTTGTATCAGCAGGCTTGGCTTTGTGTCAATGATTTACCAGCCTGATCTTCTCAGCAGTAATACATATAAATATATTTTGCAAGAAAGTGCAATCTTTCAAGACAACCGCAATCATTCAGTGACAGTACAATTTGAAACTTTACAATGCTTTATGATGTTTTATATCCAACAATGCAGTTGCGGCGTAGTATCTCACTTTCCATGGGCATCAACACAAGCGCTGTCCTTAGTGACCCACTGTCAGTAGTAAAAAGGAACAATGGTATTTTTCTTTTTTTTTCTCATGATAACAGGTAAAAAGAAATAGTAAATAAAGTATGAAGAAATCCCTGCCACGTCTTCATCATAATGCCTATGCATTAGCCTGAGGTGTTGCCACAAGGCACTTTCATCTAAATGTACAAATAAGTCCCTGAAGCAGAATTTTCCCAGCTCATAAAAACCACAACATTTACTTAGCTCTGATGTAATGATAATCTGAAATTTCCGAAGTCAGGAACATGTCGGACGATTTGTTGTTTTGAGTGTTAAACCAAGGTAGGTAGCTTAGTGAGACACTTTTGAAACCTTTTTGGCACAACCTTACACTCAACATGCAACCCAATTCTCCAATCTTCTCTCCATTTTTTGGTATACTGCACTTAGATTTTCCCTGGACCCTGCTCACATATACCCTACCTAATTCAACTGACTGCCACGGCATACAACAGAATTCTCTGAAGATAAATGTGAGCCAAGTATACTTTCTCCAACATCAGTTTTGCTAACCTTAAGTTTATTTATGATTGGAGAAGACAATATAATTTTGTACTTATTTCTACCTTGCATTAGAAATTATGATGGTCTATCATATAAAACAGTTTTTTGTAAGTTTCACTTGCATCAGTAAAACAGACAGTTGTGTTTCAAGGCAAACTGAAATGCAAATGTATCAAATGATAATGTTTAGGTAAAAGGAAAAGCTAACTTTTAAAACAGCTTAATACTTTGGTTTCTCTTTTGCAAACTGGTGTTCCATTATATTCAAGAAACCCATAAATAAGTTTTGGGGTAGTTATATTAAACATGCATTATTTTGTTCATTAAATAATTCTTCAATTTTGTTTTGCTTGCTTATATCTCCACAGTGAAGGGATAGGGGATCGTCAGCAGTGATTGTACTTTACTGACATCATTGTCATCAGTGCCACAAAAGAAGACATGCTGCCATCACCCGAACTTCTTCTTCTTCTTCTTCTTAAAAGACATATTAAGCCCAGTGAAGAAGTAATTCTAACGCCTACACCCTTTTTGCTACCTGGAAAGTGCTGGTATAATATAATAGCCTAAAAGTAGCTGTGATAGAGACTCAATACTAGGAAAATATATTATGATCTATTCTTTTTATTCAAAGACCATCATTTTGGACGAGCATTGACTACATGTCAGTACTGTTGGGTTACTGAACTAGATGGCATGAGTGACGCTAAAGGCCCCATGTATTAAATAGAATTTAACCCGATGAAGCACTTTTGATGTTTTCTACTTTGTTGTATTACTTAGGTAATAATTCGCTGTATTTCTTTTTCTGTTAAAGTTGACACAACAACACAAACATAGAAGCTATTTCCAACAAAATAAATATCCAATTTTAAAACCTCATTACAAAAAAGCCATATTTACCACCCAAAAGCATTAATAAGGTAAAAGAAGATTGTTTCATAAAGAAAATAATTAGCGGTCAGTGGTTTCAGAATGAAGTATCTGCTAAAGCATCTGTTAGGTGAGACACAATCTGACAGTTAGGTATCTGTGAGTTTACCTGTATCTGGCTAGCATACACGCAATGCAGTCTATTTGAAAACCGTATGAAAATGCTGTCTAGCTTTAATATTCCTGTTCATTCTGAAGCATCTGTTTCACAGCCTCAGAGTAATCTGGTCACCATGGAGAAATCATCCCCTTCCCATAGAAACCATCATTTACTGAGAACTCTCATAAGGCTTACAGAAGCTTGAATTAAGTTAATGCCAAATTGAACTATGGCATCATTTATACAAATGAATCATGGATTATAGGTCAACAGTCCCTAAAGAAAGTGCCATATTTCATGTGCTATGTAGTGAAGACACTACCTTCTGAAAGAGCAGCTTACAGAAAATATTCCTGGAGATGGAAGTATGGTTCAAAATATACCAAGCCATGAGCTACAGGGCACCTTGTACTTGAGCACACAATGGGAGCAGAACCAGTTAATGGAACATCAACCAAGGGGTTTAAAAGATAAACAAAAAGGATGAAACCCCTGATTTAAAAATAAATATGCATGTACAGGTATTGCGGAAAAGCTTTTTACCATAGACTCCATTTCATAATTTTTATTTGTAATATTAAATAAGTACATTGTACTTGATTTAAACTAAGATATAATTGATCCTTATTGGAAGCGAAACGAGCCTTTTGGGTTTATTTAATGTTTACATGATTTTCTAGTAGACTAAGGGTAAGGTCACACCTGGAGATTCTATTAGGTTCATAACTTCATAACTGGGCATGATTTTACATAGAGAACTGTGGTGTAAAAACCAAATATGTACAGTAAATTGTAATACGGTGACACTGCTTTATAAACGTACCCTTCCGCCTGCTACAATGAGAAATCGCCTGTGGCATGGCACTCGTGACGCTTCGTTTTCCGAAGTCGTCCGAAGTTGCCTCACGAGGAAACTTCAGGCGGCTTCGGAAAATGAAGCACCCAGAGTGCCATGCCACAGGCGATTTCTCATTGTAGCAGGCGGAAGCAGTTCAATGAGATTAGTCACCCCAAAGAAGAGTGATTAGTCGCCGGGCGGCTAAATCTCCCCGAATCTCCCGGTGTGACCTTACCCTTAAGGTATGAAGAATCAAATTATGACAATATCCATCATTCACAAAACCCTAGGTCCCAAGCATTCTGTAAAACAGGTCCCATAACTGTACTAAGTGCCGCATAAATTCTTTGAACAATTATTACTCTGACAATTCCTGCAGCAAAAATTAATTGTGCTCATTTCCAGTCTGAGGCTATTTAGATCCCATAAGGTTATTTAGTTGTTTATTTTTTTTCTTGCAAATCTGCTCCACACATCAGCACAGTATCTGTGCATAGCCCTATGTAGCATTTGGATTTTTTCTCTGATATGAAACCATATTGTAATGTTCTGCAGGAGACAGCAGAGGGAGCCAAATCCATTGTTTTGGCTCTTAAACAGACCTGTTATTTGGAAAATCTTAAGATCTGTCAGAGGTGTTTACTTCAATTTTCTTTGACACTGAATACTGGTATTACAGCATCAAACAAAAGAAAAGAAATCTATTAGTAGAACGGAGAAATAAATGCTGCTTTCTTTTCATAGTTTGCAGTGAATGCTTTTAGCATTATATAGATGTAATATATCTCTAAGGGTTTTCTGTTTAAAAACATATATTTTGATACTGCAAAAAAATGCAAATATGCAAAAAAAATTCTAATTAATTGTGTGCATGTGGTTTGGTTTATATCATGTCCTTTATGCATGCAGCATTGGACTGGGGGGCCCAGGTGCCTGCAGCCTCAGGGGCCTCTCACACCACCCCCCAGGACCCCCAGCCACAAAGTCCTCTCTGCCGCCAACCCAACGTTTTCCTGGCGCGTCAGCGTGACGGGGGTCAAGGTGGGAGGTAAGAAGCAGGAATGCAGGGAGTGGGTCTTGGCTGGCGGTGCCCAGTCTGACCCTGTATGAAAAAGCTTTCTACAACTTCATAACTAGTCATGATTTTACATAGAGAACTGTGGTGTAAAAAACAAATCTGTACAGTAAATTGTAATACTGTGACACTGCTTTATAAACTTACCCCATATGTAATCGGTTCGGTTGCCCAGAATTTTATGAAATATGGAGATTTTCTTCTTAGGACTCCTGCTATACATAGTGGTCATAGTTCTGCTATGATAGGATAGGCTGAATCAAAACCAGTGGGAAGCCTATTGTTTATATTCACATTTAAACAGAGCTTTTAATGGAAAACTTTCTATTAAGACTATAACGTTATAACAACTGCTCAAGTACTTACCTTCTAAGTTCGGATCCTTTTACATTCCTACACCCCAATGACATCTTGGGGAAACACACAGACTGTCAGCACATTATATTGAAAAAGTGGCAGGCTAGAGCAGAAGAAATCAGATGGCTGGAGGAAAATGGGCCATAAGCAGATCAAGGATACTGTCCATGAGTCGAAATACTACAGCAACTGTATGCCTTAATTGAAATGCAACAAAGCAAACTTTAAATTGGGACTTAATTGTTCTTTTAATAGACCCTATCACCAACCTTGTCAATATATGAGCAGAGTTTACCTTCAAAGCAAACCATGTCAAAATAGTCAGCAGATACAGTTGCACAAAATGGCGTCACTACCAGTACTTGGCAGTATCCTTTCATTTGTACCCTCCTAAAAGGCAAGCATGGGTCTATGTCCTAAACTGGTGCACTAGGTGTTGGCAACCCCCAAGGGATGAAATGTGTTGGTCTACAGGGGATAATTCCCATTCTTTTCCCTTTTACATATGTTGCTTTAATATTGTTTGGTCTTGCAGGATTGTAGACGTTGCAGAATAACGGATAACTTCAACTATTTTCTTATTGCAATTTAATGTATAATAAATAAATAAAATGATTCCTAGTGTAAAAGTGCTTTCAACCTTTAGCTTCTAATGCATGCAAAAAAGTAAAGCATGAAGCTAAGGGTATGGAATATTTTTTGGTTTGTGCTTGTATTGCCAAGCCACTTTAGTCAAAGAAACATTTCAGCCCATCATATCATGTGTTAATCAAGCTCTGCGCATTCCTAATGATGATATATATACTTGGTAAGAGAACAGAGATGTCTGTGCCTAAACTAAAACCACACAGGCAAATCATTAGCTCTGAGATCCACTTGAGAAGAGACTGGATTTTTGCCACAGGTTGAAAACTATTAGTCATAATCAATAGGGTGCCACTGCTGACCCTTAAATCTCCAAAACACATTATTAGTAACAATCCCTTGCTATTGAAAGACCTCCACCGCTATTGTCATTATTAGATTATGGTTTATGTACAAATTCATACTACTTACTAAATATACATTATCAAGAGTCTTAATGGTTAAAAAAATATATATATTTTTACAAAGGTTACAGATCCTTTATGTTGCTTCTGGAAACCGCCACTCCAATTAAACATGCTAAAATAAAATGCCAGTAAATCTGGGTAATTGGAAATAAAATGATTTGATGTTTGACCTCTTTATGAAATACCTGTCAAGTTCTCAAATGTACAAGTCATAATTTCTACAAAGAGCTTTATATTACAACATTCTGCAATTATTCAAACACATGCTGCATTTCTTTATTCAGTAAGTATAACATTCTGGATAAAGCAAACATTAATTCCTGGTGAGGTCTTCTAATCTAAAGTAATACATAACACTGTATAAAACTGCCTCCCCTGCTCTTATTAAACTCTCTCACTTATTCGTCATAAAGAAAAAAACTCTTTCAATCCTCATTAGTGATGGGCAAATTTGGGCTGTTTTGCTTCACCAGAAAATTTGCAAATTTCCTGCGTAATATGGGAAATGGCGGAAAATTCTCGAAACATCTCCGGCGTCTTGTTTTTGCCGGCGAAAATCCATAGGCGTAAAAAGAAAACGGACTCCGGCGTCCATTTTTTTTGACTCACCGGTAAATCTGCAAGGCAGTTTCGCAAATTTATTCGCCGCCGGCGAATCGTAGGAATTCACAGCGAATTTGAGCCTGGCGAATAAATTCGCCCATCACTAAACCTCATTCTTTTTCTTAGCCTCCACTTGGTCATGACTACCCATGACTACCCAATAAACAGGGAAATCCTGCTCTTATTCCTCCAATCATCTTTGAACCCTACATGTTCATCATACAAAACACTTAAATAAGGAGGCTACATGAAGGAGATATCTTATCCTTTAGTGGGTGTATGTATTCTGCTTTAGTACAGGCTAACAGCCTCTGTTACGTGCAAATAGCAAATCAGGGTGCTTCTTGTCAGTACCCAAGGAATATGGTCACCAATGGTCATGAACACACTTCTTTAACCTTTTGCTGGTTAGTTGGGGAGAGAATGTAAAATATCATAGTCAATTTCACGTTTGGTGGTTTTTCTGTTACTGTCAATATACTGTACTGTATACTTGTATAGCTAACTCATAACATTGTTCTTATAAAGCTACTGTACTTCTGGGGTAGCGATTGGCCATTCAGTGTGGATATTAGGAATAGCAGTCTTTTCACATCAGAGAGAGAATTAGACCTGAAAAGAGTCAATGTTTCGACGTGCCAATACTGTATTGTAGGACCCATCAGTGACTTGCCAGTGAATTGCTTTTAAATACAAAGGTTCTGCTTCCCAATGAAAGTTCTTCCAGTTAGTATAATTTACAGTGTCGGACTGGTGTGACCTCAGGGGCCTCCTGCTCCCCTGAAAACTCCTTCCTGGCAACACTCCTCTACCTTCAAAGGGCCCAGGCTGATATATACTCTGGAATCCTGCACTTTTAGATGAAGAAGATCCCTCTCTCTCTCCAAATGCTGACAGTAAACTACAGACCAGCCATAAAAGAGCTGTAGGGGATGGAGACAGATATATTGCTAGAGTTTGGCTTGTAAATAATTAGGGCAATAGGTTATCCGAGTTGCAAGGCGGGAGGGAGACCTCTGCTAGTTAATTTGTGCAGTTCTGAGTCATTGACCATCTCTGTTAAAAAGTACTACTCCCAGAAGAGCTGCTGCTACTTTATATAATTGCACAAATTCCAACCTTAAAATGTCTTCAGACAGAGCAACCCTTAGACAAGTATAAACATTGCAGTCCAGAAGTCAACCTGGTAAGGATCCTTTGAGAGGGGGCAACAAAGCATTATTTATTTCTGCTGGTACTCTATGTATCAAGTTTTATAATATCGTCCGTAAATACCCCTTCCTCCAACAAACATTCCATCCCAGTGTAAGTTTTTTAAGGCAAACAGACTTTATGAATAAATAGTGCAAGGGCCCCACTAAGCCCTAACGTACACTGCACAAAAGGGAATTCTTCAGGAAGAATGACCAAACTTTCATGTGGTTGCAGCACCCCCACACCTGTCCATTAAAGGACCAGTAACATCAAATTTTTTTTTTCAAAAATTCGTTAGTACATAACGAAAAAATAACACCAACACAAATTAAAATTTAAAATAGCAAAGCCTTTATTAAGAAATAACTTACAGATACTCCACTTCCTGTCCTCTTCAGAAACGGCGAAAAGGCGACCATCCTTCCTGCAGCGCTCGATTTGTCCTCCCTGACAGCGTGTGAAGTGAAGAGAGTTGAAGCTGCGGATCAAGACCCTGCGGGACCGACACAGACCGAAGACCTTTCTGCTGTGACACGACTGGGAACTTGTAGAGGAGACGCGCTACGAGATGTAACTCTTTATGCCCTTGAACTTGGTCTGCTTCGTGGGCTCGTCTGTTACAGCGGAACGGGTAGGGATTCTCCTGCCACTCAGGCCCGTCCGGCCCCTGCACCAGACACAGCTTGTCCCCGTCACGCACGAACCCCGTCGCCTCCCCGCCGCTCTTCACGAAGGCCGAGAAGCAGTTGAGGTTGCGGCTGACCGTGGCGGAGCCTTTGCCCGGGGCTTGTGAGGAGGCGATGGAGGCGGAGTAAGGGCCGGGCGGCAGGTCAGAGCGGGTGGATAAGCGGAATCTGCTGCTGCCGGAGCCTTCGTAGTCATGGTAACCGCCCGAGTAACTGCCACACGTCGGACCAGCTGGTTCCTCGGCCGCAGTGGAGCTACTGTCATCGTCGGGTTACATCTTGTACCGACTCCTCCCCAGTCACACGGGGCTGCAGGTTCAGCGCCGCTACAAAAACACTTCCACTGGCTCTACGCGCGTCTCCTCTACAAGTTCCCAGTCGTGTCACAGCAGAAAGGTCTTCGGTCTGTGTCGGTCCCGCAGGGTCTTGATCCGCAGCTTCAACTCTCTTCACTTCACACGCTGTCAGGGAGGACAAATCGAGCGCTGCAGGAAGGATGGTCGCCTTTTCGCCGTTTCTGAAGAGGACAGGAAGTGGAGTATCTGTAAGTTATTTCTTAATAAAGGCTTTGCTATTTTAAATTTTAATTTGTGTTGGTGTTATTTTTTCGTTATGTACTAACGAATTTTTGAAAAAAAAAATTGATGTTACTGGTCCTTTAAATGATGGTCTTATGCCTCTAAAAACAGGTGGTGGTCAAGGCAATCTCTCTCTCTTAAATGCCGCAAGCAGGACAAAATCAAGCCTCAGAAACTAGTGTTTAGCAGTCTTTCTCCTTTAAAAGCGGTGGGTGAGGATGAAGCCCTGTGAAACCAGTCCGTTGGTCGGGAGACACATGCCAAGAACTGCTATTATGCAGCGAGGTGACAGTCTATATAAAAAGACCAGAGGTAAATAGTTATGACCATCATTTGGGGTTTAGCTTGATTTGGTATGGTGGCATTCTTTAGTAGCTTAAAGCACAACATGTCTCAATGTCCTAAATATATTGGTAATGGTTTGAGTGCAGAGGACTCTTGTATTTGTCTATATTTATTTTGTGGTCACAGACTCATTGCACCCCCACCTAATGGTTTAAAAATAAGTAGTGAGCTCCATGTTGTAGCTTCTACCCTTCCAGCTATAGTCAGGTGATCCCACTTGTGGCCAATAAAAGGGCAGCCAAGTTTGGGAGTTTTAACCTTGAAAGCAGCAAGTAAGTTGCAGGTAAAACTTAGTCCCTGTGTAAAATGTATAATGAAGCAATAGAATTCTTAATGAATCAGATGAAAATTGAGTGTAGTTGACGTTTGATGTAGTTGGCCAGATTAAATATATTGCAATATATGGACAAACAATCCCTGTTTTGGTTAAAGGGCATTTTTTAGTAGCTTAAGGCACAAAATGTCTCAATTTCCTTGATAATATTGATAATGAGTACAGAAGACTCTTGTATTTGTCTATATGAATTTTGGTCATAGCTTCATTGCACCCCTGCTAAATGGTTTAAAATTTAGTGGTGAGCACAACTTCTTTGTTATAGTGGTATGGTGGTTTGTCAGTTTTATAATACCAACTTTAAAAAAAAAAAACTGTTTTTGAAAGTAAACATTCTAGTGAAACCGGACCAGGAAATATACATTGATCAAACCCCTCTGTTTTGTATGTTTGTTGCTCAACGGTCAGATCACTTGCATTTTCATTGTACTTATGTATTTTATGTAGCCTTGGAGGGCTCTCACATCCCCCCCTTTTGAGATTTTTTGTACTTTTAGAAGAGTTGCTCTGAAGGAAGAAAGGTCAAACTTCCATGTGGTTGTAGCACCACCGCACCCATACCTTTAATGGCGGTCTTGTGCCTTCAAAAATGGGTGGCATCTGGGCAATATCCTCAAGTGGGGGAGGATTAAAGGGGGAGGATTAAAGGAACAGTTCAGTATGAAAATAAAACCCATGTGAATAGATAGGCTGTGCAAAATTCTAATATAGTTAGTTAGCCATAAATGTAGCATATAAAGGCTGGAGTGACTGGATGTGTAACATAATAGCCAGAAAACTACTTCCTGCTTTGCAGCCCTATAACTCTGAGTTAGTCAACGACTTGAAGGGGGCCATATGGGACATAACTGTTCAGTGAGTTTGTAATTGATCCTCAGCATTCAGCTCAAATTCAAAAGCAACATATATGACCCATGTGTCCCCCCCTCAAGTCTCTGATTGGTTACTGCCTGGTAACCAGTCAATGTAAACCAAGAGAGCTGAAAAGCAGGAGGTAGTGTTCTGGCTATTACGTTAGACATCCTGTCACTCCAGTCTTTATACATTACATTTTTGCCTAACTAACTATATTGGAAACATTTTTTATTTTGCACAGCCTATCTATTGAACCAGTTTTTATTTTTACACTGAACAATTCCTTTAAGCCTTTGAATCCAGACTGAGGAGACACAGTTTTAGTTAAAAGTGCACTAACTAGCATGGTTTGACTGACATTAAGCATTGAACAGTGCAGAGGGCCCTGTTTCTATCACCTCTAATGGGTAGATGTGGTCTGGCCCCTTGGGAACAGAATGTAGAACAGATATGTGGTGTGGTGTCTACCAAACCAAACATGAGATCTGGAAACTTCAGTACATCCCAGTTTACAAGCACTGGCACACTTCTGCAGCTGCAATTTAGCTGTCAACATGCTGGTAAAAAAGAGAAGGATTTGTAGATGAAAACATTTGCAAGCCTAGTATCTTCTTTAAGTTAATATACTTAAAAGGGATACTGTCATGGGAATTTTTTTTTTAAATGAATCAGTTAATAGTGCTGCTCCAGCAGAATTCTCATGTGACCAGGGGCAGCTGGGAAATTGACAATATGTCTAGCCCCATGTCAGATTTCAAAATTGAATATAAAAAAATCTGTTTGCTCTTTTGAGAAATGGATTTCAGTGCAGAATTCTGCTGGAGCAGCACTATTAACTGGTGTGTTTTGAAAAAAACATGTTTTCCGATGACAGGATCCTTTTAAGGACTGGCATTATTCTTTATGCTAACATAATTATTTACCTGTAAGATCCATGAAAAATCAGAAATTTAGGAACAAACAAACAAACTAGGGATGCACCAAATCCACTATTTTAGGAATCCCGAATGGCCGAACCAAATCTGAACCATAATTTGCATATGTAAATTAGGGAAACAAGTAGGAAAGTGAACCATGAGGGTGGCACTCAGTTAAAAAATGTCTGACTTCCTCCAGATTTGCTTTGGCCAGGCACTTGGATTCAGCCGAATTCAGCTGCAAATGGCCAAATCCAGAACCAAATGCAACACTAGCACAAACTAATCGCAGCTGCTACTGTTTATATTACTGTCTATTAAGGCTTATAATGCCACTATTTTTTCAATAGTGTAGCAAGTGTCATGTTAGTCACAGTATAGATTCCTAAAAAGTCTCTACTTTGCTTTCATGCAGTTAATAACACACACAGCATATGCCAGACCATCTTAATGTGTGTAAGGAACAATAATCAATTATCCCAGTGATTATTATAGCAGAAAGTCACACAAGGAAAACACTTTGCACACAGCAATCTACGGAACGGTAACATTGCCAGATGGTAAAGCACAGAGATTTCACTTCACAGGAGGATTGTTTTTTAGGTGTTAAAATCGAATAACGTTTCAGCTAATAATATTTGTTTTTTTCCAGAACAGCTGAGAATTGTGTTCTCTTGATCCTCATTTAAACATTTAAGTTTAAATATCATAAGGGCAGCAATTATTTTGTAGTTAAATTACAGTCAAACAACTGTCCAAGGGCAATCATTTGTAATTATGACCTCTCCTCCAAGCTGAGCTGAAATCCATCAAGATGTATGACACTGAGTTTCTAATTCAATACTCTTTAGTCTTATTAAACAGACTAGAAATTGTACTGGAACCCAAAATGCATAATTTTACCATTTCTATAAGAGCAGTGATCTATGCAACAAGGCTTTTGCATTAACATAAAGATGCTATATAGAAAATTGCTCTCTTTCTATAATGTCAATTAGGAATCTGCTGTACGGTGCTGCTTGCATTAGTATCGCTTTATAAATAAAAAATATACATACATACATACATCACAATCATCATACAGGTAGATGCATTATTCATGATTATGATATATGTATTGTGGGGAAAAGCAATATAAATGGTTTACATGCAATATTTTAAGAAACTGTGAACACAAATAACTGTAACAAACATTCTAAGGAAATTGTATAATAACATGGAAAACTGTTTGCCCAGTAGTAAACAGATGCATGTTTCTATTTTTTTAACAGTGCTAGAATGCTTATTAGTTTCTGGGGAGTGGCATCAAAATGGGGGTTTAAGTTATTACATGTAAATATTTATTTATTTACATTTACTGTAGTCCAGGACCCATACCAACACCAATTCATAAATCTGATTATACTATTACTAAGAACATACTTGGTTGTTATGGGCTCCCAAAATCATCAATCTAAACTGTCTCAATGTATTTACATTTTTTATTTGTAATCCATCACATTTTAAGTTAAGCACCACTGTGAATTTTCATTTCTATTGACCAAATTCAAAGAAGAAGTTCAGTTCAATAATGAAGGATACAATCCATTAAAATTACATTTATGGAGAGGGGTTATTAAAGATTTATTTTAACAAAAGCGATTTGATTAAATTTAGGGCCCGGTATTCTGCTCTGACTTGTATGTGAGAATGGCATAAATGTAATTGTATTACTTTAATATATTAACTTATAGTTCATAAATGTCTGATAAGTGGAAAAGGGAATACAAAATGTTTAAGGTTTATTTAACATAGTAAAGGCTCCTCGTCTAGCAGACATGTGCAGGCCTATTTATAACAGTCTTATTGTAGTGGTTTTAGAGGATTTTGAAACCATGACTTAACTCACTTTTTCTAAAACCACAAATGTCATGAAATTTATTAAAAGATACTAATAACTGATAAAACAAATGAGAAAAGTGCCCCAACGATCCGGAAATAGCTCTAAACATTTGAATTTTTTTGAAAATTCTTATAAAAAAATGAAAAAAACTCTAAAAGCCTGAAATGATTAAAAATGCTCTAATAGGATCAGTGCTTCTGCCATTGACTACTATAGGACCTCGGCAACTTTTACCTGACAAATTTTTGTATTAGAGTTGTTGTGGTTTTTACCCTTAATAAGTCTTTTTTATAATTGCCCTTTAGTAAATCTGCCCCCAATGGCTCCAATCGGTATGTGTAAAAACATGGTACTGCACAAACAATATTACTGCCAACATCAAGCTTAAAGGAGAAGTAAACCCCTTATTAAGAAAAACCCTATCCTACATAGAACCCCCTCAAATCTCCCCCCCCCCAGCCTAGCTGCTACCCCAGGCAAATGCCCCTAACATTTTACTTACCCCTCGGTGCAGATTCACGGAATCAGAGTTTACAGGCGCCATCTTCTTCTTCCGTCGCTTCGGCAATTTTCATGACTTTTGGCGCATGCGCAGGTCACAAAAACCGAAGACTACTCCAACTGCACATGCGCCAATACAGAACTTACTTCCCAATGTAGACCAAAGAGAAGAAGATGGATGCAGTGAACTTCAATGCCGTGAATCTGCACAGAGGGGTAAGTAAAAAGTTTGGGGCATTTGGCCGGGGTAGCAGCTAGGCTGGGGGTGAGTAGGAAGGGGGTCTTAAGGTGGCCAGATCCGCTAATTTGGCGACATCTCTCCCCGATATGCCCACCTTGAGGTGGGCAATATCGGGCTAATCCAATCGTGGGCCCTAGGGCCCAACGATCGCATCCTAATGATGGGTAGCGGATGGCTGCAATCCGACAGGCTTTTTAGTCCCACCCGATCAACATCTGGCCGACTTTCGGGCAGATATCGATCAGGGAAGCCGACTTGGTCTGTCGGCAGCTTTTAAAGGCCCGTGTATGGCCACCTTAAGTAGAGTAGGGTTTTTTCTAATGGGTTTACTTCTTTTTTAAAAATGAGTATAGAGTTATGATAATAAAGTATAATCATCATGTTAACGGTGGCTTATACTTACAGAGTGGGACTGCAGGGAAATCAGACATAAGGCCAGATTCGGTGAGTCGTGAGAAAAAGGTTTGTCACGTGAAAAGTCACAGACGAGATTGAATTTGATAAGCTATACAATTCAGAAAAACGTATCTCATGGTTTATCATGTGAAAACTCTATCAAAGTCTATGGAAAAAACTGGAACTGAATTTAGAGAAAAGTTTTTTCTCCTCAAATTGAATCTCGTGCATGACTTTTCACGTGATAAACCATGAGATAACTTTTTCTCACTGAATTGAATCTAGACTTAATAAGTAGACACTTTTCAGTGTGCATTAGTAAACATACGCTTATAATTCAAGCATCATGCCCACAGCATGTCAGTGCTAGTTACTAGGGCAAATGCTTAGCGACCAAGAACATAATATCAGGACACAAGGATCACAAGCCAGAATTATCAATGCACAGGGGACAAAAAGGTTTTAAGCACCAAAAAGGCATTGTATGCATCAAAAAAAGCAAAGCAAGCAAATTCCCATGATCAGAAGGAAAAAAGGGACCAGGAGACAGAGACAAGAGAAGGAGATCAAAATAAGAACAGAACACAGTAAAATAAAGAAGAAAACAAAAAAGAAAATCTCTACATATAAACAGGCAGCACACTACATATCAGTGTGTAAAAAACACTCCATATAGGGGGCACCTACTTAATGTTAAGGGAGAGGAATTCTCAACCCCTCAGTCCATCACACATTGCAAAAGCTTTGGTAGCTCTGTAATGGTATGATGCTGGATACTGGTTGGGTCCACTACCTAATTATCAAAAGAAATCACTCAGGGGTATAAGGACACCTTCCAATATTGCACCAGTGAATAGAAGTGTAGGCTGAATTACCCATTCACAAAGGGGGGGACTTACTTATTGCTTATCGATATAAAACACAATGCCCAGCCTCTATAGCTGGGAATGGCATAGGCACATAGTAGCGCTCAAAGCCTGCACTGGGCAATAAGTGCCCTCACTGAAGGCGTGATAATAAAGGATCAAAGCACCATAAGTTTCTCCCGAAGGAAGTCAGGCGGTGGTGCACACTAGAGGGAATTATAATAAAGAACCCAGAAAATTATAAAAAAATGGAAAATATACTTGTAAAAGGATAAAAGTAAAGCTCAACATTTTCTGAGACTGGTATCCTCTAGAAAAAATGTTTTGTCTGCTACCCTGACCATAATGATGAAATAAAGCAAAACCAGTGCATTATGCATGTAGCAAATGAAATTTCTATTTGTAGTGGCCATTATTCTATAATCTCTTAAAAAAACATTTATTTATGATGAGCATTTTATGTAATTAAAAATAGATTTCCGAAAAGAGAAGCATTTGCATTCTCTATAACAACAACTCCATGATTATTAATTATGCAATTAATATAAATGCAATTATCTCCGGTATCAAATACTTTAATCACCATTATTATGTGAACATAAAAAACATGACAGGAGTTCTGTATAATAATTACATAATGGAATGTTTGAACAAAGGTATACAGTGTTCTTGTTATTACATGATACATATTTTATAGCTATGCCTGCCAAAAAGCATGTGCTCCACACAGTTCATTTAGAAAATGTATTGCTGTACTCTAAACCCCCCCCCCCTCTCTCTCTCTCTCTCTCTCTCTCTCTCTCTCTCTCTCACCTCTTCTTTTATGTAAAGTAAAGATAGTAAAATGCAGGAAATCACAACTAAAAACACAACAAAAAAAATGTCCCAATTGTAGGTAGATAACTGGTAGATTACCAATATATCACCCATCTCCCTTCACTGTCCCTTGTGATTGTTATGTTAGCAATATCTAATTATCTAATTATCTTCCTCACAAGGACCAAACATGGAGCAGCTTCATTTTTACTGTTTGCCTGTCTCGCTAAAAAAAATAAAAAGAACTATATATTTTTTTGTAATTAAAACAATAAGCAAAAAATATGCTCAGCACAATTCATTGAACTTTTGTTGAACAAGGTGTACAGTATATGGCCTCTTTAAAAGAAACCTTTGTAAGATGTCTGATGGCATTTCAAAGCTAAATAATGCTTGGCCCCCTAAGGCACCAACTAGCTATCACCTTACATACTTGCTAGGTTGTAGCAAACATTTTGGCTCACTGCCTTGGCTTTCTGTTGATGAGTTGCTAGTCTCCTTTGCTGGTAGTGCCTAGCTATGGAGTTTGGCCAAAATGAATTAAAAGGCTGCATTAAAAAAAAGTCTGGGTGCAGTATATGATGTTGAACATATCATTGCATATTATGCCAGATGCTCCAATATCTTGCATACCTGCATTACATGTCTCCAGATCTCTGCATCCAGTTGTAATGAAGTGTTCATAATTCACCAAGGCAGCCTTATTATATGCATTATTAAAACTGTTATGGTAGCCTATTACTTTAAAGCTATTATTGGTTCCCTAATGGCTTACACAGCTACAGTATATACCTTTACCAGCAGCCTAAACAGTGCTAATCTTTGTCTTTAGTAACGATTATCTTTCCAAAAGCAAACGGCATAATATGCATTGTGAAGATATGATTGCTGCCTATTGAGCATAACATTGAATCTTGTGGAAGTTGCCCCAATATCTCACATGCACACGTCAACCACCTTCCACAAC
This sequence comes from Xenopus petersii, assembly GCA_038501925.1. Taxonomy (NCBI): domain Eukaryota; kingdom Metazoa; phylum Chordata; class Amphibia; order Anura; family Pipidae; genus Xenopus; species Xenopus petersii. The sequence continues at coordinate 92,004,294 of CM076674.1, read as the reverse complement.
AGCATAAAAAATCCTGAATACTGCATTTATCAAGAAATTCGCTCTAAAAAGTTATCACGCGAAAAGTCGTGACAAAATCGTCCAACATTTTCTAATTGTATGAATTGTATCGTTCTATTCAAATTGTCGCCCGAAAACACAGACTTTTTCGGATTATTTTACAAAAACCAGGGACATCTGCAATTGACTTGACCGGGTTTTAGCTGGATTATTTTCGGATTTTTTGCATCTTTGGGGTATAATAAATCTCTAAAAATTCAAGTTTATTTTTCCTCTGAAAATGCGAGTTTCCCCCTTTAAAAACTTGACCAGAAAAAAATGATGTTTAACAAATAGGCCCCTTAGGGGCAGATTTACTAAGCTCGAGTGAATAGTTTGAATCCAAAAATATCCGAATTTCGAAGTAATTTTTTGGGTACTTCGACCGTCGAATTGGTCAAATTCGATCGAATCGAATGATTCAGACGATTCGAAGTAAAAATTGTTCGACCATTCGATAATCGAAGTATTGTCTGTTTAAAAAATCCTTCGACTCAATACTTTGCCAAATAAAAGCTACCAAATCGAATGTCAGCCTATGGGGACATTGTAGATGGGCACTTTTTATGATAGAATAAAAATCATTCGATCGATCGCTTAACATCGTTCGACTTGAACGATTTTATTGTTCAATCTAAGCTTTTGCGCTAAAATCCTTCGAATTCGATATTCGAATTCGAAGGATTTTGCTTTGAGGATTTTTTAACCCTCGAAATTCGACCTTTGATAAATCTGCCCCTTAGTGTTGCTTAATCATCACCAAGGTATGATGGATTATATATTACCATTCCATCTGGCCAGTCCTGAGCAGCCTCGGACATACAGGTGAAATCCTTAATTTAAGGCCACATCGCTACAAATAAATTCTATTATGGTCTATGGAGTGAATTTCTTTTAGCTATTTGTAGTCTAGATGACTAACTGGCTTAACAATCTATACTTTACTCAAAGAACACCTGCACTGCCTGTTTGTGAAGTCAGCATCACATGAACATCAACAATGAAAAGTTCAGTAGTGGATCTAACAGCACAAAGAGAAACATCAATGAGCAGATGGTCTATCTGATCAATACTGGTCATGAGCTCAAGTCTATACAAAACTCACAGACCTTAATAAATATTGGAACCAGACTGATTAGTGTAGTGTTTCAAAGCTGAAGTGCTAATAGCCTTTAAATCAAGGGTCTCCAAGCTTTACCCATGAGCCACACTTGAATGTAAATACTATTGGGGAGCCACACAAGCAAGACTATATTCTTTGGGGATGCCAAATAAAGGCTGTGATAGGTTAACTGCTAGCCCCATTTGGACTGCTAAACTGCAAGAGTGTTATTTTAAATGTATAGTGCTTATTAATGTTCTACTGAAACATCCTATGTCTACGCACTTTCTTTTCTGTGTACTATATATTGAAATGCAAGGTTTACATTGTATTTGTAATGCACCTTTCCTTAGCAGAACAGCCTTACAAATATTTATTTTGTTTGTTGGGTTTTTAACCCCGAGCTTTGCATTCTGGTTTACAGGCTAGAGCAGATGTTTTTCATGTTAGCTGTAATATTATACAGGATTTAAGCAGATTTATTATCCTTACAGAAGATCTGCAGAAGATTAAAAAAGTATGCCACTTCTAGAAAATAAACAGAATTTTTAACAGGATAAGCACTGCATTATTCAGTGTTAAATCAACTTTCAATTACCTGAGCTTTTCTGAATACTGTCCTTAATATAATCAGTCAGGCATTATTCCTAATAAACCAAGTGTGAGTCTGCTGTGTCATGAGCAATTATGTATTATACAATACTGTCTGGTGTCTTTACTAAAGGGACAGAATATGCACAGCTTAGCATTCAATTAGCAATCCATTCTGCTTACAGCAAAGCACTGATGGACAGCAATGGAGTTATAGTTATAGCAAAGCATGGGACCTTATTTGATTCCCTAAAGATATATTTTGTAGCAGACACCCACTTTTCCCCCTTCTTTTTTCAATTAGCAGTTCATGAACAATGGTAAATGAAGCAGCTGCAAGAAAATACTGACTTCAGTGGAATAATACAAAACCAGACTGCAAATGGCACATTGTAAACTGCTTATCACTACAGTGTCAGCTCTTTCTTGGTTCATACAGTATGACAAGAGACAATCATGCCAATCTGTTAGCCTCTTGCTTGGATCTTGACCTGATATAATGACCTGATATCAAACTGAAGTTCAGCCAGTAGTATGACAGGTGTCATTGATACAGTATATCATTTCCCAGCTAGCCCTTTCACCTACCATCACAAGATCAGTTCTAGGTATATGAAAGAACAAAGAAAAGATTCTGCATTCCAGAACTTTAGTATAGTAAGTATTGGGGAATACATGAGTGTTGATTTTAAAAAGTTGAGGGTCCTTTTCAGCAGTTTCCTTCCTGCTCCAAGTATCCCTTGATAGGCAAACGCACTGTACAGTAAAGTGTGAAAAATGACTTCATTGTGCACGTGCCCTCCAAGGGTGATGCAAGGGACACCTAAGGGAAGGGTTGAAGATGTCTGCATGACACTTTGCTGGGGTAGAAGAGACACTCCAATCCAGGGTAAAATATAAGCAATTTATTCACAATGTGTGACCTAGAATTGTATGCAAAAACTTAAAATAAACCTTGTTGTAATGCCAGGGCCATCTTGCACTGGCATTTTAAAAGTTAATACTTAATTACTCAGTCTCAGGCTCACATAGAGACCCTTTATTGTATATCTCACCAGGGGGCTGTGGAAAGGTGACATCCATATCTGTCATCTGAGACGGTCTGGAGCCACACCATTTGGGCAAGGAAGCTGGGCCAGTCTGTTTTTTGATCGACTGATCAAAGAACAGAGCTGTGGACCTAGAGCAGCGGGGGGGATAGCTAGTAGAAAATTATGGATTATAGGAAAGTATCCATATCTCCCGTGTCATAGGATTCACAACCTCATAACTTACATATTGGTTATGAGGAGGTCACATGCTTCCTAACAATACCAAACAGGGCTAGCCTATACCCACCTGTTAGGAGGGCTGGTTCCTAGGGGACTGGAAAGTGGGAACCTATTAGTGTTTGGTATTGTTCTTCTTGCCCACATATGGATCACAGCCTGCCCATGTTTTTATTACAGTATTGGGTACTGGCAAGTACCCATATTGTATTAAGGGATATTGGGGAATATTGCCTGAGAGTAGCAAACCCCCTGCAGGGGGTCGTAAATTACATGTTCCTGGGCACTCCTACCTCATGCATAAGGTAATGAGGGTGTGTCCCAGCAGGAAATAAAAAGGTGACATTCCCAATATCACATTGTCATACAAGGAGGCTCCATTTTTTCAGTGGATTGTATGTCCAGCTTCCAACTCGTGCCTCAGAGGAAATACACTGACAACTTCAAAACTTGGTAAAGTAAGGGTTTTCTTTGTGTTTTTACTCCCTTTTATTTTATTTACTGTATTTGCAACTATGTCATCTTTGTAATATCATTTTTATATATATACATATGCACTGTTTCTTTTAAATATTAAATATCATTTAATATGTTAGTCCTTGTGCTCTAAACGAACTTATTGCCCTATGAATGCTTGTGCCTACGTGTATGAACTCTTCGTATGTGTGGAAAGGGAAAGTTGCCTATTTGTATGTTGGATAACTAGTATGGCTAGCAGGAAAGTGTGTTTGAATGTAGATTAACCCTTTGGCTGCTGGAGTGCTTGTTAGACTAGTAGGATCTTACCCTGAGTAACTACCATAGGAGAGAGTATTTGATATATTGTGTAGTGTGAGTTATTACCTGTTATAGAGGGCAGGGGAATAGTCACATTAGGTTTCTATCGCCTGTTAAAGGACCAGTAACATCAAAAAAATTATTTCAAAAATTTGTTAGTATTCAACGAAAAATAAACACCAAGACAAATTAAACTTTTAAATTTCAAAGCCTTTATTAAGAAATAACTTACCGAAACTTCACTTCCTGTCCTCTGCAAAAAGGCGATACGGCGACCATCCATCCTGCAGAGCTCCATTTCTCCTCCTGGCTATTCTAGTGACAGTCTGCAGCGCTTCCCCTATTCCCAGCAGCAGCAGTAGCAGGTACTGGGAGAGCTGGATCATTGGGGTGTGCATGCCACCTGCTCCCCATCGATGTGCCCATCTGAGCATGCCCAGGGCTGGCAGTGCCCGCTGCTGAATCCTCCCAACAGAAAACGGCACCTCGTCTCCTCCTCAGTCCATGTCTCCTGCCCTCAGCGCCGTGCAGCAGCAGCAGTATGTCCAGCGGCAGCCCCCACAGCATCTTGTCCAACAGGTCCGTGAGTCTGGAGGCTGCCCGCTGCTGCAGGAGAAGGCGGAAGAGCCATGCAGGCACCTACCCGGTGTCCAGCCTCAACTCCATGGAGTTGCTGAGCCAGTGTGTTGGTCTGGTGGGGCGAGTTGAAATCGCTGACTCTGCCAATGTGATACACCGCCCTGCTGTCAGAGATGTGGATGCTGCGATACTGCTTATTATACCGATTATTGCCCAAGCTCGTGCTGCTGCTGCTGAAGCCGTCAATCTCCTAATGGGGACGAGTAGTGTAGGGCAGCCAGCGATGCCCAAGAAATAATCTGGGATCGCGCACCATCAGCATGGCAATATCGTAGGCACATATCAATTCCTGGGAAAGGCTGCTGTCTGGAGCCGCTGCTGCTAATGATCGCATATGAAGGCAAAGGATGCAGCGAGCTGTTCGGCTTCCCTTCCACGCCCTGTGCACAGGGCCGCCATTAGAAATCACGGGGCCCCGTACAACAAAATTTTTGGGGCCCCCCTGGGCCCCGCCCACACTGACGACCAAGCTCCACCCCATTTCCCGCCCACCCCACATCGCAGTTAAAAGACCACACAGACATCAGCGCTAAAAAAGTAACCCCCCCCACACAAGTTGTAAAAAGCTATTGATGGTCAGGGCCCCCTTATAAAAAATTGGGGCCCCAAAAAAAAAAAATTATTATTTTTTTTTTTAAAAAAAACATTGGTGGCAGGGGCCCCCTTATAAGTTAAAAAAAACTTGGGGCCCCAACAAAAAAATTAAAAAAAAAAAAAACTGGTGGCAGAGGCCCCCTTACAAGTTAAAAACAAATTGGGGCCCCAAAAAAAAATTTAAAAAAAAAAAAAAACATTGGCATCAGGGGCCCCCTTATAAGTTAAAAACAAATTGGGGCCCCAAAAAAAAAATTTGAAAAAAAAAAAAAATTTGAAAAAAAAAAAAAATTTTTTTGAAAAAAAAAAAAAACATTGGCGGCAGGGGCCCCCTTACAAATTAAAAACAAATTGGGGCCCCAAAAAAAATTTAAAAAAAAAAATTTTTTAAAAAAAAAAAAAAAAAAACATTGGCGTCAGGGGCCCCCTTATAAGTTAAAAACAAATTGGGGCTCCAAAAAAAAATTTGAAAAAAAAAAAATTTTTTTTGAAAAAAAAAAAAACATTGGTGGCAGGGGCCCCCTTACACCCAAAAAAAAATTAAAAAAAAAAAAAAATTTTTTTGAAAAAAAAAAAAAACATTGGCGTCAGGGGCCCCCTTATAAGTTAAAAACAAATTGGGGCCCCAAAAAAAAATTTAAAAAAAAAAAAATTTTTTTTGAAAAAAAATAAAAAATTGGCGGCAGGGGCCCCCTTATAAGTTAAAAAAATTTAGGGCCACCAAAAAGAAAATTATTATTATTTTTTTTTTTTTTTAAAACAATGGTGGCAAGGGGCCCCTTACGAGTTAAAAAAAAAATTGGGGCCCCAAAAAAACATGTTTTAAAAAAAAAAGATTGGTTGCAGGGGCCTATAGAATATTAAAATAATACATTGGTGGCCAGGAGATTAAAAAAAAAAAAAATACACAAACTGGTGTTCAGTAGAATTGAACTCACGGCTTCAGTACTTCAACTTCACCTCCTTTCGTGACTTCGGGTCTTTTCACCGCTTCAGGACTTCGGCTTCGGCTGTTTTCGTGACTTCGGGTCTTTGCGCTGCTTCAGGACTTCGGCTTCGGCTGTTTTCGTGACTTCGGGTCTTTTCGGCGCTTCGTGACTTCGGCTTTTTCCGTGACTTCGGGTCTTTTCGGCGCATCGGCTTCGGCTTTTCGGCACTTCCGCATTCGGCAGCACAGAGGCAAGACGTACGGCTCGGGCGCTCGTAAGGGGGGCCCGGATCTTCAAAAAATGCAGCGCTGCCGGGCCCCCCTTCATGCCCGGGCCCGGTACGCTTGTCCCCCCTGTCCCCCCCTGATGGCGGCCCTGCCTGTGCACTCAGTGTTTAGACTTCCCCGGCCACAAGTTGCAGCGCCATGCCCAAGACTGACAGCTTCAGCAGCACGAGCTTGCGCAATAATCGGTATAATAAGCGGTAATCCAGCATCCACATCTCTGACAGCAGGGCAGTGTATCACATCGGCCGAGTCAGCGATTTCAACTCGCCCCACCAGACCAACACACTGGCTCAGCAAGGCAAGTCCATTGAGTTCAGGCTGGACACCGTGTAGGCGCCTGCATGGCTCTTCTGCCTTCTCCTGCAGCAGCGAGCAGCCTCCAGACTCACGGACCTGTTGGACAAGATGCTGTGGGGGCTGCCGCTGGACATACTGCTGCTGCTGCACGGCGCTGAGGGCAGGAGACATGGACTGAGGAGGAGACGAGGTGCCGTTTTCTGTTGGGAGGATTCAGCAGCGGGCACTGCCAGCCCTGGGCATGCTCAGATGGGCACATCGATGGGGAGCAGGTGGCATGCACACCCCAATGATCCAGCTCTCCCAGTACCTGCTACTGCTGCTGCTGCTGGGAATAGGGGAAGCGCTGCAGACTGTCACTAGAATAGCCAGGAGGAGAAATGGAGCTCTGCAGGATGGATGGTCGCCGTATCGCCTTTTTGCAGAGGACAGGAAGTGAAGTTTCGGTAAGTTATTTCTTAATAAAGGCTTTGAAATTTAAAAGTTTAATTTGTCTTGGTGTTTATTTTTCGTTGAATACTAACGAATTTTTGAAAAAAATTTTTTGATGTTACTGGTCCTTTAATGATAGATGGTGGCAGCGAATGAACTTTGTGGGTGTTGGTGTGTTTTTGGGGTGTCTGTTGTTAGTCTAACCTGTTTGTAAGGTGATTGAGAGACTGATTGTAACCCCTTGTAGCCAAACCCAAGAGTTAAGTGTGGTTGAGTGAGTCGTTTTTGTGACAATTGGTTGGCAGTGGTGGCATAATTTAATTTTATATTAGAGCATTAGTGCTTGGATTAAGTGTTTAACCCTTGCACTAAAGGACTGTACATCCTTGCGAGGAATATACAGTCTTCAAGGACAAACGCAATGCATAGTCTAGAAAAGACATACTTGCAAACAGTAGTGCCCTTCCCTTCTTTTTTCTTTCCTATCTTTTATTTGGCAATTGTCCTCTGAGATGGCATCCTACAAGAGGCAGAGCAAGGAACAGCTGTCCAGACTCTGTGGAGGAGAGAGGGATTGCAGTAGCAAATCAGACCAAGGAATGGCTTGTTGCATCCCTGGTTGAAAGTGACCAAGAGTCCAGCACTGGGCAAGTGGGCCAAACCATGGACATTGCTATTGGCCAGTACCACTCTGATGAGAGTGGCAGCAACAGTTCGCAGAGTGGTACAGGATCTTCTCTGCAACTGGTTTTGCAGCAGCTGGGCTCATCGGACCCTAACTTACGGCTACAACTTATACTACAATACCAGCAGGCCGAGGCTGCAGCAGCAGAACGCCAGGCCGCAGCAGAGAGGGAGGCAGCTGAGCGCCAAGCCGAGAGGGAAGCAGCAGCAGAGAGGGAAGCAGCAGCAGTAGCAGCAGAGAGGGAGGCAGCTGAGCGCCAAGCAGAACGACAATTCCAGCTGGAGATGGCACAGCTCCAAAAAGGTACTGGCCAACCTCACAGCAGTGACTCCAGGGAGGCCAATGTCTTCAAACCCCGTCTGGAGAATTTTCCCGTGATGGGGAAGGATGGGGATCTGGACACTTTTCTGAGGGGGTTTGAAAAAACCTGCAGGCAATTTCATTTACCCCGTGAGCAGTGGGCAAGTTTCCTGACCCCAGGGCTTAAGGGAAAAGCTCTGGAAGTTTTTGCGGACCTTCCACCAGAATATGATGGGGACTATGATGAAATAAAAAAAAGCTTTAATTAGGCACTATAACATCACCCCAGAGGTACACCGCAAGAAATTCAGGAGTCTACAGCGTGGGGCCCACGACAGCTACACTGATGTGGTTGGAAGGCTGAGAATCACCTTCCATCAGTGGGTGCAGGGTCGCAGTGTCTCAACATTTACAGAATTGGAGGACCTGATGCTACTGGACCAGTTCCTGTGTATCTGTCCAGTGGAAGTCCAGCAGTTTGTCCTTGACCGTGAGCCCAAAACTGCTGATCAGGCAGCACAAATTGCAGATGCATATACTGCAAACCGGATGCCAGCAGCCAGGAAGCCTATTCCAAACCCAGGGTCCCATAGCTGGAAAGGAGGAAAGTCAGGAGGAAGCCCCTCCTTCCCATCTCACAAACCGGGGGGATCTGCAGCTGCTCCTGCAGGAAGCCCAGGGGTAAGGCCGGGGCAGGTGGATGCACGCCGCTGTTTTATATGTAATAAGGTGGGCCACCTTAGTCATGTCTGCCCTGACAAAAGGAAACCTACACCACCTGGAAAACCCCCTGGCCCATCTCCTTCTGTTTTGTTTGTTGCTGGGACGGAGGGGAGCCACAAGGACAATCTGCAGCCGGTTACCGTGGGCACTCAGGTAACTGTGGGACTCAGAGACACAGGAGCAGAGGTGACTTTAGTGCGCCCAGAGCTAGTAAACTGTGAGGATATTATTCCCGGGAAGACTATGGCTGTCACAGGATTTGGGGGAGTCCATCCTGCAGTGCCCATGGCACGGGTTTACCTGGATTGGGGAGCAGGGAGGGGGTTGCGGGAGGTAGGGGTGTCAGATACCATCCCTACTAATGTGTTACTGGGTACTGACTTGGGCAGGTTGGTGTCACAGTATGTGCCCGCAGGGGACCCTCTGGAGCCAGCAGAGCCCTACGTGAATCCTGCTCATCTACAGGTATCTGATAATGATGTTGATTGTGATGGGGGCTGGGAGGGAAATCAGGATGTGGTTGCATGCAATTCTGTATTAGAGCCAGCTGAATCCCCATGCATAGACCTGGGGGGAGGGGAAGTGTATGTCCCATCTCTATCTCGGGGGGAGAACGATTTCACAGGAAGTGTAGGGGGATTCCCAGTAGCAAGCCACTGTGATGTGGGAGGGGGGAACCTCCCCTGTGTTGCAGCAGTAACCCGGCAGCAGTCTGTAAGGGCAAGCCAGTATCAGACTGGGGGTACAGGGCTGGAGGGTCTGTCACTGAGTGGGGAGGGGGGCCCCTCTGAAGAAAGTCCTCTGCCTGTAGTGTTGCTGTGTCCTGACCCAGAGGACAGGGGGGTTCCAGCTTCTGGGGCCCTGCTCACACCAGATCCCAGGTTTGAGGCAAACGGTCGGGAATTTGAGGCAGCCCTCCTGACCGATGCCAGCCTCGAAAAGATGAGAGGCCTTGCAGCCCAACCCCCTGCTGAGACTGATAAAGAAAGAATATACTGGCATGAAAATAGGTTGTACAGGGAATCCATGCCTACAACTACACAAGAGAAGTGGGTAAGTGACCGGCAACTAGTGGTGCCTTTGCAATTTAGGGAACAGCTTCTAAGAATAGCTCATGAAATCCCCTTAGCTGGGCATTTAGGGGTACAGAAAACCAAGGCCCGTTTAGTACATAATTTCTATTGGCCTAACATGGGTACAGACATTGCCAATTACTGTCGTTCGTGCCAGACTTGTCATCGAGTGGGGAAAAATAGAGATATGGGAAGGGCCCCATTAGTTCCGTTACCAGTTATTGATGAACCCTTCCAAAGGGTAGCGGTGGATCTCATAGGGCCCTTAGCTATACCCAGCAGTTCAGGGAAACGGTTTATTCTCACTGTGGTAGACTATGCTACCCGGTACCCAGAAGCAGTAGTCCTATCCTCCATCCGGGCAGACAAGGTTGCTGATGCCCTCTTAAGCATATTTTCAAGAGTGGGCTTTCCCAAAGAAATGCTCACTGATCAGGGGACTCAATTAATTTCTAACCTGATGCAGTGCCTGTGTAAGAAAATACAGGTGAACCACCTAATCGCCAGCCCTTACCACCCCCAGACTAACGGCCTGTGTGAACGTTTTAATGGCACTCTAAAGCATATGCTAAAGACCTTTGTAGAATCCCAAGGGAAGGACTGGGAGCGTTATCTCCAACACCTCTTATTTGCCTACAGAGAGGTACCACAGGCATCCACTGGCTTTTCCCCATTTGAACTGTTATATGGGCGGAGGGTACGTGGCCCCTTAGATCTGGTAAGCGAGGCATTGGAAGGCAAGCTAGATACTCCTGAGGTGTCAGTAGTTGAATATGTAATAAGATTCCGGGAAAAGATGGAGGCATTGACGGGATTGGCACATAACAATGTAACCCAGGCACAGGCCTACCAGAAACAATGGTATGATCGCCATGCCAGAGAAAGAGTTTATGAAACGGGACAGAAGGTGTGGGTCCTGGTGCCAATGCATCAGAATAAGCTACAGGCTGCCTGGGAAGGCCCATACACTATTCTAGAACGGGCTAATGATGTGAATTATGTAATTGCCCTAGATGAAGATGGGAAAAGAAAAAAGGTCTATCATGTAAACATGATCAAGGCCCATTATGAGCGGGAGGTCTCTGTAATGCCAGTTTGTGGTATGGCTGAGGAATCAGGTTCTGATCCTTTACTAGATTTAGTTGCGATGGCCCAGGGAACAGAGGGCATAGGAGGGTCACAGGTCAGCAGCATGCTCACCGTTGACCAAAGAACTCAGGTGATGGGGTTACTAAACTCTTATGTCAGTACATTCTCCGGAAAGCCTGGCAGAACCTCACTAGCCATACACCATGTAGACACCGGGGATCATCGCCCTATCAGGCAGATGGCCTACCGGGTATCCCTGGAAGTAAAGGCAAACCTGCAGCGGGAAATAGAGGAGATGATAGGGCTTGGTGTAATTGTGCCATCCCACAGCCCATGGGCTTTCCCTGTAGTTCTAGTTCCAAAGAAGGATGGTACTACTAGGTTTTGTGTGGACTACAGGAAACTAAATTTAGTCACCACCTTTGACGCGTATCCTATGCCCAGGATAGATGAATTGTTGGATCAGTTGGCTGGCGCCCAGTTCATTACCATAATGGACTTAAGTAGGGGATACTGGCAAATCCCAATGTCCCCAGAGGCACAGGAAAGGTCAGCATTTATAACACCTTTTGGGTTACATGAGTTCCAAACAATGCTCTTTGGCATGAAAAATGCCCCCGCCACGTTTCAAAGACTGGTAAATCAACTACTGGGTGGACTAGAAGGCTTTGCGGTGGCATACCTAGATGATATCGCCATCTTTAGCAACTCTTGGGAGGAGCATCTGAGTCACCTGTCTCAAGTGCTTGACAGGATCCAGGGGGCAGGCTTAACTATCAAGCCTGAGAAATGCCAAATAGGGATGACTGAAGTGCAGTATTTGGGACACAGAGTGGGGAGCGGTACACTTCGTCCTGAGCCGGGGAAGGTAGAGGCAATTACAAATTGGCCCACCCCTAAGACAAAGAAGCAAGTAACGTCCTTTCTGGGCACTGCGGGGTACTATAGGAAATTTGTCCCAAATTACAGTGCCTTGGCCAAACCCCTAACAGACCTGACCAAAAAAGAAGCTACCCCGTCTAGTGGAATGGACAGCCGATTGTGACCAGGCTTTTAAGACTCTAAAGACTAGCCTGGCCAGTGCCCCTGTTCTACAAGCTCCTGACTTTACCCGCAGATTTGTGGTACAGACTGATGCTTCTAACTATGGCCTGGGAGCTGTCCTAAGCCAGGTTAACAGTAAAGGGGAAGAACATCCTGTTATATACCTGAGCAGGAAACTGTTACCCAGGGAAGTGGCCTATGCCACTGTAGAGAAGGAATGTTTAGCTGTAGTTTGGGCCTTGCAGAAACAACCCTATCTCTATGGGCGCAATTTCACAGTTATCACAGACCACAATCCACTAAGCTGGTTAAACAAAGTAGCTGGGGATAATGGGAAACTCCTCAGATGGAGTTTAATCCTTCAGCAATATGACTTCACTATACAGCACAAAAAGGGCAGTGAACATGGGAATGCAGATGGTCTTTCCAGACAGGGGGACTGTGCTGAGCTAGTGGGCACAGGAGAAGGCCGATAGGCCATCCTCTGTACCCATTCCTGAGGGGGGAGGTGTAATGCCAGGGCCATCTTGCACTGGCATTTTAAAAGTTAATACTTAATTACTCAGTCTCAGGCTCACATAGAGACCCTTTATTGTATATCTCACCAGGGGGCTGTGGAAAGGTGACATCCATATCTGTCATCTGAGACGGTCTGGAGCCACACCATTTGGGCAAGGAAGCTGGGCCAGTCTGTTCTTTGATCGACTGATCAAAGAACAGAGCTGTGGACCTAGAGCAGCGGGGGGGATAGCTAGTAGAAAATTATGGATTATAAGAAAGTATCCATATCTCCCGTGTCATAGGATTCACAACCTCATAACTTACATATTGGTTATGAGGAGGTCACATGCTTCCTAACAATACCAAACAGGGCTAGCCTATACCCACCTGTTAGGAGGGCTGGTTCCTAGGGGACTGGAAAGTGGGAACCTATTAGTGTTTGGTATTGTTCTTCTTGCCCACATATGGATCACAGCCTGCCCATGTTTTTATTATAGTATTGGGTACTGGCAAGTACCCATATTGTATTAAGGGATATTGGGGAATATTGCCTGAGAGTAGCAAACCCCCTGCAGGGGGTCGTAAATTACATGTTCCTGGGCACTCCTACCTCATGCATAAGGTAATGAGGGTGTGTCCCAGCAGGAAATAAAAAGGTGACATTCCCAATATCACATTGTCATACAAGGAGGCTCCATTTTTTCAGTGGATTGTATGTCCAGCTTCCAACTCGTGCCTCAGAGGAAATACACTGACAACTTCAAAACTTGGTAAAGTAAGGGTTTTCTTTGTGTTTTTACTCCCTTTTATTTTATTTACTGTATTTGCAACTATGTCACCTTTGTAATATCATTTTTATATATATACATATGCACTGTTTCTTTTAAATATTAAATATCATTTAATACGTTAGTCCTTGTGCTCTAAACAAACTCATTGCCCTATGAATGCTTGTGCCTACATGTATGAACTCTTCGTATGTGTGGAAAGGGAAAGTTGCCTATTTGTATGTTGGATAACTAGTATGGCTAGCAGGAAAGTGTGTTTGAGTGTAGATTAACCCTTTGGCTGCTGGAGTGCTTGTTAGACTAGTAGGATCTTACCCTGAGTAACTACCATAGGAGAGAGTATTTGATATATTGTGTAGTGTGAGTTATTACCTGTTATAGAGGGCAGGGGAATAGTCACATTAGGTTTCTATCGCCTGTTAATGATAGATGGTGGCAGCGAATGAACTTTGTGGGTGTTGGTGTGTTTTTGGGGTGTCTGTTGTTAGTCTAACCTGTTTGGTGATTGAGAGACTGATTGTAACCCCTTGTAGCCAAACCCAAGAGTTAAGTGTGGTTGAGTAAGTTGTTTTTGTGACACTTGTCATTGACAGCTAGTGGCATATATTCTGCATCTGGAATACTGTAAATAATTGATAATAGCTTATATATTAAACAACTGTACTTGCAATGGTTTCTAGAAACGTCTGTTGTAAGTCCTAATAGCAAGCTAGCTGCAGAGTTATAAAGTTAATGAGACTCTGAAATTGTCAAATTATCCTTTGTCATAAAAGCTCTGGTATGTCTATTTCTAAAACTGCATATACCGGAATTACACTATAATTGATTTTAATTGAATCCCTCAATTCACTTTGTAAAAATCATACATGTAGCAAATCTGAATAGAAATGTTTTAATTGTACGAATTCTGGTGAAGATGTAGGTTTTGTTCACTTGGGTTGGTTTTTATGCAAATTTCTACTTGATGGTTTCACCACTGCTACACTGCTTTAGATATATGCTGCTTAACACAAGGTGAGACAGGGGTTAAAAGACAGCTGGTTATTGTTATTAATTGTGAGTTTTTCTGGTGCTCCTGCCTGGCCCCACTGCCTGCAGCCCTTCAAGCGTGTTTCTCATGTGTTCAGACTTGGGCAAGAGGAGTCAAAAATAAAAAGTAACTTTAAGTGTTACCATGGGAGTTTTTTTGCAATTTTGGTTTCATTTTACACCAGTGTTTCCACAAATTTCTATGTAAGAATATTACATTATTTAGGATGATTGCTAAATAAACATTCTGAAACTCTGTAGCATGGAGTTTAACTGGTAATCAATGGTCTAACCGTCTCACAAAAACCTCCAGTTCTTACCACATTTGTTTTCCTTATGTCCAAAACCTTTTGGATATTCATGGCAGGCTGTGGCAAATGGTTAATCTCTACAGTTAAATCTTTACATCTATATCTCTTTTATTCATGCACTTTAGAACATTAATAGCCAAGCTACTCTATATTGAGGTCAAATGGCTGTATGACTTTGACCCTAATATTGTTAACCTAATCTTTTTATGGTTATTTATCCACAATTTATCTAATCTGTAAGCAAGGTCAGGGTCCCCTATGTTTTTGCATTGTCTGGTTTTTGCCAATAGCTCTATATCTGACCCCAGTTATGCTGTTTACATTTAGCACTGCTGACCACATGTTATTTGTAGACGGGAGAAATTCTCCTGTCTCGCTTGCTGTAAAATTAGCTAATTTCCTGCAAAATTCACGAAGCGGCAGAAAAGTTCACAAAAAATTCATTTAATCTGAGCATTTCACATTTTCACAAAAAATCATGAAATTCGAACTTTTCACAAAAAAAATTGAAATTCGAACGGTTTCACAAAAAAAAAACCGTGAAATTCCAAGATTTTCACGGAAAAATCATGAAAATCGGAAACTGACGCAGAATTGACGCGGAAATTCACCGCAAATCGGTGCCAGGCAAATTAATTCAACCATCGCTACTTATTTGTAGTTTCCATATGCTTTAGTAAGAGACTATAAAAGTGTAAAATTATAAAAATCTAAATGCAATGGAAAGCGAAAAAGTGAAACCACAGATATCCTTCCAAATGAAATAATACTACAGAAATAGGATCCCTTATCCAGAAAGCTCTGAATTAAGGGAAGGCCATCTCCTAGAGACTCAATTTTAATCAAATAATTTACATTTAAAAAAGGATTTCCTTTTTTCCTATAGTAATAAAATAGTACCAGCTAAAATATAATTAATCCTTAATCCTTAATTAATTCAATTTGTTTATTTAGGTACAAAGAGCTCTGGATAACAGGTCCAATACCTGTATTGAGTATTAAATCAAATTACAGACATCCATCTGAAAACATATGCATTCTTACTACATATCTTCTTATTGCTTTGTTAGTATCCAGCAACAGTTAATTATTCTAATTACATTTTCGGATGAAGTTCAGAATTTACAGTGTACCTCATTTACTTTAAAACGCTCCTTTTAATAGGTTTAAAATGATGGTGTATGTTGAAGTGCTTAATTATTGCCTGTTCAACAATTTTCAGACATTTAATAAATATATTTGTTAAAAGCTGAAATGAAAATTAAGGGTTGAGAAATGTTCATACTGGTACTAAAGTAAAAGCTTTAATTAGCTCACTGATGAAAGCTTAAAGATCTGAGCTATGAGTTAAGCAGAAGAATACATTATACTACCTGTTCAATAAATACCAAGACAAAATAGCAAGGCTTTGTTTATATAGCATAATATTGCTTCTACTGTATATTTATATTTGTTATTATTTATTTATATATATAATTTGGGCACCTTAGAGCCCATGCTTTGGCATTATAAATTATACCAGAAAAGGTCATAGCTCCTAACCCTGAGAAAGCCTCACCCATGGGACACTTGTTATTTGTACTTAATAAACAACATATATATAATTTTAAGATTCAGTCTGATTCTTCTTTATAATTAGACTCCCACTGACATGCAGAGCTACACTGTAGGTGATATTTTGGGTGATATTTTGTATACTATCTTGACCAACATTTAAAGTCAAACTGAAAAATATTTTTCCCATTGGTGCTTGAGTTGACATATTTCCAAAGCATACATTAACTAAAATGAATAAATCATTTGCTCAGAGGATAATATGTTCATTCACTCAATCATCAAACTATTGCAATGGTAAGGATTCAGAATATGGTAATATAAAACCCAAAAAGAACGCAGCGCTCTCAGCTGGCAATAGTTAACTGAGCAGGGAGCAATAAAATGTTGCAGGCCTTGCAATGTTTTAAGCTAATGACTTAAAATGTACAGAAACTGAAGTATCCCAGGAATATGGTGTATGTGAAAAGTTTTGTAAAAATGCTAAAGTGCTTGAGCGAGACCAGTGAGTTTACTCTCATATTTTGACATTTAAAATCTGAAAAATGATATCCGGCATAAATTTTTCTGAATTCTCTAATGATGCATCTCTGAATTGTGTATCTTCCTGTCTCTTGTCATATTTTATTAATGATGATACAACACTGTTGCTATTATTTTGTTTGTGATAGTGTGTGAACCTCGACGTGCAAACTTGCTATACTAACAAACCAGTATATTTACATAACAGACTAACTTAAGTATGACCCAACAATAACATTAGTTGGTAGGCATAACCATTCAGGGTCAGACCAGGCCAGCAGGAGGGCCTACGTCGGCCCAGACCATCTACTCAATTGGCTGGCCCACAAAAAAAATGAAATGCAGGGCAGCGGGGTGGCATTTGCGCATGCACACTGCGGGGGGGCCCAGGAGGTTTGGAACCCGGTTGTCCCCCAATCGTCCAGTCCGAGCCTGTAACCACTTGACATAACTTATCAGGAGGCAAGTGGTTTTTGTATATAGGACACATTTAATTAAGTTATTTAACTAATTTTTTTTTTTTTTTTTTAAAAATTGCTGGTTACAATTTCTTCTTCAAATATCCGCTCCAGCAGTGAAAAAATGTTTTGCTGGATCAGCCTTTAAAGGAGAACTAAAGCCTAACATTGAATATGTATTTTATATACTAAACCTATTGTGCCAACCCAGAGGTTCAGCAGCCCTATAACAATAATGGTACAGGCCTACAAAGTTATCCACAGGAGCTCACCATAACTTATTAGACCTTCTTTTCAGTGTCAGTGACTCACATGGTCAATATGCTCTAGGCAGCTGTTGAGAAGTTATTAAGGTTCTCTGAAATCATCAACAGAGAGCAGTAGCTGATGCTACAATGCTGATGAAGTATTGTCCCTGGTTTCTGAGCTTGTATAATGGGAATCTAAAAAAAATGACTAGTTAGCCTTGTCTGTAATAGTGCACTCCAAAATTTAGAAGGACCACGTCCCAGGTGCTTTCCACAGCTAGGAGACATCCACATATAGAAGCACCCACAGGACTTGAAATAAACAATGGTGTTAATTCAGTCAATGTTTCATCTCCCCTCAGGGAGCCTTTATCAAGACATGAAGCACAGAGCTTCACTACTAAAGGGCTGTAGTCTATTTGGGCTGATAAAAAAAAGCACAGAGAATTATGTGCATCTTTGCTATGCTACTTCTTTGTTAAGATTTAGTTTCCTTTTTAAAGCAGACATTTCTTAGTGGCCCTTAAAGTGCAATGAATAAGACCACAGATGAAGGGGAATAGAATTATATCCTAAATCACTGCAGCCTTAACCTAGCAAAATATCTTACAATCTAATGACCGATGACCGACCGATAATAAAGTCAAGAGCTGGTTTTCTTTTAGAAAGAAATCAAGCTACACACACCAGTACAACTGGACATGTCTCTGCTATTAAACCTCTGGAAATAAAGGTTAAAGTGGATATTTGCATTTTCAAATGGTATAGGCCCATTTACTAATAATCAAATTTGAATTTTTCTGCAAATCTCAAAAAAAACTGTGGTTTTCCTATTTTTTCTTTAAAAAAGCTCTAGAAATTCAAGATTTATTAAGTGTAAAAACCACAAAAAAAACTAATAAAACTTTGCCAGGTATGTCCTATAGAAGGCAATTGGATTTTTATTTCCTCCAGTAATTGTCCTGAAAAAACTAGATTTTTTTTGAGGTTTTTGAGGTATTTGTATTTTTAGCACATAGTTCAGCTTAATTTTCCATTTGTACTTTTTTTATTCTGATCTTTTAATAAATGTCATGACATTTGTAGCTTTAGAGTCTGTGACTTTAGTTGTAGTTTCAAAAACCTCTAAAATCCATTAAGATCCAACCTTTGATAAATAGGCCTCCATGACTCTCTTTTTCTCTACAGTTTGGTTATAACATCATCCAAGGTTCCTAACCACCATAATGACTTAATAATTGTTATGGTTAATGATATAAAATGGTAAACTGTTTGGGTTTGAATTGTTGCCCAACTCTTATTCAATTACTCCAGAGTCGCACAAGCCAAAAGTTTTGCAGTAAACAAAATCAGGGTTTAAGGACATTGGATAAATGCTAAAGACACATAGAAGAGTCATTCTTCCACATTTCATAAATGTTGAAACACATTTTCTTCATTTTCAGAAGAACCAAATACAGATTCACTACTATTCAGTACTAAATGGTAATAACTTTTTTTTCTTACATTTTAGATTTACAGATTTTGATTTAACCCAGAAACAAAGACATTGACATGATTTAGGAAATAAAGCTTTATACTTTGAATGGATAATTCAATGGATGCATATGACATAATACAAGTGGATGACCTAAACAAAAAGAACATTATTTGCATTAAATGAAAAGTAATGAATTACCAATGTCAACCAAATCAAACAACTGCACAAATACCTCAGTGCATGTTTAGAAAAGTGCCTATTTAGGCAGCTTGGTCTTAGACAGTGGCAAATAAAAGTGGAAATAAATACACACAAATGTTTTCCTTTGCCTTAGTAAAATAAACCAGGTGAAGAGGCAGTGTTAATGACACATAATCAAAGTGTAAATGGCACATTAGGAAAGAAATATTTATACTATTAGTGCTAACTAATACAAACTGCCTAAAGTTAACTTAGCAAAGTGCTTACCTCTTTGTATCTCTTCTGATATGTCTTTTTTCCAAACTGCTGGCAAATGTTACGGTCATTTTCCCTGTCTGAGCCGTAGTTATGACTTAATTTGTTGTTCTTCTGGGATTTATAAGAGAGTCCATTGCTTAAAATATCTCGTTTCTTTTTTGTTAGTGGTGTCTGTTGCGTTTCATCTGTTTCATCTGGCATCAAGGCCCCATCCTTCTGTAAGGAAAGAATATACCTTTTAGATATTTCTGTAATAAGTTAAGGGTCCGGTAGCACCAAAAATTAAAATTATTTTATTTGCCTTGTGCATATTTTTTTTTCCCTTCTTCCCCCCCAGTGTTTTGCTATTAACAATGTTGTAACCTTTACCTGTTTTCTAAATTGGCTTCCACCTTGTCTATTGTGTTTACTCTAACCTGAAGAAGAGTATATGCCCACCAACAAAGTGTGAGTAATCAGGATGATACAATAATTTGGCCCCTAGGCTGGATCAACAGATCGTCATGTGTAAAGTATCTTACATGCAGCAAGCTCCATTCTATAGGATCCAAAGGTATTTTGGGCACATTGCCCCTCACCGAAGACAAGATTTTCCTCTACCGTTCTATGAATGTTTGGTAAATATCTCATTATCAACATTACATTAAAGTTCAAATCATCTTTGTATTTGGTTGTAAGTAGGTTACACCCATGCTATTATCTTGAAACAAATGTAATATGTAAACAACATTGTTGTCATTATCTTTGAGATTGCCAACTCCTTTGGAAGAGCCACTGGAGATAAGTAGAAAAATTAAATGTCAAAGATAAAAGGTTATCCAAATGATGTTTCTGATAAATATGTATCATAGAACAATTGAGAATATTGACTGGGGTTTGGCAGCTTCGCTCTCAATCTCAGCAGGACACCCCCGCTTCAGGTGTAAGCATAATCAATGAATAAAGAAGCTGAGAGAAAGCAAAAACGAGGCAAGTGCTATTTATTGCACACGACATGTTTCGGGCGTAGTGCCCTTTATCAAGTGTACAAAGTCTTAATGGTGAAAAACTTTTAAAGCGTTAGACAGGAAGTGAGATCACAAAAACAATTAACCATTCATGAAACAAAAGGTTCTGTGGGATGCTGATGTCATCTCCTTACACCTGAAGCGGGGGTGTCCTGCTGAGATTGAGAGCGAAGCTGCCAAACCCCAGTCAATATTCTCAATTGTTCTTTGAAGCCAGTACCGCTAGACTGTGGGATAGGACAGCAACCTAACATGTCTGAGGAGTCTATACCTCCAATTGCGACTACGTTTGCATATGATGATGCGGACATTGGAAGGATCTTAAGTAGAATTGACGCAGTGAATCTGCTTTCTATACAGGATACCACAACTAATGATTCAGAGAAGGAACTTCTAAACCTTCGCCGGAAAGAATTACATACCAGCCTGCACGTAAGCTCTTTAGCTGAATATATTAAAGTAAAGCGAATACCTAGAGGTTTAAGACTTGATATTAAACCTAATCTATGTACAGAAAATACTCTCTTACAACAACGTTGGCATGAAATATGCAATAAATGTAGCCTTGACTTAATGCTACTTACAGTTGAAACTCTCACAGTTAAACTGGAGGATATCCGGGTTCAGATCCAAAAGAAGAGAGAGCAACTAATACAGGAGAAAGGAGCGGATCAAGCAGATAAAGCCTTCAGTGAACAGGAGCAGATTTTGGCCAAATTACGTGAGACCATCATCCTCCGTAAGCGCAGTAAGTTTGAGAGAGACGCGCAAGACTACAAGGAAGGACGTGAGTACACGTGGCGCGAGATTAGGAAGTACCAACACGCGCAGCCGGATCAGCATAGCCCACGCCAGAGATACGCGGACCGTACTGAAAGAAGGCATTGGGCCCCTACCTACAACACACAGCCTCACTACCGGCAAAAGCGGCGCCATAGAGCACCACGACAGGGTGTACAAAGAGCCCAAACGGGAGCGGCGTCTAGTAGTGAAGAATGCTCCACTTCGTCTACACAGTCATCTGCCCCTTTTTTAGGAACGGCGGCAGCACAGGATATGAAGGATACACAACGTGCACAAAAGCCGCAGAACACCAGGGATCAGTATCCTACAAGGAATCGCAAAGCAACGAGGTAAATCACCTTGTAGTTAACTTATCATCGTATGAACTTGATAAATATGAAATACAAGTATTAAATAAAGGCTTAGGATTTGTGCCAACATATGATACTGAATTTGTAAACTGGGAAATAGACTTTCAAAAGTTTCTAAGGAATGTTAAATTGAAATTACATTTTGGTCCACAAAATACTTTTGCCAGTAGTAAATCAAATGACCCAATTGATGCATTTAGCAGCCTTAAAAATACCAGTACATTTGTACCCGAAGTGAATAACGAATTTCTTTCTGCTTTTGAGAAGGTTGTTACATATGAGGTTAAACAGATATGGGGAAAAAATGCAACCAGAGGGCATAAGACAAATTTATCCTTTAAAGAGAGGTCTGCATTACAAAAGCTAAAAACTAATGAATCATTGGTAATACGCAAGGCAGACAAAGGGGGTGCAATTGTTGTAATGAACAAAGAAACCTACCTGCAAGAGGCTTCTAGGCAATTAAATATACCAGGCCATTATGAAAAAATTGGAAGTGATCCTACCCATGTAATTAAGAAAGAGATTGAATTAATGGTATCGCAGGCAGCAGATAATGACCTTATTCCAAATCATTTAAAGGATTATCTGTGTAAAGAATATCCTCGAATACCTGTGTTATACCTTTTACCTAAAATACATAAGTCGTTGGAGAATCCTCCGGGTAGACCTATAGTGTCTGGAATAGACTCAGTACTAGAACCCCTTTCTAAATTTGTGGACAAGTACTTACAGCCACTGGTTGCAAATATTCCTACGTGTCTTACCGATACTACTGAC
This sequence comes from Xenopus petersii, assembly GCA_038501925.1. Lineage (NCBI taxonomy): Eukaryota > Metazoa > Chordata > Amphibia > Anura > Pipidae > Xenopus > Xenopus petersii. Next base: position 91,982,134 of record CM076674.1, on the reverse strand, counting down.
TTACTTTGTAAATTGAAGGAACTTGGAAAAGTGAACAGCGAGGTAAAACTATTTAGTATAGACATACAGAGCCTCTACACGTCTATCCCACAAGAGGAGGGTCTACAATATGTAGAAGATGCATTATTGGAAACAAATGTTTCCCATCAACTGCTATACTTCATAATAGATTGTCTGTCATTAGTCTTAAAGAAAAATTATTTCAGGTTCTCTGGAGAATTTTATTGGCAGAGGCAGGGAACGTCGATGGGGGCGGCGGTAGCCCCATCGTTTGCCAATATTTTTGTCCATCGAATAGAGAAAGAGCTGTTTCTGGTTGCACCATATATGCAACATATTACAGCGTTTTACAGGTTTGTGGATGATATCCTTGTATTGTGGGAGGGCCCAGAATCTGCCTTTGTGGAAATGGTGAACAAAGCTAATAAAGCACATCCCACTATCAAATTCACTACAGAGACAGGTGGCCACAGTATAAACTTCTTAGACGTCACAATAACAATAAACGATGGTAATATCTGTACTAATCTCTATCGTAAAAACACTGAGAAAAACAACATTTTACATGCTACCAGTTTTCATCCTGCCAAAGTGATTAAAGCGATACCTAAGGGTCAATTCATAAGGGCACGTAGAATTACATCCGAAGAGGCACACTATACCCAGGTAGCAAAAACCCTTAAACAAAGGTTCACTAATAGGGGTTATAAACGAAAAAACATTGAAAACTGTGTGAAAGAAGTCAGTATAATGTCCAGGAGTGAGCTCCTAAAATATAAACCGAAAGGGAAAGGAGAAGTTTTCCCGTTTGTGAGCCAATATTGTGCTTACAGCAAAGAAATTGAACATATTGTTCGTAAATATTGGCCATTGTTACAACAGGAGAAAACACTAAGGAGCACGCTGGTAAAACCCCCCATGTTTAGTTATAGGAAAGGAAGGAGCCTTCGGGATATATTATGCCCCTCAGAGATCAATCCCCCACTAACAAAAGGAACGCAGAGATTTCTCGGTCAGCCAAAAGTGGGTACATTTGCCTGTCTTAATTGTAATTGTTGCTCCTCTATCATTAAGGGAGAAACAGTGCGACATCCCTCAAATGGCACTTTGGTTAAGTTAAAACACTTTGCCACGTGCGACACTAACAGCGTAATTTATATGCTAAAATGTCCTTGTGGACTAGCATATGTTGGTCAAACTGTAAGATCGGTGAAGACTCGTATAAAAGAACATAAAGGAAACATAAGGAATTACAAAAAGGGAACGGCCACGGATACCACGGTATCCAGACATTTCAATATGGCCAATCATAACCAGTCCCAGTTAAAATGGACCATCTTAGAGGTGATTAGTCCAATATATAGAGGAGGGAACTTTAAAAAGAAAATTCTTCAAAGAGAAGCATATTGGATTAAAAAACTAGATACACTTCTTCCAAAGGGTATGAATGATAGTTGGAGTGTCAAGTGTTTCTTATAAAGTCGCCACTTTTTCTTTTTATATACATTGTGTATAAGTCACAGGATAGTAAAGCGCCTGATACATTGTGACTAAGCTTGTGTATTGAAACTGATGGCATATTTGTTTCTTCACAGATAATTGAATTACTGAGCCCAAGGTAGTTTTTCTGTAACATATACGGCTAATGGTAAGAGCATTGGGCTTTTTCTTCCTTTCAAATGATGTTAACATGTTATCTCGTGTTTTGTGGTAGGCCCAGTATATGGGCAGTTCCTTGAGGTTATGAAATTGTATTTTTTATAACTCTATTTGTAATGTTCTTAACTTTTTAACCTTTGTATTCACGGACTTTTTAACATTAATATTTTTAATATTTTTGCAATCTTTTTTCACTAAACAGTGGTGAATATGGACTGAATAAAAATTGGATTTGTCTCCCTACTCAAAACTAAGAGCACTTAGGAGATGACATCAGCATCCCACAGAACCTATTGTTTCATGAATGGTTAATTGTTTTTGTGATCTCACTTCCTGTCTAACGCTTTAAAAGTTTTTCACCATTAAGACTTTGTACACTTGATAAAGGGCACTACGCCCGAAACATGTCGTGTGCAATAAATAGCACTTAGCAGCAAGTTCTGCCTCGTTTTTGCTTTCTCTCAGCTTCTTTATTCATTAAATATGTATCATAGTTCAAAGTTACATGTCTAAAAATGCTAATGATTTGCCAAAACAAGCAATATTTTCATAACAAAGCGTGACTCTTCATCTGTAAAATGGAATTGTATTAATATGGAAAACATAATTATAATACATGTGTATTATTTTTTTACTACCTTTGTACAGTTGATTTTTATGTAGGAGGGTAAAGGGTTTGCTAACTTTTAGGTCCTTTGGTCCCCTGGGTATAGCTTAGATTGGGTCCTCAGTTACAGAAGGGAAGCTGTTTCTTTTTTCCTATGTGAAAGGATTCTGCTGGCAGTTCACTGGCCAGTAAATGTCACTATTATATTTTATAAAAGGGTAAGGTTTTTCTATACCCCAGGGATATAGTTGGCCTGCTAGGTTGGGTCCTTTTTCCCAAGAGTGGAGGGGGAATAGTTCCCCAGAGGTTATAAAAAGTTATGCACACGTGTGCTCAGTCTCTTTGGACTGCACACTTGCTAGAGGAAGTACAGTGCTGCTGCATAGAGCCTGGAACAAAGGAAGGTTCCAGAATAGGTGAAGCAAGTGTCAGATCAGAAACTGTAATAGGTCACTATAGAAGTGACAGATAGATTCAGGAAAGTTACAGCTCCAATGAGGAGCTTAGTGAAAGGTAAGTACCCTGTGGAGACAAGGCCTCTAGGTTAGAGACTGAAGTGGTTAGGCTCAGGGATAGAGAGATCCTTGTAGCGTAAGGCTAGCTGTGAGGTGCCTTCAATGGGGATTGTGCACCAAAGGCAGGCAAGGTGACTCAATTCAGAAAGATGACTTACAAAGGATCAAACAGTATCCGTGAGTAATACAATAGGGTGTAAATGACCTGCTGCCACTACTTATTCATGGAGTGTACCATCTGAGCATACACCTTGAATATGTGATTGACCATTGAGAAGTGTACCATCAGTTAAATAAATCTTTGGCTGTTTTAAATAACCACTGGGCCCCAAAGTTATTTTGTTCAAGAGTGAATATTGTGTGTGCTTATACCAGAGTTGAAAACCTTCCTCCATACCATAAGCAGGGCCCCATCTGAAGATAAAGAGTCTAGTTATATTTTAGATACTAAAACTGAAATAAGATACCGCGCACAATGCTGAAATTGTGCAGCAACTGCTGTAGCCAGATAGATATTGGAGCCTTAGTGGAACAGCATGCAAAGGTTTCAAGGTTTTCTGCCTTTTCTGTCAATGCACTAAGGAATGCAGTGGTTAACATAAGATTAGCATCTGCTGCAGTTTACAATAAAAAAAATAATAGTACAGGTGGGATCCGGAAACCCATTATCCAGAAAGCTCTGAATTACAGCCATAGACTCCTTTTTAATTAAATAATTCTATTTTTTAGATATTATTAATCCTTATTGGTGGCAAAACAATCCCATTGTGTTTGTTTAATATTTAAATGATCTTTCAGTTTATTTATGGCATGGAGAGCCAAATTACAGAAAGATTTCTTATCCGGAAAACCCCAGGTCTGGAGCATTCTGGATACCAGGTCCCATACCTCTATCTAGAAATGGTAGCATCCATGTGCTTCTCAAGTTCCTATGTCCCAGAGCTTCATGACCCCATTTGGTAAAAGATGACAGCACTTACTGGAAATAATTTAACTGTCATTTAAATGTCAAAGAGATACCCAATTAAATCTATCTACTTAAATATCATTCCACAAAATTTACTAGGGATGCACAGAATCCACTATTTGTGATTCGGCCAAATCCCAGAATCCTTAATGAAAGGTTTGGCCAAATACCAAACCGAATCTGAATCCTAACTTGCATATGGACAGGAAGGAAAAAAATGGAAAAAACATTTTTTACTTCTTTGTTTTGTGAGAGGCACCTAGCATAGATAACATGCTTAAAGAGGATTGTAAACCAATTTATTACAGAAAAATCAAAGGTGCTTTATCAAAATGCATAAGCATTAATCCACCCTGAAACAATTCCTTTATTTTCCTTGCAGAAAACAGAATGGAGCTATAAAAATCACTACTAATAAATCAGAAATATTTATGGAGATTTTATTGGAAAAAGCTCAGTAGCAGATGTTTCATGCCAACAATATTAAGGCCATAAACAATTCTCCATAACATTATAAGGACCTCACAATGCCACGTTTTCAAACTGTATTTACACAAAAATTAAAAATGGAATCAGCAGTTCAATGGCACTGATATTAGTGATTGCTTTTGATGCTGATCCGAAATGACAGCTGTTTTGTCAAGAGGGCACAAACTGGAACTATAATTTTTGGTGGGTAGTCAAAATATAAGAAGCTGACAATACCCTGTTGTACTGCACTTGAAATATATGTTTGTACTAATGATGGGCATCTGTTAAGTGGACTGCTTTGACAGATGTTATGTGTAAAGCTTGTATTTAATGAGCTAATATTTTATGGTAATGGTTAAATGGCAGGTTGAGCAACAACAGGAAAAAAGAGTGGATGAAAAAAAATGTTCATTGTGATTATTCTTCTTTATTTAGATAGTGCTGACACATTTATGCAGCATTTTACAGAGCTTGTTCCTCATTCACTGCCCCAGTAATCTTTACAATCTTAGGTCCCTATAACATTCACACCACATACTAGAGTCATTTTCATCAGAAGCCGAAAAAATGATCCCTATTTTTGAAGGATGAGAGTAAAAACACGCACGCTAGTTGTTCTCCAGGCAGCATTGGATGTACAGAGACCCTCAACTCATTGCCCATTGTCAGAGCACAAAAAGATGCATCTCCAGCCATAAGAGAAAATCTAATTGCAGCAAGGAACACTTTGAACCTTGCCCTGATTTTGTAAATTAGCCAAAAACCTTTTTTAAAAGGTAACTGAGCTGAGAGTAAAATGGCTTGATATTTGGATAAGCAGCAGGGCTTGTTATAAGTTGTTAATTAAAGCCAAAGGCTAAAAAAGGAGAAAATGGTTGTTTTGGCTAAGAGGGAATAATTAACAAGTCATTTGAGTGTATATATTTATCTATGATTACAACCAGTAAATTAGCATCAAACAAAATCACTTTCGATACCAGGAGGGTATTTGTATATTTTAAGCACTTTGAGTACAACAAACATGAAAGGTTTATATTTTGTAATTAAAATATCAATGTTTTCAATTAAGGACAAGACCGAATATTATTTTGTTTTGCAAAAAATTTTATTAAACAAAATAAATTAATCTCTATATACAGTATAACAAGTAGTATAATATAATATTTCCTGTATCCTCTTGATGACATGAAGAATCTGACATCTAGTGTATTTCATATGGCCACATTGTCACACAGTGTAGTAACTTGGGGGTTATTTACTAAAACTCAAATTAATCTCAGTTATTTATGAAAACAAAGTTGACTAAACTCCCTTCCACGAGACAAAATATGGCATCAAAATCGAGCATCAATTCATATTGTACGATTGACAATCTGCAAACTCGATTTTATGAAATTTTCACTGCGAAAATTCAACTTTTCACCATTATTAGAAGAAACCCCAGACTTTATTGGATTATCCAGTGCAGATCACAATGTCAAGAAACAACTTCACGGACATCTGACATTGACTTCTACATGAGTTCAACAGGTTTGAGATGGAATATTTTTAGATTCGGGTTTTTAGCAGCTTTGGGGAATGATAAATCTCTAAAAATTTAAGTTTTTTCATGTTTTCCCACTAAAAACCTTGACCAGGGAAAATCAAAGTTTAACAAATGAAACCATTTAATGTCCCAAAATCATGAGATAAAGTAATGATCCTTCTTCTGCCACTTAATTTATTGCCTTTCAAATAAGAAGCTTTATCTTGTGATAAAGCCTTTTTCATGTCACATGTAAATAAAATATGGTTAGTAGAACACAAATATGTATATCCAGACAGCAGTATCAGAGCTTCCAGTCTTGCATTGTTTCACTAATGTATATACCACACATGTTTCAGTTACAGTATAAGTAATTCATTAGTATATTAATGGGAATTAGCAGTCTATTAGCATTTTACTAGGAGAGCTATACAAACTGAAAAGGGCTGTTTTCCCAAACAAAAAGGTGTATTTTAAAATATTTAATTATGGTTGCTTATCACCAGGTTTAATTAAATACTAAAAAACATGATTATTATGTGTGTTATTATTTAACTTTAAAATTGTCAACAGAGAACTACCTCTCCACAACTTCCCTGAAAAATGCTAAAGATTGTTGGTGTAAAAGGTCAAAACTCAACATAAACCATCATGGCACATACTTTTACATTTATATTTTAAATATATATTTAAAAATAAATACATATATATTTATTTTTAAATGTTTTTTTAACAGAAGTAATTCATAGACATTTTTATATTTTTCCCAATAGAGCTTTTTGTTTTTTTGTCCTGTATGTTTCAGAATATCATTGCCATCAACTAACAGTAACTAACTAAGGATCACAGCAAGTCAAGAATGAAGCCATCCACTAGGGACCAACCCAAAATGATGTCCTATACCTGTTGACCCATTCAGTAGCAATGTAGATACAATATGTCCATTCCACAAAAAATAAAAGCTTCACTGCCTTCTACTGTAAACTCCTGCACTTGTGTATAAATATTTTACTATCAATTTTTATATCTGACAGTGAACATTTGTGTCCTTGTAAATGAAGTTGCACAAAACACTTGAGATAACAGCTGCTAAACAATGCATATAATAATTACTCTTCAACAAATAACTGGAGTTTGAGAACAGTACTGAATGATTTACACATTCATAGCTGTAATATGTGCCTTTGGCAGCAAAATAATAAATGACTAAGAGGCGACTATTTACATGGTAGCGATTTATCATAGAGAGCAAACTAAAGTATTAATAATTAATGCTTTTTATTTACTGGATACTTCCAAGGTAATAGCTTTTCTATGATTACTAGCTTAGGTAAGGTTCACACCATTGGGTTGTATATTTACAACAATAGATCCTAATCCATCCATGTCCTTGAACCTAATAAAATATATATAATATATTATTTTTGTATGGGATATGTAAATACAGTTCCTTTAGCTGATTAAAGTAAGAGGATGCTCACATTGGAAAGACTGACCTGTGGGCAATATGTGTGCAGTCATGGCAAAAAGAAACCACATACCCTACGACGACGTGCACCTAAATGATGCCAACTAAACCAAGAAAAGTGTCATCATTCTGCATTGAAGCACAAGCACAATTGCAAGGGTTTAAATGCATGGGACACGGTAGATTCAATGGCACTGGAATTATTGGGAAAATGTTGCATTGTGGGTAAAATGTTATGCCCGACAATTTATGGCTGAATTTGGACTTTACACACAGCACATGTGCTTATAAGTGATCCATATAAACATAGTACACATTCAGGATTTGGAGTGTAACATACTATTTATCAATATAGCATGATATATGTTATAGCTATATTGGCTGCCTAAAATTACCTAATTATGTTACTTGTTATAATATCCAGTGCATCATCTGTGCTCTGTCTGTCATAAGCCAGCAAGGAACCCATACCCCTTTACCCTCTCTACTCTGATTTAGTCAGGAAGGATGTAACATAAGATTCCTGAAACTTGGCAACTATAGCAATAAGAAAATGAGTTATTTAACATTCACTATATATTGGCAAGCATGTGTTATTATATAGCTGTGCACAAAGGAGCCCTGGAAGCAATTAAAATTATAATCAGTTATGGTTTCTTTATGTGCAGTGTTTTCAAACTGCAGGTTCAGATTTTATAATATTTATATAAGGCTTAAATTGTAATGTCCTCCCCTTGCATAAACAGTCCAGCAGCCAAAGCATATACTGTATATGTCAGGTCTTAATAAAATCATACAAATATAGGATTTCCGTGCCTCTTGTAATCTTCCTCATGGGTTATAATGATTATATACCTCCTGGTTATGATGTACGCCTGTTTAGAACCTCCTTGGAGCTTTGGATTTAAGGACAAAGCTCCCAACATACTGTTCCGTTGAAAGTGAAGCTCATTCATCTTGTTCGCTGTGTCATGCAGTTAGAGGTAGATTGTTATCACTGGCAAAAAACTGTCACTAAACGAGAAAACCACTGACTAAAATAATAAATTGAGTGTGTATAAAGAAATACCAAAATCAATATCAGTAATGTAATCACTGGGACAGGGATTTGGTGCCCTTGGCTCTCCAGTTGTTGTTGCACTGCCATTCCCAGAAACCTCCAATGACAGTTACAGCTGTCAAGCTAATCATCATAGATTTCTGCTCTCAGTTATCAAGGGCCACCAGGGGATGAAACTAAGAGCTTCAGCTTTTAAAAGCAGTATTCTGGCTAATATTTAATAACAGCAATGTGGAGTCCCTTTACTTAGTTAGTCGTTTGCAGTTGTCAGCAGATATTGTTATTCATTATGAATTTTCTTTATACAGGGTACTTTGTGCTCTACCAACCTATTCCAAAGGCCAATATTAGACACCCGCTTACCCCAGCCTTTATATTTTTGGCTAATTAACTATATCAGAATAATTATTTATTTTGCACAGCCTATCTACAGTATTTGCCCAGTTTTTTTTTTTACACTGAACTGTTCCTTTAAAAAGAAACATATTTTACTTGTCTGTTCATACAGAGTATATGAATATTCTCTGTATATTTTTGCACTTTCACCACATTGGACACATTATAACTGTAGGGCACCTTAAACTGAAGTATTTATATAAAAACTAAGGGTAAACATTAGTGATGGGCGAATTTGTGGCGTTTCGGCGGAAAATTTGCGAATTTCCTACGAAATTTGCGAAACACCGGAAAATTTGTGAAAATACGCCGGCGTCCGTTTTTTTTAATGCCGGCGAATTTTCGTGGCAGTTTTGCGAATTTATTCGGTGGCGAATCGCAGGAATTCGCGTCTGGTGAATAAAGTCGCCCATCACTAGTAAACATCCATTTTCCATGCCCCTGAATTGCCAAATGACCCAGTGCAGGATGTTAAATTAGTGTGGGTAGTTCAGTGAATATAAAGAGCCAGACATACAGTATAATGTTTTTAATTGCATGTAAATTACAATTACAAATAGCTTCAAAATGAATGAATGTATATTAGAAAGTTGCTTAGAATTACATTTTCCTTACTATGCAAAAAAAAATGTTTTTAGGGTGGGGTTTCCCTTTAAGATGCCTTGGTAATGGTACGGAACTAGGTTACTATTTATTCAATGTTTAAAATAAAAGGTACAAATGTAGGCTTCAAGAAGGAGAAAATTGTACATCAAAAGGGCTTCAGTACATTCTTCGTAGTCAAGCATGCACTTCAGTTAATTCAAATGTCACCGTTATAATACTAAGCACGACATGGCTGAACATTATTCAATTTAAATAAACAGTTTACTTGTCAAATATTTGTAATAAAATATGTTAAGAAGATATTTTCCTTCATTCCTTCAACCAAGAATATGTCATTATTGTAGACCATTAATGCTGGAATTAATGCAAACCTGTCCAGAGCTATAAACCATGCCTTTACTATAATACATGCAGTTTAACAATTACTTGAACCTACTGGTTGAGAATTAAACAGATAAACTGAACTGTTTGTCTTACAAAGGTTTGTCCTGAGATATATAACTTTGCAGTGATTTGTCATTCTACAAGCCTACGTTATTACTAGTTATTAGTGTATTGCAACAATCAATTCAGACTTAGTTTACAGATTTTTTTAACTAACACTACTAACATGTCACAATCGTAATCTGACAGTTCTTAATGTTTTTGGGAGAGCTCCACCTGTTTTAAAAAATAAAAGGTTATAGTGCAAGACAGGGAACATGGCCAATCGGTGTAAAATTACTAAACAAATTTTAGGTTATAATAATAGGTGGGCCCATAATAAAACAAACCAGCTTTACCACTGTGCATCTCCACATGTCAATTAAAGCTTCTGGATAAAATACTGAATTGATAATATTAGTTTTCTTATTTATATTTGAAAGAGGCAATTCAGCTTCCTAAATCTTATTAAAGGGGTTGTTTACCTTTCATACCCTCAGTTCAGTTCAGCTGTTTTCAGATAGTTAGAACAGAAACATAGACTATTTCTGAAAACACCTGAACTGAAAAAAAAGTGCAGTGTGCAAAGTGATGAAATTCTGAATACAACTTGCAATGTTTTAGCCATAATGCAGCAAATTTTACCATATTGGCAACACAATTGAAAGCAAGAGGAGCAGTGATGGATGAATTTCTCCCGTTTCACTATTGCCGTCTTCAAGCTAATGGTCCCAATTTCAATATGTACACTTGCTCCCAATTCACAACAGGAGATGGGGAGCAAATGAATATGTTTTAAATTTAAAGGGAAGGCAAAAAGGGAGGACGTGAGGTATGTGGGTCAGTATTGGGACCCCTCTTCCTAGGACATTTGATCTCTGTAATACATGGGACATAATTATTCGATTGACGCAAATCCTTTGTATCTGGGCATGCAGACTATTTCCACATACTAGTTAAATAATTCCAATTTAATGTTAAGTAAATGTTCCAACAGCTATTATGTAGGTGTTATTTCTCTGACATGTATTGAGAAATACATGGTATTGGCATACACAAAGAGTGAATGCACACATCTACACACACAGCCCCCTACTGCTCTATTATTTCAACAAATGGGAGCCAACAAAGGCTGCCCAGTCAGTTACAGAGAGAAAACTCACATCATCTTTTTCAGACAGAAGGGGATGCAATTATTTAAATGCTGCCTTTCAGAGGAAATAAAGCAGTGCCAACTCCTACAAGCAATATAGTCACTGACAAATAAGGCAGTTTATGAATTTCTATAAAGCCTGACATGCCAATAATAAAAGTGAAGATTTAATATATAAATACCATTTTGTACAGGTAACTTAAGGGATTTTATTTTTTTTCTAAACAATGAATAAAATAAATTTTACATAATCGTATGTGTTATTTGTCACATTAGATTACATGTGATACTAGGGATGGTGACGACTAGATAATTATTATCTATGTCCTTATATGTAAAATGACAGGTCTGAAAGAGCTGGTAATTCTATTTTTGGATCCTGAGCAAAAAATGTTACAGTTACATGGTTTAATTGCATTGAAAAAAGAACAAAGTTCAACCCCTCCAAATTAAACCCAGCGGCCATACATACACACAATCACACCGACCCCTCCATACACTCACATAAACTATATTAGTGATGCACCGAATCCAGGATTCGGAATCCAAGTGCCTGGCTGAACTGAATCTGAATCCAAAAAAATCACATGACTTTTCATCACACAAACAAGGAAGTTAAAATTTTTTGCCACGTGCTGTTCTCTTTCCCCCTCATATCCCTAATTTACATATGCAAATGAGGGTTAGGATTCAGTTCGGTATTCAACCAAATCTTTCACAAAGGATTCGGCCGAATCCTAAAATATTCGATCCTTAAACTTAATATACCAATATCTATACTAATTGTAGATTTTAGTATCACAATAGCCTTGAATATTATGTCTGTCCAAGAAAACATCCAAGCCCCTCTTAAAAGATTTAACAGAATCAGCCATCACAACATCACCCGGCAGTGCATTCCACAACCTCACTGTCCTGACTGTAAAGAACCACCTACGTTGCTTCAAATGAGAGTTCTTTTCTTCTAGTCTAAAGGGGTGGCCTCTGGTACGGTGATCCACTTTATGGGTAAAAAGGTCCCCTGCCATTTGTCTATAATGTCCTCTAATGTACTTGTAAGGTGTAATCATGTCCCCTCGCAAGCGCCTTTTTTTCCAGAGAAAACAACCCCCAACCTTAACAGCCTACCATCATTATTTAAGTCTTCCATCCCTCTAACCAATTTAGTTTCACTTCTCTGCACTCTCTCCAGCTAGTTTTTATCCCTCTTAAAGGAGAACTAAAGCTTAATTAAAGAAGTAGGCTAGAAATGTTGTGCATTATATTTTGGGCTTCTGTACCAGCCCAAGGCAACCATGGTCCTTTATCAGAGAAGATCTTTGCCTCCAAATATGCCCCAATAGCTTCACATATTTTTTTGTGCTGATTCACTGCACATGCTCTTTGCTGCTGTCACTTACTGAACTTAGGGACTAACTCAAAATATACAGTACACATATATAAATGTCACAATATAAGGCTGATTACTAATTAATACAGATAATTACTACATGTCACCACAGAAACCAGTGCAACTAGCATGAGGATCTAATAATCAGCCTTGTAGCATTGCCAACCTCATAATTTGCGATGACCCCTAAGCTTAGCTGCTCAACAGCTGCTCAAATCTCACTGAGCATGTGAGTGTCACAGACACTTTTCAAGATGGTGACCCCCTGTGACAAGTTTTAAGTCCTGGATCATTGCTGCTATTGAAAAGCTGAAACTGGTGCAATACGTGTAGTATATAAAATATGCCATTTTTAGCAATATTCATTTTTAGGGTTTACTTCTCCTTTAAAGGGATTCTGTCGTGATTTTAATCATGTAGTTTTTATTTCTAAATTGCACTATACTACAATATAACACTTCATTCCTGAACCAGCAAGTGTATTGGTAATATTGGTGTGTAGGCAGCCATCTCATGCCATTTTGACACTTTAGGATGGAACTGCTTTCTAGCAGGCTGTTGTTTCTCCTACTCAATGTAATTGAATGTGTCACAGAGAAATGGATTTCAGTGCAGAATGCTGCTGGAGCAGCACTATTAACTGCTTCATTTTGAAGAAAAAAAAAATCCTATGACAGTATCCCTTTAAGTACTGAAACCCAAAACTGTATTGCATATTCAAAGTGAGGCAAAATGATGTTTTCATCCCTTGAATGAATGCACTTTTGTATGCAAGACAGAATTCTACTCGCTTTAGTTGCCACAGAATGACACTGCCTAAAACTAGACAACTTTGTTAGTGTGTAACTTGTATTATATTATTTCAGCCAAAGTGCTTGACCTTGTATCTATCAACAGTGAACCTCATTTTCCAGTTTGCTGCCCAGTTTTACAATTTAATCACTCTGCCAAGTGGTAGCATCTTGCATTAAACTAAGAATTCTGTACAATTTAGTGTCATCAGCAAAAATAGAAACAGTACTTTTAATGCTACCTCCAGGTCATCAATAAAAAAGTTGAAAAGCAAAGGACCAAGTACAGACCCCTGCACTACTCCAATAACAAAACTGGTCCACTACTCTCTGTAATCTATCTTTTATCCAGTTCTCTATCCAAATACAAATACTCTGTTCAAGGCAAACATTACTTAATTTAACCAGTAACATTCTGTGTGGTACTGTATCAAATGCTTTAGCAAAATAAGTTGATTAAATCCACTGCCACCCCAGAGTTGAGGTCTCTGCTCACATTCTCATTGAAAGAAATTAAATTAGTCTTGCAAGATCTATTACGCATAAAACCATGCTGGCACAAACTCTAACCCCCATATGTAATAAAAGGCACTACGTTTTCCCAGGAGCAGTAACCTATAGCAAATAGTGATGGGCGAATTTGGGGCGTTTCGCTTCGCCGAAAAATATACGAATAAAGCATGCATTGTTAGTTGTATTACTAGAATTGGGACTATTAAGAAGGAACCCTTCATTAGTTAGTTCCTCATTTCTGTAGACAGATGAAAAATAACTTCAGAATTTCTGCTTTTTCTCTGTTCTCATCAACCAACTGACCCTCTGATATTAATGGGCTCTCCCCTTCCTGGTTTATATTTTTTTTTTACAATTTTTTACTATTTACATATATAAAAAATAATTTGGGATTACTTTTATTCCTTGCTGCAGCACCCTTTTCCATCTCTATTGTAGCTTGTAGCTATTTTTGTAACAGCCATGGAAGACTTATATAGGAATATAAACTAATGTCATGTCCCTGCAGCCCATTCTAGATATGTTCAGTGGATATTATATATGCTTGTGTCTGATGTCATATAGAAGTAGCTACGTTTTGTGTAGTAACTTTTTGTACTGGGTCTATATATCAATTGAGATTAACAACTCTTTTCATGTAGGCAAACATATGGTAGTTTTGACAAACAATAACATTATTTTTAATGTCAGCTAAGTTGACTAAAAGGGGGTGAGGATGTTTTTTGGTATAAACAGCTTTCCAAATGTGTGTAGGTCAAACGTTCCATGGCCATGTAGTGGACATGAATATAACTTTGTCCAATCCTGTAAGTAAAAAATATCAGTTTTGATGTAATTTTGGTTTGACAAAAATGCAACCATTTATACCCATTTTTCTTAGAATTTTAAGAATGGAAAATATTAACACATATTTAAGTGAGCAACAAAATCTTTTACAATATAGAAATGCAATGGTGCCTACTGTTACAGAGTCAAAACCACTAATTAAGAGAAAATATTGTTTTTCAGGAGTATGTATTTGCCCACGGTGGGCCAAATGCACTTCAAAAAAAAAAAAAATCAAGTTTGTGCCAGGTCATATCATTTTAAGTTCTGAATACTGTTAGGACCACTGACCCAACAGTTAGATGTGTGGATTGAGCAGGATCTAGGACACAGGCAGGTACTGGCAAATTTTTACTCAGTCACAGGCATTTAAAATAGATACATGGGAACAGGAACAGGAACAAACAGGGTAGGCAAAAGAGCTAAAGGAAGCAGGCACTGGAACAGTGCAGTTAATACTGGCACAGGCAGAGAGGCATGGCTAAGCAAAGACAGGGATGGCATTATTCAAAAGTTGTGAGAAATCAGGCCAAAAGTGGCAACCATCTGGTTCAAAGCAGAAATATACATAGAGGATCAGGCAGAGAGGTCATATGAGCAGCCAGAAAGCACTGGCATCTGCAAACTTTAAATATTTAATTTTGCACCACTCATGTTCACTCCCGACTACTCCCTAACACTTATGTTAGAAACCAGTGTTAGGGAAGGACCATATGTAGCTACATCCAGCTATATCTTCATTATTTTCATGAATCCTTTATTTCCACGAATATTTACACAGAAACAGTTGATGATACCTTACTATTATACATAGGGAAAATGGAATATGTCAAGTTGCTTTAGAGCAATCAACATTACCGCATTCATTAGAACAAAATGTGTCTCCTCTTTTCATCAGTTAAGTCGCTTTGCTGATTTTCTTTGCAGAACATAATATATGTTTTACAAATGACCTTTGAGAATCCAATTAATGTTGTGATTTCAGCCATTAAATGCCAGGTGATGGTACTTTAGCTTCACCGGAGAGATAACAAATATATGACACTAAAAGGCTTCCTTAATAATATAAACAGAACACATATTTTGTGAACATTTTAGACTGGCTTTGAGGTGAATAATACCAAAGCATGAAATCAAGCCTTACATGCCCAGTATGGTTTCATGGAAAGATGTAAGCTTTGTGAACACTTAAGGGGATTTATAATCCTTGTAACTCTCTTCCAAATCTTTTGATAAAATCAAAGTACTTATCCAGCACCCCGGACCCTATCCAGAACACTAATTATTTGAGTAATTAGAGCATTTCATTAAATGTGTAGACAGAGGCGCTTCTATAATGAGGCCGCCTGAGAAACTCGCCTCAGGCGGCAAAATGTGTGTCAATTCAAAGGGCGGCATTTGGACAGCTGCGGTAAGAAAAAAAAAACTTGCTTTGCAAATGTAAATAAGCGCTGCGCATAATGCGCCTGCGCCTACACCTTCAGTCAGTTCCCTCCTGCTTGCTGCTGCTGCCGGGCTACCACCCCTGACTTGTCCTGGCTGTGATGAGCGGAGTGCGGTGCCAGTCAGTGCGTCAATGTGACGTGTGTAGCATGCTGCGCTGCGCTCCGCAGCTCCCTGCTTACGTGACGCCGGTGACTTCACTGGCTCCGCGCATATCTCTAGGGCTGGGTCTGGGACTCTGCGTGTGTAGGCTTTTGGAGACTGGAGTTTGGAGTTTGCAGTGCCTGGACCTGGTGGTGCCGTGGTGGCTGGCTGCTGCATCTGTCTAGGGCAGCAGGCACTGTGTGAGGCAGAGTTTATTCACAAGAACCAGGTACTGTACTGTACTTACAGAACGAATATTTGAAATAAATCATATAATAGTTGTACTGTCTGTCTGTCTGTTATTTGAATTCTCCACTACCATTCCACTGTGTGTGTCATCAAAAAGCCAGTATTTATAATAAGTCACTTGCCCAGGTGCCCTCAATGCGTTACTGTATATACAAATTACCAAAATAAAATTGTTGATAATTAATTAATTAATTTATTAATTAATTAACTAACACCGGTAAGTTAAAAAAAAAAATTAAAAAAAAAAAGTTGCATGTTCCCTGGTTAATGCATAAAGATGAAATTCAAAGTTTTTTTTAGAAATTAAGGGGGGAATTTACCAAAGGGAAAATTCACCAGTGTGACGTCATTTTGGCACTTTGCCAACGGGTGCTGGCGTAAATTCGCTAGCGAAGTAGACATACTCTAGTGATATTTTGCACCCTAACGGAGGAGGGACGTAACTACGTTAATTCACTAACTTTTTTTACTGAACGTTACCTCTTGCACCAGACTTAACTCAGACCAGGCAAAGTGCAATAGAGTAGATAGGAGGATCTTCAAATATAGTTGACATTTTTTCTAAGTCCCAAAAAACGCTGGCGTCTTTTATATTTTTTGGGGGTACTCTCCTTCCCCCCTACATTTCCTAACATATGGCACCTAAACTATACAGTGGGCTCATGTGTAGGGCAATAAAACAACTCTATTTTATTTAATGAATGTTTCCCAGGCTTGTGAAGTGTAATGTAGATTATGCTGCATATATGTCAATTGTACTTGAACTTGGCGCCGTATGCAAATTAGGCATCACTGACTTAACATTTAGGGGCATGTTTACTAACACTGGCGATAAATATCTGGAGAGATTTCTGGAGATGTTGCCCATAGCAACCAATCAGATCGTTGTTTTTGTTTTCTAACTTTGCTGTGGCTGTTTAAATCTAATTGCTGATTGGTTGCCATGGGCAACATCTCCAGAAATCTCTCCAGATATTTATCTCCAATGTTAGTAAACATGCCCCTTAGTATGATGTAGAGAGTGATATTCTGAGACAATTTGCAATTGTTTTTCATGTTTTATTATTTATTTGTTTTTGAGTTATTTAGCTTCAGTTTGTTCAGTCAGATTGTTGAGCTTACAAATTATTAATTTTATTTGAATCTTTACTGGTAAGTCTCTATTTTTATTGTTAGTAATGACTATGGGAGTTTTATTTCCTGTACATTTCTTGTGTGATAACTGCCTAATAGAAGAATAATTATTTGAAGGTTTTTTAATGTCTATAAATTAAAAAAAGGTAGTACGAAGTATCTATCTACAAAGCATCCAAATACTTTATTAACTTTAGGGACAGCATGGTAACACATTAAGGGCAATTTACCTATCCTGTATAAGAAAGGCATGGTGTGTGGGGGAGAGACATGGGGGCGTGGCACGGGGGGCGCATTGCCATGCTTTCGCCTCAGGCAGCAGAAAGGCCAGAATCACCCCTGTGTGTAGATAGGTATCTAAGTGGATACTTTGTAGCAAAGAATTTCAGGTCATCTCAGCAAGAACAAATATTCACAAGCTTTAGGTATAGATGGCCTAGAAAGTTTCCTAAACTGTGGAGCTAGCTGTTCTGGGAAATTCTGGAACCATAGCAAGTGAGTCTAATGACAATGTTCCTGGATATGCCATATTGTTAGGCGCAAAGGGCACTTGATACACACAAAAAGGGCAAAAACAAAAATGGTCTGAAAACATTGAACAATATTATCCATTTAGTAAAGAGAAAGTGATTATAAAGATATGATCAGAGGAAGCACAGTACAGTAGTCTGAAATGTATAAATGAATTATGCTTAGCAGCAGTCATAGTATGAAACACAATACACCATTCTTGAGTTAAAAGCTAAATAAACAGGATTATGGTGTTAATTTCAAAACTTTCCTGTTGACTCTAATAGAATTCAGTTTATTATTAGTAAATCCAAAGTGGGGTATCACAACAATTTACTGTATCCCTAATCCTTTTAACACATTTACATGTTCTGCAAGCAGTGAATGGAAATTTTTCTTCTAGAACCCTTGGTTTGTGTCTAACAATGAAACCAACCAATTGTACAGTACATACATGATTATATTCCACATAATTACCAGTTTGTTGTCATACAGGGAATAAAGTGCTTGAGCATGGCCTTATTCATGAAATGGGAGCTATACATGAATAAGCCATATATTTTATTTTTCTATTCAAAATTGTTAGGTTTGCATACATATGTAGATATTTCTGCAGTATGTATAATAGCACATAAAAGATCATCCTATTGTGGGTCCTATATAGGTCCATGTTCAATGCTGTTTTGTCCATGCTTTTGGCCATCCCAGGTAACATTAATTAATGTTTGGTTGTTGAACCAGAATTGTGGCTCTTTTAGTGTAGAGAGGGCAATTCACTGTAATTATTATCCTTAATTGATATAGTCCTTACACATACAGCATCATTTTATATACATTATACATCAGTCCCTGTTGCGGTGGATTTTCCAGTCTACAGTCACTATTTCATTCATACACACTATGTTCGATTTTGAAAGAAGACAATTAAGATCCCCCTATATTTGTATGGAGAGAAACACATGTAAGAACAGGGAGAACATACAAACTAATTGCAGATACTGTAGTTCCCTGGCTGGAATTGAACCAAGAACCCTTGCAAGACAAATCACTGTGCTACCATGCCGCACATCTGAAACATTTACCACCTACAGAAACATACCTGTATAAAGTATACAGGGAAAATATGTGTAAACTTAAAAGAATGTACAGTATACAGACACAAACTTTGCACATAAATAAAAGCATAGTTATTTACTGATAGTTTTAAGTTTTTGTACTGATATTGGTATCCCTTTGATAACCTTGTGTATTATTGAATTATATGTAATTCATAAAGAAAACCAAAAAAAATCTGCAGCTCTTTTGTCTGCTTGAACACAAGAATAATGTTGCTCCTCTAGAGACTTCATTTAATGAAATTTGCGTTGGTCACTATGACTCTATGAGGCTAGAGCATTACCCTGCAGTCAGCTACTTTAGAGTTTAATTAATTGCTGCCTTATTATACCACCTTTTGTCCTTGGGAGAATATAATGCATCCATACCTATTACTTTAAAATGCATAATACCACCTAAGACCAACTGCAGTCCCTGAGCATAATTTGTATTCAATTACACAGTAAAACCAGAGTGTTATGAAGTAAAACAGCCATATCTATTTGCATTTAATGCACTGTACACAAAATTCAGCACAAATCTGTCATGAAACAGAGGTTAAATAATTGTACTTAATGTGGCAGAATCAGCTTATCAATATTCATGAAAAGGCAAAACTGCACCTGCCAGTGTAATGTGGTAAATCTTTAGTAAATTTCAATTAACATTCAGACATTAACAAGGATAGAACAGTCTGCTTCTTATTAGAAGTAACAGCATTTGTTCTTCACAAGTGGAGGTTTTTATACAGAAATTCCAGCCTGTTATCATTAAGGCCCTCAACATGCACAGGTGTGCTGCACATGGAGACAAGAATTTGCTAATGGTTGGGTGCCAGGATTTAGAGAATAAAAGGAAATAGTTATCAATGAGTATCAAAGGCATTTTATTCCACTTTAAACATACTGTGCATCTAGAATATAACAATGTATTATTAGGAATCTTTGAACATCTTTGAATCTGTTAACATTTAGCCATATCAAAAAGCTCATTGCAAGTAGCTATATTGCTTTTGTAAGTTTTTTTTTTTTTTTTTTTTTTTTGTGAGTTTTGATGATACAATTCTCCTTGGCATTAGCTGGGTCACCTCAGAGGTAGTTATGGATTCAGAAAAGGGAACTCTTGGAGTCTACTCTCTAATTCTATAATCCACTTTGGGGACTGTGCAATAAGATATTGGTTAACCAAATGACTACAGTTTTCCTGCTGGCACCTAGTAAGTTTGATATGTATTACTTCAAACTATGTTAGAACAATCACCTCCCTTTTTATATGAGGCTTACTATATTTTAAAATAATCCTGTGCAATAGATCTTTCAAAGGGAAAGCAGTACAGTCTTTTATGGATTGTAGTGAAAAGGGCTGGTTCTGCAAACACTTTCAAGACTACAGAAGTCTTTTAAGACAGTTAGGGACTAGTGAACTTTTTGGCATGGGAAAGTTTCACTAAAAAATCTGCGGTTTTACAAGTAGTAAACATTTTCACAAATGTGTCATAGAATTTCACCATGTGGTTGGTTTCACCAAAAATGTTACTTCTTGCACCAGAATTGCCTTCGCCACCTCAGACCAGGCAAAGTGCAATAGAGTAGATAGGGATTGCTTCAAAAAACTTTTTTAAGGGTGATAGGCTAAAAAAGATTGTAAATTTTTTTGGGGGTACCCTCCTTCTCCCCTACATTTCCTAACATATGGCACCTAAACTATACAGTGGACACACGTATAGGGCAAAATAACAACTCCATTTTATTTTATGAAGCTTTCCAAGGCTTGTTTAGTGTAATGTATTTGCTGCTACATATACATCCATTGTACTTTAACTTGGTGCTGTATGCAAATTAGGCATCGCTAGTGTAACTTCGCTTTGCTTGACGAATTAACGCTAGCGCAACTTTGCTACCTTTCGCCTCCCTGAGCGCAACTTCGGATTTTAGTGAATTAGCGGCGACCTGGCGAAGTGTGGCGAAGCCAACGCTGGCGCAACTTTGAAGGTAAGTAAATTTGCGCCATTGACAAATGGAGCTTGTTTTGGAGATGTCTCACCTGTTCAACTGGGAGAAAGGATATCTAGACAGTACAATACTGATACTGGAATCTCTGTCATGTTTAAAAGAAATTGGCAACATGGGAGCCTTTTTTATACAAAGAACAGTTGCAGTATTATGGAAAGGAGTTTCTCTAACAAGGTAGGGCAATGTATATGCTATTGTGGAGCTAAAAATGCCTTATCCACAATGTGATATCATCACCTTCCTATTCATTTAGTTTTTATGGTTTCACAAGCTTTTATACCAAGCAAAATGCTGCAAGTTCACTCATCAATAGTGACAGTGTAGTAGGTATCATGTGACAAGGAGGAAGCCATGTGATGGGCCTGGTACTCACTCTTTGCACAGGGGCAAACAGTGTCTGGATACAGCAGTGATTTAGCACTAGTTTTTCCAATGTAAAACAGCCTTTAAAACACATACAGTAGGTGAGGGACAGTGCTAAGAAACAAAAAGCAGTCACTGACTATTTAAAAAGCTTCATTAAAATCCTAAAACTGGACCATTAGTTTCCCAGGTTACACTGATGTTCTGTACATATCATTCAACACAGTCCCCTGTGACTGATATATTAGGAGTATTAAAAAGAGGAGACAATAAAACTATAGCTTAAATTAATTTTGAATTGTACTGATGAGACAGATTAGGCATCATTTGAATTGGGTGGCTACATTCCCAGAGACATACTGTAAGCCTACACCACCTGCACTTGATGACTTTGTATTAGGGGGTTGCAACATTTGAGTAAATGATATCATAGGAGGCTTCTTCTGGTCTCTCCACTTGTGGACAGTGGTGGTGTGTGTACTAATAGGTAGATTCCAGTAGGGGAAGTAAATACTCTCTAAGGGGCATATTTATTATATTGTATAAAACAAAATTTGCCAACAAAGAGGCTGTGAAATGTTAATGCCCTGCAGAGTAAATGCTGCCAGTATAGGGACTGGCTTGAAAAAGCTTGAACCAAATCAACTAACAATAGAAAGGGAAGCATAGCAGACAAATGTGTGAGGATTGTACGAGAAACCCTCTGAGGTAAAAGAAAATAAATAATAGATTAGATTACCTATTGCTCTGAGCATTTGGTAAAGCTACAGTATGTCTGGGACTTTGCTAGCTATGTTTATTTAAGTCAAATAAATGAAGGATAACCTGACATATGAAATGAGTAAACGTCCCTTTTAAAGTAGATTTTCCTTGGAAAACAGTTTAGATGTTCTGCCATTCTCTATTCTCTAGACATCCAAATTAAAAACACAAGTCTTTTTTAAACTGTAGTCCAGATCTTAATCCGTTCATATAAAACTGGGGCAGTGGCTGCAAGGTTGTCAGGATCCCAGAAGAGAAGGGAGCCAAACCAAATAATCAGCCGGTGGTGAAATACCAAGCCATGACAGACATTAAAAAATCACTTACGGGGGATTCAGCATGCATTAAATTACTGGGCACTGTATGAGGAGTGTGTAGCTCTGCATGTTACGTACAATAGGGTTTTCTGAGTAATGAATTTATTTTGCAATACTAAACATTTTTTTCAAACTGATTCTAGGAATTCTGGGGTCATTTAGAACAATATATTCCTCCAAAGCCAAGTTTTCTCAGAGTAATCACAACATGCCCTAAATAATGAACATATGACTTTTCTCACCACATGTTATATTTAATCACAATCTTCTTGTATTTATTCTTCCTATTTGGCCATTACATTGGCTGTACATACATAACCTGAATGAGGGCTTTCCCCTATAATTTGGTTTGCTTTTTAACATTCTCCTGCAGCACCTTCTCTGCAGCCCTAGTAAATCTCTATATACAATGTTGCTAGGAGACAATATTTTTTCCTAAATATCAGAATATTTGGAACCTGTTACCAAGTGTTCATTTGCCAAACATAATTTCATTTTAAGTTTGGTTAACTAACAACAAGGTTGTCCATCTTCAGCCCAGGGTTATTCATACGCCTGTTTGACTACAGGGAATAGGTTTCTTTTGCCTGAAACATCTATTCATAACCTAGGGTAAGGACAGATGTACTGTAGCTGCAGCAATCCAGCTTTATTGCGGGAAAATGCCTTCTCCCTAATTTTCCTGGAAATAAGATGGATTACAGTATATAAAGTGTTTAAAAGCAGTGAACTCCATTTTTCTACTTTACAAAGTGTTTTCACATGCTTTGTCTCCTGCTGGAGAGGTTATCTCCCGTAGGCGGCAAACCACTAAATGCCCTAAAGGTTTTATTTTTGATAGAAAATAATATACAAAGTTGAGTAGAGCACTAAAAAGCTTACATAATTGAATGCACCATAATTAACAACTTCTGACTCATACTCATGGATTTGCTTTGCTTTGCTTTGCTTATCTCTGAGAAAGACCCTTAATAGGGATTTAGTAAATGTGCATGGTCACACACTGGGTTTAAGCAAGAGCCCGGCTCCATCTCTACCAAATGGGGACAAGTATAAGTTTGAATCTTAGCGGCAGATGTAGTAAAATATAAAATTAGCACTCACCACATTCAAATACACCTCTAAAAATTCCATAGGAATGAATGGATGATTTTACTGTGGTGAACTCTAATTTCACACTCTGCCCTGGGAAGGTCTATTTATCAAAATTAGAATTTGCGAAGCTTTAGAGGTTTTTTACAATAAAACTGACATTTTCAAAAAGCATGAAGGTCTATTTATTTATTAAAAGATCCAAACATAATAAAGCACAAAGGAATAAAAATGTGGAAATCCTCATTTATGTCGATTTTGTCTTGCATTTACAATCAAAAAAGAATTCTAAGTAACTAAATATTATACAATTTGCAGTGCCAGAGAGACAGTGCCTATTGACTACATGATCACGGAACCTTTTTGATAACTGTGATTAGAGATTTTCATTGTTTTTACACTTAAGGGGTTATTTATCAAAGGTTGAGTTGTGTTTTCCCCAAAAATTTGAGTTTTTCAAGGGTAGTTTTCAGGGTTTTATTAAAAAAAAAAAAAACTTAATTTTTTTAAAGATTTATTATACCCCGAAGCTGGAAATAGCTTGAATCCAAAAATACTCCAGCTAAAACCTGTTGAGGTCATGTAGAAGTCAATGGCAGGGGTGAACCATTTGAAGATATTAATAGCCTTCATGATGAATCAAAAACTTGATTCATTCGAGTTATTTGAGTTTTTTCTCGTGGTAAACTCAACCAGAAATTCACTGATTAGTTTTTACAATTCAAGTTTTTTCTTAAATTAGAAGACATTAGAGTTCAACGTATTCAAGGTATAAAAAAACCTCACACACCTCTAAAACTCGACCTTTAATAAACAACCCCCTAAATAAAAAGTGAAAATGTTGTATTTTAAAATTATTCTTCACATGCAAGGATTTTTATGAAAAAAAGTTTAAATTAAAAAAAAACAAAAAACCTTAATAAATCAAATTAATGTCAAAAGCTAACCATATGTAAGAATTCAGGCAATATCAGGTATACTGTTGCCACGAAAGACTCCCCAACATACAATCCTAATATTAAAATTAATTCATAATAATTAATTCTATTGCTTTCCTTTTTCATTTTTAAAAAACAAAACTTAAACTTCAATATTAAAAAAACAGTGAAAAACAGAAGTAAATGAAAACAGTCTTTATTTCTGGTTAACTGAAAATAGAGTTTGTGAATGCATCTCGATTCTAGGCCCTAAACTGAACTTTTATCTACAACAAATAGGGCCAATATGAGCATTGTCGGACTAGGCGACCCGGGGCCTAATGGGGCCTACTGGGGCAGCTGCCTCGAGACATACCACCACCCCCCCTGGACACCCCACCCCAGATGCAAAGTGTCTACTCCCCTCCTCAAGCCGAAACATCCCCTCCGGCCCCCCGCGCTTACCTTTTTTGTTCAGCTGCACCGGGGGCCAGGGTGGGAAATCTGAAGCCGCTTCTGGTGCAAGGACCAGGACTTGGCCGGTGCCCACTGGGTTTTTTCCAGGTGTCCCACCAGCCCAGTCTGACACTGAATATGAGAGACCATATGAGACCCTAAAATATCCATTTGCAGAATATATAGTTATGCATATTTGTTTTTAATAGATTTCTCTTAAAAAGTCTTTTATTTTGAGAAATATAGATTTAGAAAAAAACACTAAAATATGGAGATCATCAGCTCATCAATAGTAAACTGTACCTGAGCATCAACAGAAGATTTGCACTCTATAAACACACATAATAAAGCTGGTGATGTTGTTGCTGGGATAAGCCCGAGTAAATCTGTATCCAAACACTGTAATATCATCAGAGTTTAAAAGATCATGTTGTTTGCATGCTAATGTGAATAAAATGGCATTTAGGAAATCTTTACTGCTGCAGGCTGTTCGAAAATCTTTGTTGCGCACAACATTTTTAATGTAAAATCCCTTTTTCCCTGTGAGTCTTCCAAACAGTTAACCAAGCTGTACAGTCCAAAATACTGCTGTCATTTAGTACTACTTCCCCTTACAGCCATTTTATTTTTAAAATATAATTCTATAGGTATAAAACCCTACCAACACTAGAATAAAGAACCGTGTGCAATAAGTAGTTAAGAACAAAGGGCATGAACCTATTGTTATTAGATATTCTGCACTTGGTCTAGAATTAAAGAAAATCACAATCTGACATTCTGAAGCTGTGCTATTTGTGTTACTGGATTGCAAAATTTAAAGGAGCAGTATACCTTTATTCAAGATGAGTAAATAGGGCTTGTGCTATTTTGTTTGTTATTTCTTAAGCCAAACAGGGAACTGAAGATACTCCATGTTTGTTAAAATTGTGGGCACAGACAGATTTCCATCTGGGAAGAAAATTCTGGAAATTACCAGTGATCTATGATTATAACTATTGGCATGACCTTTTTTTGCCTCATTCCTGAATGGTGATACAAAAAGCACATGCTACTCCCACAACTTGGCATATTATTGAGGCATTGGGGTAGACTAGACCCCTGCCTCAACTTTGTTGTACTGGGGGACATGTTTTGTTAGAAATTAGGGATGGGCGATTTTTTTCGCCTTGTTTTGCCGTAGATGACGCTCATAGACTTGTATGGCGGCATGCAACAAAAAAAAAGAGGCGCTTCAAAATTTTTTTTGCCAAAATATACTCGTCAGTCAGTGCTAAGGATTGGGAACTTCTATAGGTCATTCTTTTTCTACTTCTCTTTACACATTATGTTATCTTGACCCTGCATACCATCTGCCTCATTTTTGTGGAAGGTGCTCCCCATTTTACAAATTGTTTTAGCTTTATTGTACCATACCAAATGGAAGCAATATTTCGACCTTCCCTGACAAAGGGAGGTGTGTCCCTTCCGGAACATTCTTTCCATTTGGTTTGTTACAATAAAACTAACACAGCAGTTAAAGTTGGTCTGTGTTTTTTTTATCTACATTGACTAGACTGACTTTTACTACATACAGGAGCAAATTTATTAAGGGTTGACTTGTGTTTTCCATGAGTTTTTGAGGTTATTTTCTGGTCAAGAATTTATTTTTTTTGGGTAAAAGATTTATTATACCCTGACCCTGGAAATAGCTTGAATCTGAAAATACACCACCTAAACCTGTCGCATCATGTAGGAGTCAATGGCATAGGTCCTTTAAACCATTTAAAGATGTTAATAGCCTTTATGATGAGTTTTTCAGTGGGTTTTGCTCAAAAATATCGATCAATTTGAGTCATTCAAGGTTTTTTTTGCTGAAAAATTTTAGTTTTTTGGTTGTTAACTCCAAACTCACCTAGGTTTTTTCCATTCAAGTTTTTTCTTAAATTGGAAATCATTCGAGTTCTGAGTTCATTTGCTTTCATTCGCGTTTTAAAAAGCTCACATAGCTCTAAAAATAACCCCCATAATGTTGTCCACCTGATACTGTGCAGTAAGTTTCCAACAGGGGCTCTGTGTAGAAGAACATTGGCTGATGAGTAGGATGAATCTGCATGACTACCTTCAAAAAGCAAAATACAAATAGGTATATTATTATTATTATTATTATTATTAATAAAGGTAATGAAAGGCTAATAATACATCAAAGGGAAAAAATCCTGGATATTTTCCCTGCAGGTTCCAAAGCTACCTTTCCATTCAAGTGTTTCTGGTATATTTCTGAACCATGACAGGTTTTTTTAGTCAAATATTATGCTAACTCTTGCTAAATATTTCCATTTAAATGTAGATTTTGACCTTCTCATCAATGAAATATTGATGATAGCATAAAATATATATTATCTGCTCTTGAAGGAAGCGAGCTTTGTTCTGTTTTTAACTGGATGGAATAATAATGTTACAAGCCTTTTCAGATTTCAGTCTTGCAACAATAACGAGTAAATCCCTCTTTACTGAATTAAGGTTATGAGAGTAATTTAATGCAAGTCAGATTATTGTGTCAAAATTGCGAAGATAGTTCTTGTAAGGCAGTGCTAAGGACGAGGCGTATTTCATTTTACAAGTTTGTTGTTTTAAAATGTTTATACATTAAGGGGGTTATTTATCAAAGGTCGCATTTTAGTGAAATGTGAGTTATGTGTTTTAGTTATGTGAGCTATTTTAAACCTCAAATTAAGTCAGCAACCCAAAAACCAGAATTGATCAAGTTTTTTGGAGAAAAAAACAACTTGAATCACTCGAAATGATTGAGTTTTTGAGCGAAACCCACCAAAACATCATGAAGGCTATTTACATCTTCAAATGGTTCAAAGGACCTCTGCCATTGACTCCTACAATCTAGTTTTTTCTGAAAACTCTATCAATTCAAGCAGTTTGAACGTTTTTTTCACCAAAACGTGATTAATTTGAGTTTTCCAGCTTTTTCTTAAATAAGAAATCGTTTGATTTGTGAATTCATTCTAATTCATTTGAATTCATTCGAGGTATAAAAAACTGAAAAATGTGACCATTGATAAATAACCCCCTTAATGTCTGTTGCATGGAGACAATATATCAAAGCTTAATAGAGAAGTAGAGAATGATAACCAAAATCAGAGTTTAATAAAAACTCATAAACATATGATGATGTACTAGTTAAACCATAGGTATTAGCCAATGGTTAAAGGTGGGGCTGCTTTAAATGCTTCAGGGAGATGTTTTCTTTTTATTGATAATTAAATTAAATAACTGGGTCAGCTAATACACAGGTAAAT
Source organism: Xenopus petersii (assembly GCA_038501925.1). NCBI lineage: Eukaryota > Metazoa > Chordata > Amphibia > Anura > Pipidae > Xenopus > Xenopus petersii. The sequence continues at coordinate 91,953,981 of CM076674.1, read as the reverse complement.
ATATAAGAGAAAAACAGATATCAAAGCTCATGATAGTATGCAATATATGTAACATTGGTTGCTAATGGAAAAATCATTTGCAATTGCAAACCCTTTACCCTTACACGATAGTAGGATAACGATTGTGAATTTTATATTTTGCGATAATGAGCAGTGCTCCAAAAGTTTTCTCCACCTTCAAGCTTCTTCAAAGTTCACAATGTGCAATTAAGATTTGCAGTACAATAAAAGCCTAATGAAGAATATTACATTGCAACATATGGATTTTTAGTTTTTTTTGTGCACTTTGCAAATGTTATTACATTCCCCCCTATATCCGTGAATTGATATAATTTGTCAATACTTAAAAGATCACTCATTCAAACCATACATATAGGGCAATAATCTGAATAGTGAAGAACATTTAAAATAGCCCAAAAGTGCTGGTGAAAAATTCCATTTAGGTATTTAAAACAAACTCAGCTAAATCTCCCTTGGGATATTACAATGATGGATAGTGAGTTACATGTTCTCTCTAGTACAGTATTTATATGATGTTCTGCATCCAGTCAAGAGAAACCTAATAAGACAGATGAGATGAGACTCAAGATAATTGTGTTCTGCTGCTTTTCCTACTACTAATTTATTTCTCTTTTTACATGCTACAAATTTCTATTATATGGTGCACTGCCGGGAAAAGAACTGGAATAGATATTAGTTGAAATGAATTTAGCAATTCATCCCCAGCTACACTGCTCAACTTTCTTTAATAAAATTAATTTCCCAACCTGCTGTTGTTAGGGTACCAGGTAGTTCCTGAGCTGCTGTGATATATTTGTGTAAACATAAAATGCAAGGTCAGAACATAATAGCATATTCTAAACGTTATTTTTTTAAGAGCTCTGACAAATAAAACAAACTTTAAAATGTTGCTATTATGATATACAATAGAACAGACAGGCAGACTGTAATAGTTTAATGCAAGAAGATTGTGCTTTTGCGACACAGATATCTGCCAAGAAACAAGTATTTCAGAAACCTAATTTGCCTTCAGCTTTCAATAGGAATTCTAGAGTAGTGACTAAAGCATGGACTCAATCTCTCTAGAAATATAAAGAGACACTAATTATTTGGTGGGAATACTGGTAGGAATTTAGAAATGGGACTATAATTTGGAAAGTTCTTTTATAGTTATCTCTCTCTATATATAAAAATGCTATTTGTTCGGTGACAGGACAATTATATAGAAAACCTCTATTTAAACATGTTTCTAATGTAAGTTAAGCTGAATTCTTTGATTGAAAGACAGAGTGAATTTAATCACTGAAGTCATAATTTTTTTGCTGCATAGATCAAACAGCAATCAATGGGTGTTTATTTTATTCTCTGATTTTCCTGGATTGTAAAATGTGATCTTCTAGTATTGATGCACATAACGTAACTAAATATACATTCATTCAAGCTTGGCAACATAAATAATTGTTCTGATGAACCTTACCTGACCTTGAGGGATAGAAGAATTTTGGTGTAGGGTAAATCCATAGCAGAAAAGAATGATTTGAATTCATAACTACTGATGGGTGAATTTGGGAAATTCGCAAAACGCACATTCGCTGGAGAAAATGCCCCGTAGTCCAAAAAACTGGACGCCGGCTCCCATTTTTTTTTACGCCGGCAATTTATCATGGCGGTTTCGTAAATTTATTTGCTTGCAGCGATTCGCGGGAATTCACTGCAAATTCACGCCTGGCGAATAAATTCACTCATCACTATTCATAACCATTAAAGTAACATGAAAATAGGGAGTAGACAGAATATCGACAATGTAGGGCATATTTATTATGCTGTGTTAAATGAAATTCACCGGAAAACTGTAAAAAACTGTGTAAAATAAAAGTCAAATTTATCAAGGTGTGTTTTACTGTACACCATGCAAACACCAAATTTGCCACCATTATTTTACATGGAAGTTACTCCAAGAAAAAATGTTTTTGCGCTTTACATGACAAAGCCTAGTGATACATTACAATAATTGTTGCCTTAAATGTTGCTTTATCCACAAAGAGAAGTATCTGTTTAGTCCAGCTTGGACCACTGATTTATTGTTGTCTAAGGAGACCTCTCAACAAATAACTGGAATGAGAAAGTAAATATCTTCATAAAAGTCTGAAATTCAAAAATCACAAAGCTCCTTTTGGAAATAGTGTTAGCTGACCTATCTGGATTCAAAACAGAAGCATTCAAAACAGCAGTGTAATATAAAATTCAACTAAATGTTGGCATTATATGCCAAGCTAAAACTAAGCATCTGTGCTTCATTTTAAGAAGGCAACATTTCAGTCTATTTGAAATTGGATATATGTTGTCTTAAATGTGAGCTTTTCCAACATTTCCATATTATCTACAGATCAAAGCACATTCACCACAATTCTGTTAAAAATAGCCATATTCTCATTATTGCAGAAAGATCTACGAATTTGCATGGAGGAAGACCAATGGACTGACATCACCAAGGACACAGTACACTGCTCTATAAACATAGCAATACAAGAAACATCAATGGTAGCGGTACTTAGTCTCTACCCAACTGGCAAAATTGTATCCAACTAGCTCTCCACTATGCCTCAGAAATTGTGGCCAACAAGGCAACTTTGTGCATATATGGTGGGAATACCCTAAAGCCATCCAATTTTGGATCCGAGTCTACACATTAATAACAAATGTCACCATTTCACACTTAGGAATAATTCTGTGGAAGCATTAATACATAAAAGAACCACAGGAGGCAACAAATATCTTAGGAAATTGATAACACACATTTTCTCAGCCTCCAAAAAGGTCATAGTATTTTCTTGGAAATCCCGATCTTAGACTTCCAAATGGTAGAAACCAAAATAGATAATGTGTTGGTCCTAGAAAAGTTGACCAGTCTGAAAACAGACTCTCAAAAATAATTTTTTAAATCTGGACTCCATGGATGGCCTATAGAAATGTGGCACCTACTGTAGGTGATAAACTACTGTCAATCTTATCCAAAGTAGAAGGAATAACATAGGCCATATGAACCCCAAGAGTTCACCACTTACCCACTTTGATACCAAACCCAACCCTGATAAAGGTATAAATAAGAAAAATGACAGTATTTGTGAATGATTTTGTAAATGTTTATTGTTATTTTGTTAAATGGTTCAGGAAAACAAATGTACGATATCTGTGCCTTTATATTGCTGCAAACTGGGACTTGTGCAGATCTTGCAGTTTCTGGACCATGATTGTTTGTATTCATTTTATTTTTTACATATAAAGAATAAGTATAAAAAACAGCCATATTCAGAACAGATTATTAATTATTTTGTCTATGATATTGAAACTAATAATTGAGTTTCCTTATTTAGGTATAAACACAGGCAAAAAAAAAACATTTTTGTTTGTCAAGCTATTGTGCTGTATACTTTTTAGAACAATTGTGTTATTTGCTGAAAATCCAGGAATTGTCTCAGAAAGAGCCTGAATCATATGAAATGCAGAGTTGGACTGATGCAACCAGTTATGCTGTATGCAATGGGAGAAAGCATTTTCTTCTCTTATCTAAGTTGTTTGTGAGAATATGTCATAACATTTCAGAGGTTAAGCTTCATATGAATTATGAAACCTATCATTTTACAAGTGAATACTAAGGCTGAATTGATATGCTAGGTATAAAATCTTGTTGGGTAACAAATCTATTCTTTGAAAGGGAAATAAGGGACTGAAGGCTTTTCAGAAAATCACATGCACTACAGGATATATTGGTTAGTTAAAAAGAAAGGTTTCGTAAAAGTATTGTTACAGACAAAAAGAAATATACACAAACTAAGGGGCATATTTATAAAAATTGATTTGTTTTTTCTTGATCCAACATGGTGAAATAACTCAGATCTTTAAGGGGCATATTTATAAAAGATTTATTTGCTTTATCTTGATCCAACATGGTGAAATAACTCGGATCTGAATATACATGCAAATATTTTCTGAAACCTCGAATAGTCAGAATTTATTATAGGAAAAAATTTGAAAAGTCCCAAGAAAAAATTCAGGAAGTAAAAGAAGCTGGGACATTTCTATAGAATTCAATGGGTATTGTCTCTAACATTTTTATTTATTTTCCCAGTTTATTTTTATTTTTATTACTACTACTATTATTTATTACTGAAGACTTTCAGCCTCATTGAAAATGAGTGGAATAATGTAATGTGTGTGATTTTTTTTTCCGCAACAAAATTGTCACATTTCGTTCATAAATCAGGCAGTGCTCAAGGGAAAAAATATGATATTAGAACAAATTTCACATGCTTTTGTTGCTTTTTTTTAAGCAATTACATTGTTTTCTTAGACCTTTAAAATTAATAAATAGGCCTCTAACTCTTCTGTTCAAGCACCAACTTCTCACACTTTCCTTTACTCCATGGCTCTACTCCACCCTTGTCCTTATATCCCACCTACCCCATGCCTCCAAGCAATATTTTACTCTTTGTTTTCTTTCTAAGTCTGAACCTTGGACTGTGGTTATACCATACCAGTGGATTAATGAGAATGGCACATAAGAATGGGACATCATCTGAAACCCTCTTTCGCCATTATTGCTGGCAGAGGGTAAAACATTTACCAGCAGAAACACATAAACCCAAAACACTGGTCAATATTTTTTATTAGACGCTAAACTAAACCTGGAGCAAAATGTTCTTCTTTACAGATACCTGTAATTTTTCTGCCTCATATCTAATTAATTTTCTTCCTGTACTATTTGTTTTTCTTTTTTAATTGCTGCAATTAATGCATCTCATCTTAACGTGGGTAGGATTATGCAAAAGTATATAATTTGGCTTTTGTCAGAGAATTTTTTTTTTTTTTTTTTATGATAGTGATAGCTTCCTTGCTATAAATTATGATTTTGGCTAACTAAAAGCTGTACCATATTTTATCAATAGGACTCTTTGGCAAAAGTATAAAGAGGGTAAGTGTGTGTTATACATATATTAGGTAAAGCCATAAATCCAATCTATGCCATTTATCCCGTCAGGAGAATAAGGTATCTGAGAGCAACCATTTCCCAGTCTCAATAAAAGCGCACTCAGAGAAATTACATTGACCTTTACAACTGTGCATTTGTAAGCCATTATTTCAATTACATTGAAACAAATGTTTTACAATAACAATTATATATTTTCATTTTACTATTAAGCATTCAAGAGGTTGTATCATGTCAGAAATGTTTAAATAATTGTTTCTCTGGTGCTATTCTGAGCACTTTAAAGTACTTTCAGTATGCGTATGGGTGTTTGTTTGATTTTACAATTAAAAACACTGTGTGTATTGTAAAATCTTGTTACTCAGATTAAACAATAATGATATTATATTTTTATAAGAATATGCCTATCCTATTATATGGGGAGGGTTAAGTGATGTGGCTTATTGCCATTACTGAGCCTGGAAGTGCTTTGCTTTTTCTTTTATCGTTATATTTTTTTATTTTTATCACTATCGATATCTAAAAAAACAATATTTTTAGATTTATTTCTTTTTGGCTGTTTTTTGTTTTATAATACTGGTCAATGAAGAGTGGGGCTTATTTATAGACAGGCCACATAGTGCTGACACCCCATTGTTATATGTTTTTTAATAAACTACAAATCTACAGAGCAACACCTGAAAGTGGTCCATGGACAGATTCCAGGTCCAGATTGAGATTAAAAATAGGCACTGGCATTTCAAGCACAGAGGGGCCACACTGCCCCCACATGCCCAATAAAAATCACATGGCATCTTACAGAATTTTCCATAATCTACAGATTGCTGGCTTGGCAAATTCAATTACCTCTTGTATCTTTCTCATATCTTCACCCAGTGCTGTATATGTAATGAAGCTGAGAACGTGTCTCAGGTGCCACTTTATCAGTGAACAGCAAAAAGCAAAATCAAGTAACAATGTAACTGAAGATTTAGCAAGTAGAAAGTTCAATTACATTGTCTACACTAGCCAGTGGTGGAACCAGTGGGGGAGCCGGGGGTGCGAGTGGACCAGGTCCCGCACCCCTTCAGGGCCCCCCGGCAGCCCACTCGCCACTGAAATCCGGTGTGTGCGGAGGGGGGCAAGGCCCGGCTGCGCATCATGCACCAGGGCCCGCCCCCCTCTAGTTACGGCACTGACACTAGCAATTCCTCCTCGTATAGCACTGAGCAGTCTAAGCCCAGAAGGTTGCACTGAAGGTAGTTGCATGTCTGCAGAAGCAGGCCCAAAAAAGATACTGACTTTGCTAGCAGCTAGTGATAAGTGATTTTTTTCACCAGCAATGGAATAGCAGTGAAATTATGGAGTTTGCAAAAAAGGTGCCATAAGAAAATATGGCCATTGACTTTAAAGGAGAAGGAAAGCTACTGAGGCATTTTATTGCCAATAGATTAGCTGCAATAGTGCAAGCTAGAATGCTATATTTATTCTGTAGAATGTTTTACCATACCTGAGTAAAAAGCTCTAGAAACTCTCTGTTTGTTTAGGATAGGAGCTGCAGTATTAACATGGTGTGACATCACTTCCTGCCTGAGTCTCTCCCTGCTCTGGGCTCAGATTACAGTAGAGAAGGGAGGGGTGGGGGAGAGGAGCAAACTGAGCATGCTCTTGCCCAGGGCAATGAGGTTTAAGCTGAAGGCAGGAAGTCTGATACAGAAGCCCATGTGTACACAATAGAAGGAAAGAAATGCAGTGTTTCTTTTGACAGGGGACTCAGAGCAGCATTACTTTTTGGGTTTACTGGTATATTTAGATGGACCTTTCTGATAAGGCTTACTTAGTTTTAACCTTTCCTTCTCCTTTAATGCATTAGGACAAAAAAGTTGCCATATGAAAAACCCATTAACTTGAATGCAGTTAGATAAAAAAGTAGCCAGAAGAAAAAACACGCATTGACGTTAATGCATTTGAAAAAAGAAAAATTGTTGCATGTAAAAAAAACCCGGCTATATGTTGGTTCGTGAATTTTTCCGAGGTTTCGCAAATTTTTCAATGAAGCAACAGATTTGCTCATCACTACTAGCAGCAACTTGAGTACAACACACTTTAAGGCAACGGCCACACGGGGGAAGAACCGCAAATTTGAGCTGAAATCCACATAAGTCTGTTCATGATGAGCCAATTCATTAGAGAGAGGAGGCTACTGCCCACGTTAAGGTTGAAATTAGGCAGCGAATTTTGGCTAACTGATTTCGGGCCCCCTGTAATTCTAGCCTAAGGCTAAGGCCCTGTAATTACATCTTCAGAATATGTGCCAACTGCAGTAATCTCTGCAGGGACACTGAGCACAGTGGGTAAGCTACCCAACTATGGGTAATAAGCTATATAATTTAATAACAAAAATATAAAACTGGTTACATCTTCTGTAAAGCTCTGAAGGGCTAGAGGAGATATGTAAAATAATCTGCATAGCATGATTAGTAAAATTACATAACATTGCATACCATATGCATTCTACCTACTATCTCTTTTAAAGCATTTTCAACAAACTTTGCAAGGTCTATAAAATTTGGGCATAATGTCTAGAATAGACACTTTTATAAATACATGGACTAACAGTTTTCGCAAAAGACAGTAGGGGAATTTGACACTGACATTACTTTAATGTCGATTTATGGTTTCTTGTCATATAAAATTTTAACAATGCACATTACGAAATACTGGCCCCTTGTTTACACATGTAGTGACCAGAATACATTTGTTTGATGTATTAGTAACATGTATTTTTTCCTTTTAAAACAACCATTTTAAAATAACAGTTGTTAAAGTGTTTATTATTGGATCAAACCACTTTGCACACGTTCGAACACACAAGGCCAAAGTTTTATTCATTGCTGCTTGAGAAAATGATCATCCTTTTTGGCTTCTTGCCAGAATTTGTGAAGAGAATGTTTGTAAACCTGACTTATTCTATCATTGTAATTCTCTCAAACCACCCCCACCAAAATGAAAAAAGTACCCCAGGTAGACCAAGAGCATTTTCTCAACTAACATGCAAATTACCAAGCATCTCCATGTTAGTTAAAACAGAACATTAAAATATTTTATATTTGAAGAAGAAATTTACATTCAGTTTCTGTAAACACACTTACTATATATTTCTAGAAGAATCCCGAAAATAAAGACACATTCTTGAACTTTTTCAGATATTCCCCCATATTATTATTATATTATATTCCCCAAACTATTCCCCATTTAGGGAATGTAAATCATATCCTCCCTCGCAGGCATCAAACTATTACTGAGAAACCCTAACTTATTGTAGCATGTATTTGCTATATAGCTGTTAAAATGTTTACTTTATGATGCACAGTTTAAATGTTTTATATGTACTACTTTTTTAGTTGCAGTGAGCTGGAGGAGAATATATCAATCTCTCCTATGGGAAGATATGTTCCTTTACAAGGATTGTAAATTCCATTTCTCCAGTACAGTAAAAGATAAAGTGTCATTGGCTATTAGAGGTTACTACTAAATAGCAGTAAAAAGTAAAAAAAACGCACATCAAATTCAAATCGAATTTGAACGGAACTCATTTTGAGTTTTTTCTCAGAAAAAAACTCGAATGTCAGGTTGGTTATTAACATTTTCAAATGGCTCAAACGACTTTTGCTATTGACTTCTACATGAACTAGGCAGCTTGTAAGTTGTGACCTATCGAATCTGAGTTACTTCCAGAGTTTTGACCAAAAATTCAACCAGAAAATTCAAATTTACCATTCGAGCCTTAATAAATCTGCCCCACAGTGTAATATTGTAAAACCGACAACATAAAAATCATGATAATATCACTTTAAAATACATTGGAAACCAGTTAGAAGTATAATGTGGGGTTGAACATGATATCCAGTACATCTTAAGTGAGGTTTTTTTTTTTTTTTTTTTAAAAAGCGTAGTTTCCAAAAAATCAGGTTCTGTTTTTGATGTAGGCGTCATTTCAGATGGTTAAGTTAAAATCAGTTAAAAGGCTTCTGCTGCATTTCTGAGCAGACACCATTCTATATATAGTATTCTTTACTATGCAATCTTAATGACTGGGGCTTGTTTAGTAAAATATGGCACCCTTGTTTTGTTTCTGAAAACATTTTTTTTTATGCCCATAGACTTTAATGGGCGTCGGCGACATTTCGCCGGCAGCAAATTTTTGGCGAAACAAAACAGGTCAAATTCGACCATCCCTACTAAGCACCAAGAATAGTGTCACTACAATTACTACAGTGCACATAGCAATTATACAATAAAGTACAGTTATAGCAATAAAGTAATGTAATGTTGTCTCCAAACCAATAATGCATCTTAAAAAACATTGACCAGATGTTATAGATCAGCAATAGAAATATAATCAGAATCTCACACAATAAGAGGTGTTCATGTGTATGTAAAGTCATCTGCTGTGAAAACATGTATCTAGGAATGAGCCCTGGGAGTACTGTACATATAAACAAAAATGTACTGTAAGCAGAAACAGACAGGGTTAAATAATACTTTTTTCTTATTTAATCCTGTGCAGATTAAGTATTAGCATTAATAGTAATATTACCTACCATGGAACATGAACAGTATCGGAAACCATCCCCCCCCCAGCTGCAAAGTCATCTCTATGCCACCACCAGCCCAAATGAGCCGGGCCAACCGGGTTTTTTCACTGTTTTCTGCCCAGCCCACTCCGATCCTGAACATGAAATAACATAAATCTGTGTGGTCACGTCATAAGCTTAGATCAGTATTAATCCAATCTAAGTATACAATGTGCGCACGCAGATTTCATTTTCTTTCTGTGTAGGCTTTTAGCAATAGTAGCTATGAACGAATTTGTTCACCAAGTTTAGCCTTGAAAATGACGCCCCTTGGACTTCAAGGCATTTCTGCGAAGCGAAATGGGTCAGATTCGCGCATCACTAATAGCAAGTGAAGAATACTTTATAAGACCCGCTTGCCAAAGTGCAAAATTACAATCCAATAAACCTTACAGAAACAGAGAGGATTCCTCTACAGAGGACTGCACTAACACCAAGTAACATAAACCATTAACTTTATTGGTTTATTAATTGCCTCATGATAAGTCATTAGCACAGGGAGCAAGATTTACATGACTTAACCTTTTGCTTCAGGGACATCATAGCGCTTAGACTGACCTGTGCTGTACCTCATAAATCACCATATCTCTGTTAAAAGTTATGACTTAAAAAATCTGACATAAAGGTATTCAAAAATCCCATTTAAGTTCATAATATTTTACATAACAAAAATGAACATTAAAAGCCAAACGCTATCCATACATAATATTTGATGCTGTGCTGGAGTTGCAAAACCGTTTTCGCTGTGGAAGATATTATATTCTTGCATTGTTTACTAATAACACCTTTTTGTTCTACTTGCTGTGTTCTTTTATAAGGTCATTTATTCTTTCCGAGACAGGGTGCATAGTGCAAAAAACGGTCATGTTTTTGTGCCCTGCCTGTAGAATATTTGCTGCAGGCTGCACTCATAAACCGTCAGCAGGACTGTTTTCATGATGAGCAAGGAGAGGACATAGGTTATAAAGTTATATATAGTTAAAATGGGTTGAAAAAAGAAGAAAGTCCCTCAAGTACAACCTCTCCAAATGAAACCTAGCATTCATATATACACACACACTGACCCTGTCATACACTCACATAAACTATATATCAATATCTATGCCAATTGTAGATTTTAGTATTACAATAGCCTTGGATAATATATTTGTTCAAGAAATCATCCAAACCTCTTAAAAAGGCATTAACAGAATCCACCATCACAACATCATCTGGCAGTGCATTCCACAACCTCACTGTCCTCACAGTTAAGAAACACCTGTGCTGCTTCAAAAAAAGTTCTGTTTCTCTAGTCTAAAGGGGTGGCCTCTGGTGCAGTAATCCGTTTAATGGGAAAAAAAATTCCCTTCGATCTGTCTATAACGCCCTCTAATGCACTTATAAAGAGTAAGTATTTGCCCCTTGAAGCATCTTGTTTCCAGAGAGAACAAGCCCAACCTTGACAGTCTACCCTTAGTGTTAAAATGTTGTACCGTATTAGCCATTGAAAAAATGCAGAAATTGTAAAGTTTGGTGATACTTTTTATTGGCTAATGGAATAAGTAACAATTGCAAGCTTTTGGAGCACACAGGTCCCTTCATCAGGCAAGTCTTCCATCCCTCTAACCAGTTTGGATGCACATCTCTGCTCTCTCTCCAACTCATTTATTTCCTTCTTAAGGACTGGAGCCCAAAACTGCACTGCATACTCCAGCTGAAGTCTTACCAGGGACTTATAAAGAGCAAACATTATGTTTATGCAATACAGCACTTTATTTGCGTTAGTAGCCACAGAATGATACTCAATGGAATTAGACAACTTGTTATCTACAAAAATGCCCAGATCCTTCTCAATTAAGGAAACCCTGAACACACTGCCATTTAGTGTATAACTCACATTTATATTTCTACCAAAGTAGTAGCATTTATCAACACTGAACCTCATTTTCCAGTTTGCTGCCCAGTTTTCCAATTTAGTCAAATCATTCTGCAAAGTGGAAGCATCCTCCATGGAAGGATGCACAAGTTAGACAAAGCCAGTGTGCCAGGATGCAAAGGAATCCAATGGCAGGCATTTGGGACTGGACCAACTTGTGACCAATGGCAAGAACAATCCTTGATAAATAGACACCCTAGGCTGCACTTTTGGACAATTCAAAAAAAAAATTCTTAAACTACAGTATTTGCTTTTATGTTGCAGGACTTTTTGATGCAAGTCATGAATTGTGAAGTATGACCTAAATCGATTGCAACAGATAAAATATCCCATCATAACACCATAGCTAATAGGTAATAAAAAAGTACATCCAATTCAAGGAAAAATGTTATATGGTCAGGATATAAATAATGAGTCTATATAATATAATTCATATTTGTTTAAATCTATGAAAGCAAATGACACTGGAGATGCCGCTTATTTATTCGAATGCTTGCGAGCAGTCGTTGGCTTTGAAGCAAACTACCAGAAGACAATCATTCCACTGGAAAATATTAAATTTACACGAGAAATTCTGAAGTACCTACGACTGTTTAGTGCCCTGCTATGAACTGTCCTACAGTTCCCTCTTCCTTATTTTAGCTTCAGCTGAACCCATCATTCTGCTTAGAAAATGGGCAAGTTTCTTAATACAGCAGCTCAGTATGACTATACAGTATCTGGGGGAAAGATAATCAGTAAATGGTTTAAACATCCCCATTATCTTACATGTGTACAGAGATATGTACAGTGTATATCCCTCATCCATGTCTTGTTATACTTATACCACATTGTTCCTTTAGATAATCAAGAGGAATGAGCTCTACTAATTCCACATACCTACTTTATACAATATTGTGTGTGTTATGCATTATTGCATTATTAGATTATTACATATCAACACAATTCCACATTAAATAATAAAACAAATACAGTGATTCATTGATCTTTGCCTTTAACAGGAACATTCAACCGGTTACAGGAAGGTGTCTCCTAAAGCCCATGTAAAGCAACCAACTGTGCCACTTGCACAAAGGACCTTTATGTGCACAGAATCATTACACAGACATACGGTACTCTGTCTTACTAGGGTTCCTTTAAGCTGAGCCGCACACAAATACCTAATTTTAACTCCTAATGCCATGGTTTTACTACCTATAGATGCATTTAGTGCGGTGCCATTGATATTTATGCCACACTGTAAAGTTTTCATCTTCCCTTGCTTCTACAAAGTTTCTACAAAATAAAGAAAAATCCACCTGCTTGGAAAAATTCCCTAGAGCATATAATTGGGAAAATATACAGAATGACACAAATGTCTGTCTGGGGAAATTTCAGCTTGATAGATTTTTCTCATGCTGAAGAGAAAAGTACTGTCCAAGGTTAAGTACTGGAAGTAAGGGCGTTGTTGGTATTTTGTCCTGGATAATATTCCTGCTATTAGTCCATATATCAAATGGAGTAATCAAATCAAACCTAGCTGGTGGATTTGTCAGCTTTCGTGGAGACATAAATCAGAAATGTTTCTCCAATAGTCAGCCGAAAGTCAGCCAGTTCATCCTGTTTCCCCATTGGCACAAATACCTACATCTTACTGTACATTTTACTAGTTGTTTTTTCTTGTATAAGCCATTTGTTACTTGCAAAGCAATCATATACTTTATTTGTACCAATGGATACATTCATAAATTCTTATTCTTTTCCAGATACAAAAATACTTACCACCATGTTCAAAGAAAAGTTGGAGTGCAGAACAAATCCACGACAGTAGTCTGAGACTGCAAAAATCCTTTTATTGAGGAAGTGAATATCCAAAATCACACTACATGTTTCGGGCTAGGCCCTTTATCAAGTGTACACTTGATAAAGGGCCTAGCCCGAAACATGTAATGTGAAAAAGGATTTTTTTGCAGTCTCAGACTACTGCCATGGATTTGTCCTGTACTCCAACCTTTCTTTGAACAATTTGATTTGGGTATCAACAAAGGATACCATGCAGGACAACCAGCAAAGGAATTTGGGACCTCAGCAGGTTTGAGATGGTAGATTTTTGGATTCTGGCTTTTAGCAGCTTTAGGGTATACTAAATATTGAAAAGTTCTAGGTTTTTTCCTCTAAAAATTCTAGTTTTTGCTCAAAAAAACCTCAACCAGAAAAACCAAGTGATTTTGGAGATAAGGTGTGTAACTAGTAATGGATGTGACTAGCCTATATGCATGTCAACCACATGATTTAGGCATGAAAGTGGTTATGGATGTTATAGGTTAAGCAGTCTTTAAGGTTGACTAAGTTTAGTTTCTTATCCAGTTGTTATCTAATGTATTGTATAAGAATTATTATCTATTTAGAGACACAATCTATTAACAAAAGAGGGGAACAGCTCTGTATAGAACGCAAAAATGTTATGTTGCTGCAATACATGTTCCACACCTTGAAAAATGTTTAAAAAAATGTCTGTAATGCATCTGGTCAACCTTTCCATGGCATGAAGACATCATCTGAAAACGTGTATTAATAGACATAGGATGGGCCCACATTTGATCCTGTTGCAGTGCCTTTCTTTTGTTAATACTGGAGATTGTGTTTCTAAATAGAAAATAAGTCTTATGCAATAAATTAGACAACAACTGGGTAAGAAACTAAACTTAGTCATCCTTAAAGATGTAAAAACCATGCAGCAACAGGAAAAAGCATTAGATGAAAATTGCACCTTTAAATGTCCATCTTAAAATAATTCCAGCGCATCAAAATATGGTGCATTTTACATGTTTTGTGGTATCTTACCACTTCTTCAGAATCGATCCTTAAAGCCTGCCTAACCTATAACATCTATAACCACTGCAATGTCTAAATCATGTGGTTTACATGTATATTAGCTTGTTACAAACAATATCTTCATTTGGAGGGTTATTGACTAAACCTTGATTTTTTTTTCTGGCCTAGATTATTTAGGCAAAAACTCAAAAAAAAAAAAAAAAAAAAAAACCTAAATTTGAATTCCTATAAAGTACAGGCTGTTAAGTCTACATTACATTGCCACCCCCAGGTCACCATCCACTACATATGAAGTTGACATTACCCATAGGCCAATTAACTAGGGTAAAAAGGATAGTCTCCAATTATGTGGCATGCATAGTATATAAAAAAAATATTTATATATATATATATATATATATATATATATATATATATATATATAATTTTTTTTTTTTTTTTTAAAGAAATGCAACAGACATGTCAAAGAAATTAATTACACAATATACAAAGTATTAATTCAAACAGCACAGAGAATTTACCTTTACTTGACAACTTTACGGAGGCTTGTAAGACATAATCTGTCCTGCATGACAAAATAAAAGGAGGTTTGGTGGGCAAATCGGCCCACAAATACTTATAAGAGCAAGGAGCATTTATAAATGCAAGTACTGTATCTTTTATAAATGACTATAATACAAACGTGCTGCCATCTTAGCATACTCCACTTGCTGTGTGTTTCTAAATGACCCATAATGTCTCAGTTTTATTTAAACAAGGATACACTGGTAAACTCCAATGCTGAATTTCAGAGCTTTCTGAATAATAGGTTTGTGATAATATAGCCTATAGCTGAGCTGCATTTTCTTTATTGAAATGCAGAGGGTTTTCTTTTATATGGAATATCTCTTGTCTCGCCACTTTGATTTTATGCTATTGATTTTATTAAAACCATACTGCACTACAAAACTGGAGTAACGGCAATATAATCCCCTCTTCAACTGACTTGACCCTGTAGAGGAAATCATTTGATGGTTACTTAGCTCCTGTGGTGCTTTATTACACGCATTTGTGATTATCGAAATAAGCTTATTAAATTGCAGGATTGCAAAGTGAGATCTTGCACAAATCCTGCTACAAAAGAGGATCATAGATATAGTCAATGGTTTAATAAGCACTTACAGACCTGCCAATTCACAGGAGTGTTTTGAGATGCAGGCATATTTGAAGTCTCCCATGGAGCAAAAAATATCTGATATCTCAGTGTGCTTTATTTTAATAGCCTAAAAATGATGCTCTATGCTAACTTTCGGATAGAAGTGTGCTGTATCTGTGCAACCACTGACAGAGTGTACACAGAGCATTAAAAGAGAATTTGTGATATCGGTGACACAGATACAGCATAAGGAGCATAAATTGCTGTTAAGCTTCCCAAACTAGATTTTTAAACTTACGGACTAGAACATGCAGTGAGAGAATACTTTTTTGTAAATCTGTTATTATGTTTCAAAAATTGAAGCCTCCAATAAGCAACATAATACTGTATACTTCGTATTTAAGTCTGACTTTATTTACTGTATATAGCACTCAGAATATGCAGCACAGTAACATTTTTAAGTGTAAAATGTAGCCCATATATATAGCACTCACTGTTGTATGGTGATATGATGTTGATTTATTTCACATCTTATCCGACGTAACTTTCGGTCCCACATGGGGACCTTTCTCATGGATATTGTGCAGCATGAGTGTTACAATTAGGGATGGATGAATTTTGATGCCCATAGACTTGTATGGCGTTGTGCGTGAAAAAAAAAGACATGCGTCAAAAAAAATGTAACTTTAATGGGCGTCTGCGACATCTCGCCGCTGGCGAGTTTTTGGCTAAATGAAACGGGTCAAATTCGCCCACCCCTAGTTCCAATTAAATACCCATGCCCATCAGTGAATTTCGGTGCCAAGATGACGCCAGGACTTATGACGTCATCTTGGCGCGGAAATTCACATTTCCACTTTAGTATCAACTGTGCAACAAAATATACAGGCAATCAATTCATGAACATTCCTGTCTTGTCAGATAGAGTACAATAAGAATGATGGATTGGAGTAGAAGGGATAGAGGTTATTCAAAGTAGGGCCGCAGGTGCAATAAGGTTCAAGGGATTTATCTTGAGATTTGTTTAATAAAAATCTACACTGGTCTGTGTAAAATTATTTTGTCTTTCTTTCTTTTCATTAGACTCCATTATTCTTAAAATATGTAACCATCACTTCCGTGTTGCCTTCAATAGCCATTTGTAGTGTGATTTCGCAGCCAATGACCTTTAGAATAAATGATCTTGATATCAAACTTGATAACGGGTCAGGCTTGGCCTGAAATGTTGTGTAAGTAACATGGTGCTGTTTCTGCTTGCTTAAATTTGTAGTACCTTTGAGGCAATGTGCTCCACATATAGAATTACCTCTTTTCCAAAAAAAATCTAGTAATTCCTCATTCCTGCATTCTGATTTGTTTGTGTGACTCTTGTGAAAAACTTTAATGGAATGTTTTACTTTGGAAAATCTGAAAAATGTTTCTTGCCATGAATATGCAAAGTGCCTTGCCAGATAAGAAACAAGCCGAGTGAATTATCACATATCTATTAGATGCCATCAAGAGTGAAATTATTTGTTCATCAAGAAGAAAAAGAAATTCATAAATGTTCAAATGTTTCTTTGTTCTTTTTAAAATGTGCTTTGTAACATGACCTTTTTATTTCACTATGTTTATTACTGCATATGTTCAACTCCCCACTTTCTATATATTTAATTAGAGGTGATTACTTTTGAGTGAGGATCAGAAATGAATAAAGCAGCATTAATTATGTGTAGTTCAGTTTTAATTAATGTTTTATTTACATTTGCAGCTATGGCTCAGTGTGTAAATCAGCAAAATTACAAGCTTAGTCATAACTCTAATCATATTTAGATGAAGATCGAAAGAAAAAAAAATACTGTATAAAATGATTACATTCCTATTTTTCTCATATTAAAATACTGCAATTATTATGAATATTTAACACTCTTTCCTGTGATTCAAGATTTAAATAGGGAACTTGGAAAAGCCAGTGTGCGGTTATAAACATCAATTACAACGGATTCCACTTCATTCCTTTAAAATAAGTCACGTATTAAATCATTATTCTGCATGCATAGAATAGTGAATATTGTGATGTCATGCATCTAAATTTAAAATGTACAGTTAAAATGTGTTAAGCTTTAAAGTTGTAAGATGACAACCCTATATATACATTTATCAAAAGCCTATCATTAAGGGAGTTACTCCCAAAACACGTCAGGCATGTTTGGCAGCCTGTTGCCTGATTTGTGCTTTTGGTACATTTATAAAAAACTGTATAAACTAATATATACTATGAAGATTGGTGGCTTACAGTATCTTCATGCAGTGGTCGAAAGTCATACTCCAGAGAGTGGGCAGAGGAGTAGACAAAGGGGTTGATTTATACATTTTCAAGATTGTATTTTGCCCCTGAGATTTTTATGTTTTGCAATTTTCTTTAGAAAAAACACAACCAACAGAAACAAATAAAATAATAAATAAAAAAGCATAAAATGAGAATTAAAATTAGTGCTTGCAAATTTACGTGATAAAAATTATCCTAGCCCACTTAGAATATTGCAACCTTTTACTAACTGGTCTCCTGGACACTCACCTCTCTCCCCTGCAATCAGTGTAAACTGTGCTGTTAGTATCCTCCTTCCTTCTCCTAAGAAGGAACATGCTCATCCCCTGGTAACATCTCTATCAGACTGCCTGTACGCAGTGGGTACCATCAGGGCAGGAACTAAGGGTAGGCAGAAGAGGCAGCTGCCTAGGGCGCAACGATTAGGGGGCGCTGGGCAGCTACCTCTTCTGCCTACCCTTAGACCGGACTCATCTGGAACTTGTCGTATGCAATGCGCCCCAAACGATACTGCGCATGCGCAGGAGCAGCGTTACTGCGCATGTGCGAGCATCATTACTGTGCATGCGCACCACTGCCGTTACCGCGCATGCGCACCAGTGCCGTTATTGCGCATGCACACTAGCGCCGTTACTGCACATGAGCACTAGCACCGTTACTGCGCATGTGCGTGTGACGGGAGGAAGGGAGGGGGCGAGCTAGCATCTGGGCTGGCAGCTGGGCTGCCTTGGGCGCCCGGCTTGTCTGGCCCGCCTCTGGGTACCATACAAAACCCTTACATCAAAAGCCCTTCACTCCTCCATTCCTCCTCTTCAAAATGCCCATAGACTCCAATGAGTGAAAAAAATTGTTGCTCGTCAAAACAAATTGTTGCTCGTCAGAAAAATTTGTTGCTCATCAAAAAAATTTGTTGCTCGTCAAAAAAAATTTGTTGCCCATTTGATTTTCCCATCACTACTCTGCTCCTCTCTGAGCCAATGTCTCTTCACACCATCCATACCCACTGGCATGTCTTGTTCTATCTTGCTGCTCCTTTTTTCTGGAATTCCATTTCTACATACACTCTTACGCCTTCCACCTTTGGTGCATTAGAACATTATCTGACCAAGCTTTGCACTTAAATGCTTTATATCTGTTTTACTATCAACAACCACAGATGCAGCTATGAAAATTCAGTTCTCTTGTTTTGGCTTGGCCTTGAGTTAGCCCTTAATAAAAGAGAACTAAACCCCAAAAATTCATATCGTTAAAAATGCCATAGTTTATATAATGACCTTATTGCCCAGGCCTATAGTTTCACCTTCTCAATAGCAGCAATGATCCAGGACTTAAAACTTCTTACAGGGAGTCACCATCTTGGAAAGTGTCTGTGACACTCACATGCTCAGTGGGCTCTGAGCTGCTGGTGATAAGCTAAGCTAAGGGTCGTCACAAATTATCTAACAGAAAATGAGTTTGGTCTGTAATATAAGCTGATGCTACAATGCTATTAGATTCTGATGCTAATTGCACTGGTGTCTGTGCTGTCATGTAGAAATTATCTGTATCAACCCTATATTGTGACATTTATATTTTATGAGTACTGTATATTGTGAGTGGGTCCCTATGTTCAGTAAGTGACAGCAGCACAGAGCATGTGCAGTGAATCAGCAGAAAAGAAGATGGGGAGCTACTGGGGCATCTTTGGAGACACAGATCTTTACTGCTAAAGTGCTTTGGTTGCCTTGGGCAACATGTAAGTTAAGCTTTAGTTCTCCTTTGAGAAAACTAGAGACACTTGTGGTGTCTTATTTTTAATCACACACATTGTTGATTTATTTAATTTCTTGGATAAGACTTTACGGGGTCTATTTATTTATAACTTTTACAGAAAAAAAACTAACATTTTTAGAGATGTATTATGCCCCAAAGCAGGAAAAAATCCAAATCCAAAAATACTCCAGCTAAAACCTGTCGAATACAAGTAAAAGTCAATGTCAGCGATCCCTTGTACAAATTGAACATGTTTCTTGCCTCAAAGATTTTTGGGTGTTTGTGGTATCTGACGCTGATTTTCCCTCAAAAACGCAATACATTAAAAAATGGAAGCAAATATGCTAAACATAGATAACTATCACTGAATTATCACAATAAAAACAAATTGATTATACTGTAATTATAATTAATACTAAACTGAGGTATACATTAGAGCTTTCCTCCTAATAAACCTGGCATACATTATTCAGTGTTAATAAATGTAACAGTAAATTGAAAAGTTAATATAACGGGTTGGGATTAGAAAAGAGAAAAGGTACAACTGGTATCAAATGCTGTTTTCATGATACATGTTTTCAATTAGAAAATAATCCAAATCTTGGTTGTACTGTCAGCATCTATGAACCCAAACAAACAGACTGGGCCAGTGGGACACCAGGAAAAACTAGGTGGGCCCCCGGCCTTCATGGTTCCCTCCGAACCATGCCCATACACACTTTTGCATCTGCACCATCCCCTTTCCCTGCCTGGACCCAGGCATGCTCCTGTGTCCACACTGTCCCCTCTCCCTGATCATAGACAGAAAGGGAGGCAAGAATTAGGGATGCACCGAATCCACTTTTTTGGATTCGGCCGAACCCCCGAATCCTTCACGAAGGATTCGGCCGAATACCGAACCGAATCCGAACCCTAATTTGCATATGCAAATTAGGGGTGGGAAGGGGAAAACATTTTTTACTTCCTTGTTTTCTGACAAAAAGTCACGCAATTTCCCTCCCTGCCCCTAATTTGCATATGCAAATTAGGATTCGTATTCGGCCGAATCCGAATCCTGCTGAAAAAGGCCGAATCCCGAACCGAATCCTGGATTCGGTGCATCCCTAGCAAGAATGTATGGTGGAGTGCGAGCAGGGCCCTTGAAGTCAGCCCTGGTGGGCCCTAGATATCCCAGTCCAATCCTGCAAACAAAACCAATGAAAAAGCAGATCAAGAAACACATGGATAATGCAAAATGTTGTAAGCCACAACACTCAGGCTTACCTTCAATCTAACCAATGGGCACTGCAAGTTTTATCAACTAAGGAATATTAGGAGTTACTGAACATTATCATATAACATAAGCGAGAGTTAATAAATGACGGCTCGCCTTGCTCTCCTTTCATTCCCTATTATAGCCTATAATGTGTCAGTCTTTGCGGTATTTTCAATTTCCCTATATGATTGTGATTGTAGTGATGACTAAATGCCATTTTAAATGGGAAAAAATGTGAACAGTTACTGAGTAATTGATAAAAAGTGGATAAGAATTTCCCTAAATTGTATTTTTTAGGAAATCTTATAGTTGGTGCTTCATTACCATTATATATATTAAAAAGAGGTTTTTGATAGCCGTATACTATAGGTCTGCTCATATGGTTAAAATTAGATTTCTGTAAAAGCATTCAGGAGAAGGAAAAAACATTTTTCTTAGCAATTACTCACTTGGGAAGTAGAATGCTATTATTTACATCCCATATGTACATGTAGATACATAGCCTGCTGACATTTCCTTGGTATACCAACAAGGCTCAGAGGCCAAGTAATAACCTAAAGGGACTACATGAACTAACTATGAAGGGAAAATTTACCTAGCTCATCTGCTGTGGCACTCCAACACGGTAATATTTAAAGGAAAAATAAACCCTTAAAATGAATAATATGTCATATGTTATGTACTGAACTTATTGCACCAGTGTAAATTTTAGCATCTCAACAGCAGAAATGATATAGGACTTCAAACCTGTCACAGGGGGTCACCATCTTGGAAAGTGTCTGCAACACTCACATGCTCAGTGGGCTCTGAGCAGCTGTTGAAAAGCTAAAATTGGGGGGGGTCGTCGCAAATTATCAAGCAGAAAATGAGGTTGGCCTGTAATATAAGCTGATGCTACAATGCTGATAAATTCTGATGCTAATTGCACTGGTTTCTGTGCTGTCATGTAGTTATTATCTGTATTAATCAGCCTTATATTGTGACATTTCTATTCTATGTGTAATGTATATAGTGAGTGGGTGCCTAAGCTCAGTAAGTGACAGCAGCACAGAGCATGTGCAGTGAATCAGCAGAAAAGAAGATGGGGAGCTACTGGGGCATCTTTTGAGACAAAGATCTTTACTGGGTTGGCGCAGAAGCTCAAAACATAAATATAACGTTTCTAGCCTACTTCTTTGGTTACGTTTTAGTTCTCTCCTTTAAAGGAAAATTATACCTCTAAAATAAAACAGATAGTTTATATCAAATAAAGTGTTAATTGGCTCATGTGACCTAACATGTATGGTTTGTTTGATTTGTTTGTGTGCATGAATTCTAGGATCCCAAGGGACACCTTTATTTTTTAAAATGGCTATTTTTTTATTTATGATTAACAAATGGCATATACTAATAAAAATGTACAGTATATTATTATAAACATGGTTTATTTACATGAAGCAGGGTTTTACATATTATCTGTTTAATTCATAGACCTACATTGTTCTGGGGGTATAGTTTTCCTTTAAGAGATGACTTGCAATAACATGGTAACAAGAAACATTATATTCATAACATTACATTCATAACATGAGAGGTAGATAGATATTAGATCCCAACTGCACAGAGAATCTCTCTGCATAATGATTTACCTCACAAGGACCAAACACGGATTATAATCCATAGATATAATTTAAACATAATCTACCCACTTTAATAGATACAAGTTCAAAGAAGAACACTGAGGGGCACAAATACTAAGGGTAGAATATCGAGGGTTAATTAACCCACGATATTCAACCGACGAAGTAAAATCCTTCGACTTCGAATATCGAAGTCAAAGGTTTTACCGCAAATACTTTGATCGAATCGATGTCCAAGACGTAGTCGAAGGTCGAAGTAGCCTATTCGATGGTCGTGAGGGACAATTTTATAGACGCGCGACTATTTGGTCCAAATGCATTAAAGTCAACGGGCGTCCGAACAATTTTGACGTTCGAAAATTTGACTCACACCAATTTTTTTTTGGCATGGCGGATTATTCACCAGCAAATTGTCACCACAGTTTTGAGAATTAATTTGCTTGTGGCGAAACACGGAAATTCGTGTCAGGTGAATTTATTCACCCATCACTACTGACAGTATATAATGGATGAATTATCTTTAAAAAGACATTATATTTTGATATGTATAACACATCTGAACATGAGCTGTAACAGGCGATACTGCCTTTTAAAGGAAAGAAAAAGCTAACTACACCTTAAAACCAAACTGGATAGTTCTATGGCACTTACATTAGTCATTTATAATACCTTGTGCCAATGGATTTGGTAAATATTAGCTACAAACCACTAAATAATACAAAGTAAGCCTAACACGCTTTTCACTAACAGCTCTGAAAAAGGCTATGGGAAGAGAAGTCTGGAATTATGACATGATTATGTCAGAATGATTTTACAGTACAAATTTTGCATTCACATTTATTCAATGGTTTAAAAATCAACAAATAGGCTACATTTCTCTGGTTTGAAAATGTATTAAATACAATGTCACACACAGCTAATCAATCTAGCCTTCAGTGCAGACTTCCTTATTCTGCATGAATCTTGTTAGGAACTGTTTAAAACCAATACTAGTATTTCATAATTGTGGTCCAAGGCAATATAGAAAGAACTGGTCTTCAGACCTGGGAGACAGGAGGTATTATTTAATCCAGTGATATCCAACTTCCAGTGACCTAAAGCTCCCGTTACTATTCTCTCTGCCCTATCATAGTGAAAACCACCTTTAAGGGCTATTTTGCTCTCAGAGAAATGCTTTTCTATACCTGGCAATTCTTTACAAAATTTGAACAGGTGAATAAGTGGAATATGTGGTAACTTGCATGGTAGACCAAATTTATCAGTAAAGGCCTTTTTCTAGTCAACAGTTTCTTAAAATACTAGATAGACTGTGGAAGCCATAGAGTCCCCAATCACTTACAAGCCTTTTTTTTTTAATGTGCAGTTAGAATTTACTTGATTCCAAGCAGCTTACAATCAGAAAGAAAACTGGTTTAGAACCTACACACTCCCATTTACTGACTCAGTTTAAATCCCACCCTGACCAAATGGCAGGAAATAGCCTGAGAAAATCCCATTATACTATAGTATACTACTATACAATATTGTACTCCTGATCACTGCTCCTGTTCACTAAAAACTGCTCCAGCCTCGGATATTACTGTTGAAGGTCCTCATCACCACTACCCTGACTTCTTCTGTTTTCCTGCATTCTGGTCTGGACATGCCCATGCGCAGTAGAGTCAAAGCCAAACAAACGTCTTTTTAACGCTGCTGTGCATGCGCTTTTCTGCGCACAGGAAAAGAAAACAGAAGAGGAAGGAAAATTATGCTGAATGAGCTTCTATAGAAATACCCTGGGACAGTGCAGTTTTCTGCGAACAGGAGCACTGGCCCAGGTATCAGGTATGTGATCATAATCCCTGGGCAGTGCCTTACATTTGACACCCCCTGTGATTTTAATTTTCCTTTAAGAAGAAGAACCCTGCAATGTTTTTTTTTCTTTTTAACTTTTGTTTCTATACTTGTGTAGCGCTATAGTAAATTGAGTGCACCATTCTCTAACTATGAGCTCCACTCCCAATACTGTGCTCCAGATGAGACCTTAGTTCGTAGGGAGTAAGCTCTCCCAAATTGTGTGGAGGCAGGGTTTAGTTTAACTGTAACTTGATGCAGGGTGCAATAATTGGGTGCCAGTGGTTCTTATAACCAATGAACATATTTATTGTACAAAAACATCCACAATGGAGTGTACATACAGAGCAAGCAGGATCATACAGAACAGAGGATAGGCATATACTCCCAGCATCTTTGGTCAGTAGCTGTACACAACAGCCGCTCGGGGTACACCCAGCTTTCAGCATTTTCCCTAAGTGGAACCTGAGGGGAAACTCACATCCCTAGGTCTATACACAGGGGGGCACATTTATTTAGCTCGAGTGAAGGATTAGAATAAAAAATACTTTGAATTTCAAAGTATTTTTTTGGCTACTTCGACCATCGAATAGGCTAATTCGACTAAGACTTTGTATCGAACGATTCGAACTAAAAATCGTTCGACTATTCGACCATTCGATAGTCGAAGTACTGTCTCTTTAAAAAAAATTTGACCACCTACTTCGCCACCTAAAACCTACCGAGCACCAATGCTAGCCTATGGGGAAGGTCCCCATAGGCTTTCCTAGCTTTTTTTGATCGAAGGAAAATCTTCGATCGATGGATTAAAATCCTTTGAATCGTTCGATTCAAAGGATTTAATCGGTCGATCAAGCGATTTTTTTCTTCGATCGTACAAACGATATTCGAAGTCGAAGGTTTTTACTTGGACGGTCGAATATCGAGGGTTAATTAACCTTCGATATTCGACCAATAGTTAATGTGCCCCTAAGTCTTTACTTCTGGGAAATTAGTAGCTGGGATCATAATCCCATTTAAATTCCTCAGAGGAGCCTCAAGCTGCTCAGCTAAATAGCATATCTATTTGTCACTCCCAGAGTGACCTCTGAAGGTGAGTAGCCTATCCGAGCTAGACCTGACCTGTCAAGGTTCCACTGAGCTCTGCCTGCCTGCTCAGGCCAGAGCTAGCACAAGATGGACCCTGAGCACATGGCTGCCCAGGACTTTATTTTTTAGCACAGTGCCATCTACTGGGCACTGTGAGAGCACCAAGGGGAATAACTTTTAGCAGGAATAGGAAAAGGTCCCCCGCCTAAATGTATTTTAGGTCCCAGTTAGGCATCTATAACACTAGGGGACTGCCTGCTAAATAATACTGGGAGACATTTACCAGTCCCCTACACATAATTAGTAAAGGATTTACT